>CM034534.1:71977202-72184702 GCA_020002185.1 Paraescarpia echinospica
TTTGATTAGTTTTAAGGCCAACTAAATATCACCGAAATGAAAAGTGTCTGTGTATGAATGTGAGTAAAAGTGTGCGTCCCCGGTCGAGCGCGTTTGTGCGTGTGTGCGTGTGTGCGTGCGTGCGTGCATTCGAATGAAGGATAATTTGTACGGAAAGGGAAAGTGTGGAAAACGTAATGTGAATTCAATGTAATCAATCTAGTCGATATAGGTTAATGCAATGTGACACTTTTTTATTTTCTTCATTTCAGGAATCGCTGTCTCTTGAAAAGCGTACGTTGGTGTTACAGAATCACTCATACCTCATGGAAATGATGTTCTTATAAAAGCAAATGTTCTCATTCGTTGGAGATTTATTTAATTAATATTGACTTGACACTGACTAGTCTTAACGACTGTCTAACCAAGTAATACAGTGTTCTCGTGAAGTACTCTTGTACTGCCCATTATTAATAGAAACATTTGGAATTGAAATAGTGTCAATAAAAAATATAAAAAACGCATGATTTCTATATGGTTGATCATAAAATTACAATACAAATAACTACGTTCCATCTGTCATTCAGAAGGCAGCCCTGGTTTGTTTGATTGTTCTTTTTTCCTACGTTCCATTTGTTTGTATCTACGCCTAAGTTCCTGCGTATGCGCCATGAGCGCATCTATTTCACGAATGCCAACGATATGTAATACTTCATTATTATTATATTTGTTTCTCTTAGGGGATTCTCATGACGGACCCCGACGTTCATCCCGCTCATGTGGCAAGAACTGTTGTGAGTGTGTTAAGTACAATTACACTCTCACAGTTGGTGGAGTCATTTCTAGACACATTGCGTTTTTTTATTGCGTTTTTGATACCACCGACTCACATAAAATCAACAAGCCATTGTCCGTTGTTTACGTTCGAATCTGATAGTTGTTGCCATGTGATTATATAACCAGTGTTTTCAATCATCAAACAGTTAATACGAGTTATGCAGTGTATTAAAAGAGTCACATTAACTGACACTACAATCGAAATGTTCTTGAAATAAAACGTGATACATTTATTAATAATACAGACTCATTACTAAACACGCATACGATTTATTGTACAGGACGATCTAATGTGTGATAACCTGCTGTGGTGCCGTTTGGTTTCAGTGAAACGCTGCAGCAGTAGGAGATGCACGTACGGGTCGTGCACTTGCAAAGTCACAAAAGACTGGTACCAGAACCGTCGTCGGCGTTGTCCCGTCTGCTGCTTCTGCAAGTGTGACCGACGTGGCTTCGCTAACTGCTACGTAGGCCTCGGTACTCCCTGTTACCGATACTGATAAGCATCGAATGTGGCTGCATGTTACGCTTAAGCAACATCTTCATTAATTCGCTCTATCGGGCGAGTTGCACTTGTCAATAAATTCGACCTGTGGAATAATTCGTTGTGTTGTTTATACTGTTCAATGTAATTCGACAGGGATTGTGTATGCGCCGTACAATTGAATCCATAGTAGTCAGTTTAATTGGTTTAGTTATATGACGAGTTACACCAAATGTTGTTTATCAAGATTGAACAACATTAAGCGAGACTGTCCTACGAACCAAAAAGCTCCACTCTCCCTACGGACAAGAAAGTGTTTGGTTTATAGAAATTCCAGCAGTGGTCCATGTAATGTGTGTATTGCGCGATATCTGCGGTCATGTTTTGGGCCATTATGTTGTACTTGTTCAAAACAATTATTTGTTTTCTTCTTCACAACTCCTTCCCTTAATGAGAACCACGTCGTTCCATATCGCGTTTGGGTGTCATTGTTAATTTCCCTCAATGACTTTTGTCAAAAGCTCTTTGTGCAGCCACGTTGTGTTGACAGGCCGCCTTGCATTAATTGAACATGGACATCTGGGTATTCGACGGGCATTGTGTCATCTGGGCATAGTAGTAGTAAGGGAGGTAGCGGACGCAATTATACCTGACGTATATAAAGCACCGTGGGATCAATACTCCAATAGACATGTTTTATTCATTGTAAATCGCATGGTCTAGAGCAGGTCTAGCTAAATCCTCCCATGACCAGATACGACAGCCAGAATGTTTACAGACTCCGGATTCCAACTAATAATAATAATAACTTTATTTAGAGACTCACTTCCAAAGTCAACTTTGTTAGCTGGTTTAGACAATGTTTGTAAAAGATTAATACGTATGTAATAATTAATACATGTACTAGAACGTGAGTAATAAAATAAAACGTTTGAAAAAGTTTCTAAATTTAAAATGTGTAGGCCAATCATGATCTAAAGCTATCATTAAATAAACGTTAAACACAACAATTACCGAATGTGGATAACTACTTTAACACACTTTCTGCTAAGTTTGATGTTTCGGTTAATTTTCTGAAATTATGTTGTTTAGACATGCCAATGAGCAGTAGCATTTCAATTTTCACATTTTAACTTTTATTTTTAAAATGGGAGCATTAATTCAAAACATCCCATTAACGGAACGTTAGCAGTAATCTGTATCATGCTCACTTAATTACCATATACCACAATTATTGTCTGGAACTCATCCAAAGACCCATTTATGTTAACAATTAAATGCCTTTTTGGATGCTCTGAGCTGGTAGACAAATAATATTGTTATTTCCCCATACACAAAAAGATGTAAAAAAATAAAAATCCATGAGATAACGAAGACTAATAGAAATCCAAGCCTGGACGAGTTCCTGGAACGATTGTCATCACGTCACTTAGGTTAATCTACAAGTACATCATGATGGTAATTTTATATTCATTGAACAGCAAGAAATTCGAAGAATAACGACTTCATGTCCCACAGGCATCATCTTCAATACGTAAACGTCATCACTATCTTCGATAATCACCAACATAACAAAGATAACGAGAAAATAAAAATGTGGATGACAGCTACACTTACAAATCATGACGGTGCACAAAGACACACACGTTCATAACTATCAGCAAATGTACAGATTCAGGCATGGAACGCTGATAAACAGTCAACGTGACACGGCACGCTGTACTTGTCACAGAGCCTCTAGGGTTGTTACAACAGTGTGCACAATGGCGTTGAGTTGGCTCTGATTTTATGTGGTGTTTTAGCCCGTCGAGTCGGATGTCATCCAGTATCTTTTTCCTTTGAGGCCCCAAATCGACCAGTTATCGGTCTTCCGATCTGTCGCTCACCAACGAAGATATGGATATACACATCGACGAGCTGTCTGTTCAATCCGAGGAGGTCTAGACACAACATTGTCAACGCAGGAGATATCTGGTCAACCCTATCCACACATCTCCCATTACGTGATTATACACTTTGATGAGAACGGAACACTGGTCACTGGAGCAAAACAATTGTTGGATGTTTGGGAGGAGTATTTGAAGAAACAACTAAATCCGGAGGGAGAATATGAGCTTGAGATACATCATACTGTAAGGAGAGAGCTTGGAGGTGAGGACAATGACAGAAGAAGATATGGAAAAAGTTGTAAAGAAGATGAAAACCAGAAAGACTGTAGGAGCGGATAAACTCTCGGAGGAAATGGTGAAAGCAAACGAACTAGCTGGATTCAATTGGCTGACGCGTTTAATGTGTGCTTCACAGCTGGAGAGTTAACAGCAGAGTGGCGAAGAGGAGTGATTGTGCCGATATGGAAGGGGAAAGGGGACATCCCTTACCCAGGGAGATACAGAGGCGTCACATTACTGAAACAAGCCCTGCAATTGTTGGAAATGATACTGGATGCTAGGGTAAGGTTAATTGTGGAGAGCAAAATCGGAGATAATCGGCTGGAATATAGGAAAGGGACAGGACCTGATGATGGATTGTTTGCCATCAGACAAATTATCGAGAAAAAAGAGATTGTAAAAGGGATGTAGCATTCGGTTTTGTAGATCTGGTAAAGGCATTTGACACCGTGCCGAGAGAACTCGAATTTGCAATCATGATATGGATGAAGGTTGGAGAAGAAGATGTCAGAGTGGTGGAGGAAAGGTACAAGTAGATGATAGCGGTAGTGAGAGTCGCAAAAGAAACATCGGAACAATTTCGAGTGGAAGTGGGACTCAGACAAGGAAGTGCCTTGAGTACCCTGCTTTTCATTGTGGCGATGAACCTGATCAGTGGAAAGATATCGCAGCAGGACGAACTTACGAATATACTATATGCAGACGACGTAGCAAAGGTGGCTGATAATAAAGAGTAAGAATTGCAAGAATAGAGTAACACCTTACGAAAACACGGCCTCAGAATGAATCTGGAGAAGACTGAAGTACTATGGTTAGGTGCATAGGAGGTAGATTTGCATGTAGTTGTTGACGGATAGACCATTAAATAAGTGAACGGCTTTGTATATCTGGGCGGTACATTGCGTGAAGATGGAAGGAATAATAAAGAAATACAGAGGAGGGTGAATGTAGGAGCATCAGCATGGAAGAGACTAGAAGGGATTATTTCGGACAGAAAGCTGAAGAAGAAACTGAAAGGAAAAATGTTGGAAGCCTGCGGTGTATCAGCCTGTATATATGGGATGGGAACACTGGCACTGACAGAGAAACAGGAATAGAAATTCCAGGTAGCAGAAAACAACTGGATCAGAAGACAATATAAAGCGACATGATACAAGGAAGGAATTGAGAGAGGAGATAAGAATTTAAAAAAACACCTAAAGAGGAAAGTAGCCGGAAACAGAATGGGATGGGCGGGACATGTACAAAGAATGGGTGAAGACAGACCAGACTACCGAAAAGAGCATAGAAAATAGGAGAGGTTGGCAGAAGACGGAGAGGAAGGCCAAGGCTGAGATGCAACGACAGCATAAAACGAGACCTGGCGTAAACAGCCATGAATGGATGGCCATTGCGGACGAGAGAGAGAGAAAGAGAGGAGAAAAGAACTGACAAGAAAAGTAGAAGAAACTACCAAGTGACTGGGATCCCACCAAGCAAGGGAGGAAGGGGAAGAAGAAAAATAAAGATGCCAGAATATGTTTATAAATGACTCCAACTACTGTCAGTTTATATTTCTACTTAAGATACTCTTAGTAAAATACTCTAGTGGTAACCCATTTCTTTAGCTTGAGCAAACACCACATACTAAATGTTCTGACCAGTCTTCAACCGATGAGTAATGTGACACCTCCTGCAGTGTTGCGATATGACCCATACTGCGGCAAAGGCTGCATTGAACTAAAGGCAAGCTGTGATAACGCCAATTTTCGCGACATGTGACTAGCTTCAGGGTGTGTTTTTAATGTTACCTAAATTGTTTTTATTGATATTTTGCAGCAGCACCACCATACGTGTTGCTAGATATATTTCCCAAACGAATGACCGACACCTTATTTGTTTTGGTTATGTTATATCACGACTACCGATACTCGTAAATAGTTAAACAAAATTCAAATGCTCAGTGTTCAAGTATACATTCTTCAAGTGATGTTGTATTCTAATATCAAAGTACTTGTTTAAATGTCAGACAAACAGCTCCAGTGTAGGGTGGTACCATTTGTAGTGTTGGTGAAGAACAAAAGGATTATTAAACTATCGACTCAGACAGGTATTAATCCATCCACGCAGCAAAGGGTAACGTTAGTTGCGGCCGCTGCCAGCCACATGTCGTCATCATTAATAACTACCATTGGTATTATTGAGTGAATTGAGTGACACTTTTAAATAAGGACCACAACTTAGGTCTGATGCCGTTGAGATACAAGATACAACCATTTGATTTATTGTTGTGGAAAAATATAAGTGAAACAGCTGTTATAATTAGTTTGTAGATAACTTTTGTTATATCGGAAACAAAACATTAATCAATGACAATTAACGCGTTTGCTTGTAGTACATTAGACATACAATTACAACTATGTTATTGGTTCGAAACGTGCACGGCACCAGATAGTAGATAGACTTTGCATACACTAATCACAAGGTCTACTAATGTAGTGTAGTGTGATTAATAACGCCAGCCACTCACGTAGCGTTCTAGGTGTGTCTCCTACTACGAAAGGCGGCATTCAACTAAACGGAATCTGGTTGGAGGGCGATGTGACCTTCCGCTATGTGTGACTGGCTTCACAGTGTCTTATTTTCTGTTTTTGTGTGAATTTTAACTTGTGTGGTCTAACAGATTTCTTCTTCACTTTATTGTTGATTCCACTGAAGTATCGTCAGATTACCGGTTGTGTTACATATTGTGGTAAAGAGCGAACGTGTAATTAGTGGTAACTTACGTGGCTCGCTCTTTATGTTCGGTTGCTGCGTTGCGTTCTGTGGTCGCCGTTGATACTGAGCCAGCACATCGGAAGTATGATGTCTTGCTCGGGTGGATCGGTGTGGCGCGCTTGGTATGGGTGTGGTTGGGGTTTATATACAGGGCAGGGGTATTGGTGTGCAGTGGTGTGTGCAAGGGGTAGTGGGTGGGTGGCGATGAGCAGTGCTACCATCTGGTGACTACCACATTCCTCCCTCCTTATGACGTTTGATCGCCAACCATATATTCAACTTGAATTCCATTTTAAAACTTAATATAATTATGTAAGTAATAATTAACAAATTAGTCAATCAAACAACCTAGTCAATTTAATAAAACAAATTAATTTAATAATCGTTAAATAATTATACACCGTTTATTATGAACGTATTACCAGTGATTGTTGTGAACAGGGTTAGTACAATAAACATTCAAAAACTAAAACTCTTTATAACATAGTAATGTGGTGGGCAACGAAATGTTGTTGCACTAGTCTTATTTGACCAGGCAGTGCAAGTGCAGGGTTCTGTTGACAGCATAAGAGGGCTGATGCCCGGCTGTCGTAATATTTGCTTCCTACACCTTATAAAACGCCTGTGCGTTGAGGGTGGCCACGCGAAGCACTACCCAGCTTGGCAGATTGCGCAGTGCTGCAATGTACCGTGCCTGGTGCACCAGCTCATATGGGTGTCCGTTGTTATGGCCCCGTGGTGACAACAGGGGGGCATCTGTTTCCAACACCAGTCGGTATAGGTCGATCTGTTGTGCCAGTTCGCTAAATCCTGGCGCGGACACCGACTTGTTGGTGATTCCAAAAACACTGTTGGTAAACTGCCGTACCCACTGCCTGTAGTCTGCCAGACTACCGGTGAAACAGTGCACATGTATAAGCTGGCGTTGATGTGTGTGCTTTTCTAGTATTGCCAGAGCTTCGCACATGACACTCGAGAAAGGAACGCGTGCGTTCCCATGCAGGTGGAGAACCAGCGGCTTTTCCAACTCCTTAGCCAAGGCAATATGCTTTTCTAGCAATAGTCGTTGGCTGGGAAGCGAATGTAGTGGCTCCGTATAATCGAGGTCACATTCGCCTATCGCCGCGCAGTCAGGACTGCAGATCTTGGCTTGAACCCTGTCCCATGATTCACTATCAAGCGACTTTGCCAGTCGAGGGTGAACACCGTATGTGGTTTTTATAACCACCGTCTGATGACTGACGGTGACCCCCTTTATGACTGGTCGCAACCAGTCGTCTGGAAAGACGCGGTTATCCACCACTGCGGTGAGGCTGACCTTACTATCACCTCGCCAGAGGGAGAAGGCCGTTTCCCACGCTGGGACAGGTTCCGTGATAAAATCAAATGGAACAGCAGTTCTCTCCCGGGTCCCTGTCTCCTGGTGTTTCCTCGCCCTCGTCTCCCTAGCCTGCAGTAATTGTAGGTGGCAGTGGGCATCCATGGCGAACTCCGTTATAGTGTGAGTCTGATGGAGTGAGGCAGACGGGACTAGCCATTCCCTGAAGATGTCCTGCTTATGGGGTGGCATCTCCGCCAACATCCTGCCCATGCTGTCCCAATTGAGGAGCGCCACTGGGTGATTGGGTGGACTCAGCTGGATGTTGACGGCAGCGATAGGTCGGCCTATCATCTCAGCTACTTCGGCTAGCATGACCCGCATGACCATGTTAGATCGGGAACCCTGCTTTGGGTACCATCCTCTCTTTCTAAATAGGACGACTAGTTCCTCAAAGGTGTGAATGAGGGCCATTCTCCGTGTACTCTCGAGGAGTTCGATCATGGAGTATGCCCACCTAGCAAAATGTGAGGCAAACTCTCCTTTTTGCCTATCCTCCACAGAATGCTCGGCCAGATGCGCCCGTAGGGGAGGTATGGCGCCAAACGGCTGCTAACACAGCCAGCAAGCCGTATCCGGATGGAAATGCCAAGGTAAATGTGTTACCTCGACATGGAGTCGCATGCAGTTGGTGGTTACGTTACACACGGTGCACTTTCCTAGCCCAGCTTGCACCCTTCTCCTCTTTCTGGGTGGGGGCATTTCGGCAGTAGACGGCGCATGTTGCGCCGCCTCACTCCCCCTCCGCCGTGACAAAGTCTTCTGTTGTGAGGGTGCTGGTGGTAACTGTGGACTGTTGTCCGCCACCGTGTCACATTCATCATTAAAGGAGACGGGGGATGGGGGGTGGGGGGTCTGTGATTTCTGGCACCTGTTTCGTCGCCGCCATCGCTTGCCGAATACTATAGGGGGGGCCCTGCCCTCGAAGTCTCTGGCCCCTTCCATATCGGTTAGTGTGACAGAACTATTGTCTGTCGCCGCTGGGGCTACTCCTGTGCATATGGTGCGTACTAATGGCGGTGGTGTATGAAAATTGTGTATGGTGCGTTGGGGTGGTGTCCCTGTGTATAGGGGTGACGTGGTAGGGATAGTCGTGTGGATATTCTGTAGCAGAACTGGGGTTCGTGCGAAGGGTAGTGCATGGAGCCTGTGATTCGCTGGTATATCCGTGTATAGGGGTGACGTGGTAGGGATGGTCGTATTGGTATTATGTAGCCAAATTGGCACCCTGGCACCTTGCACTACTTGGGCGTATGTGGGGGGCGGGCGTGTGCGGGCAATGGCGTCTAATGACACCTGCACGCCACCCAGTGTCACATGTGGCACCAAGTTGCCTTGTGCTGCGTTCACTAGGTGTTGGAGATCGCCCAGTGCGGCAGTCCGAATGGAGACTGACTGGGTTGTTGGCCGATTTGTGGGCCTCCAGTTCCTGACAGGACTAATGGTACCATCAGTATCGGTGGCATCCATCTGTAACATAAGCCTTGTAATTACGGTTAGTCGTCATACCTGCAGGGTCGATTGATGAGTCGACCCCCGCGGGTAATTCGCGGGATTTTCCCCTGTGTGGTGGTCATTCCCAATTCTCGCCTGATTAGTGGTTGATTAGCGTTGAACAATGACTCAACCCCGTTTAGCGGATCATCAATGGGCGTGACCTCGGTGGGAGGCACACCCAAATTGAGGATTGCCTGTCGTTTCCGTCTTACCCATAGGGGGATATCACGGTCGTCGCATACCCGAAGCTTGTCATGGTGCTTCACGTACTCTCGCTTACGACCCGCGATACGGTATAAGAAACGCGACACTACTTTCGTAATTACAAATGGTCCCTTCCATATTGGGAGTAATTTCTTACTTTGCCCCAGTATTGTCCCAGAGTTACGGATATACACTAGGTCACCCACATCAAACGTTCTTTCTCGAATTGGGGTTGGGGTGTCATAATCTTTCTTCTGACGGTTTTGTGCCATGCGTAGATTATTCCGTGCTGCAACAGAAGCTGTCCGGATTTTCTCAACCAAATCCTTGAGATAATTAGCCGGTGATTGTCGCATGGAATTTACGTCAGGAAGCCCGAATAGGATCTCCTCAGGCATGCACACTTCTCGTCCTAATAGCAACATATTTGGTGTGAATCCGGTGTTTCGATTCACCGTGGCTCGTAGGCTCATCCCCAGTGTAGCCACGTGTTCGTCCCATTGGGACATCTTATCAGTAAGATAACACCTGATTACAGTAAGTCTCTCTTTGTCTCAACCAGGTCAGTAAGTAGTCTACTTGGTCATCTCTCATTGTCTCAAACAGGTCAGTAAGTAGTCTACTTGGTCATCTCTCATTGTCTCAACCAGGTCAGTAAGTAGTCTACTTGGTCGTCTCTCACTGTCTCAACCAGGTCAGTAAGTAGTCTACTTGGTCGTCTCTCACTGTCTCAACCAGGTCAGTAAGTAATCTACTTGGTCGTCTCTCATTGTCTCAACCAGGTCAGTAAGTAGTCTACTTGGTCGTATCTCATTGTCTCAACCAGGTCAGTAAGTAGTCTGTTTGGTCGTCTCTCATTGTCTCAACCAGGTCAGTAAGTAGTCTACTTGGTCGTCTCTCATTGTCTCAACCAGGTCAGTAAGAAGTCTACTTGGTCATCTCTCATTGTCTCAACCAGGTCAGTAAGTAGTCTATTTGGTCATGTCTCATTGTCTCAACCAGGTCAGTAAGTAGTATGTTTGGTCATCTCTCATTGTCTCAACCAGGTCAGTAAGTAGTCTGTTTGGTCATCTCTCATTGTCTCAACTAGGTCAGTAAGTAGTCTACTTGGTCGTCTCTCATTGTCTCAACCAGGTCAGTAAGTAGTCTACTTGGTCGTCTCTCATTGTCTCAACCAGGTCAGTAAGTAGTCTATTTGGTCGTCCCTCATTGTCTCAACCAGGTCAGTAAGTAGTTTATTTGGTCATGTCTCATTGTCTCAACCAGGTCAGTAAGTAGTCTACTTGGTCGTCTCTCATTGTCTCAACCAGGTCAGTAAGTAGTCTATTTGGTCATCTCTCATTGTCTCAACCAGGTCAGTAAGTAGTCTACTTGGTCATCTCTCATTGTCTCAACCAGGTCAGTAAGTAGTCTACTTGGTCGTCTCTCATTGTCTCAACCAGGTCAGTTAGTAGTCTATTTGGTTATCTCTCATTGTCTCAACCAGGTCAGTAAGTAGTCTATATGGTCATGTCTCATTGTCTCAACCATGTCAGTAAGTAGTCTATTTGATCATGTCTCATTGACCCAACCAATTCAGTAAGTAGACTATTTGGTCATGTTTCATTGTCTCAACCTGGTCAGTAAGTTGTCTACTTGCTCATGTCTCATTGTCTCAACCAGGTCATTAAGTAGTCTACTTGGTCATGTCTCGTTGTCTAAACCAGGCCCAGTTAGATCATTGTCTATAAAAGTGCCAATTTACCATTTAAGGCACTTTCTATTAGCATACAAGAAATAACGGGAGTATGTCGTTTCCCTGTTTGTAGTTACTAAGATATAATTACCCAAGAACAACCAAGACTCAGTATATAATTATAAGAAACCTTTAAAGACCCTTCGCATTAGAGAAATAATGTGAATGTGTCATTTTCTCTCTGTATTTAATTACTGACATTTATTAATGATTGTAATTGTTTTCTTTTTTACGTATAAATGTATTAAAATTGTTATGTATTATATTTTGTATATAGATTTATGAATTGCATTATCCGACTGTGATAGAGGAACACTAGCCTTATATTTAAGGATGTTTTATTGTCAGTTCATTTTATACCAGAACATTTTTCTTATAATTTAGAATTTAGCATAATAAAATATACATATTTTAAACATTATTATAATTCTGACAGTAGTTTTGTTAAAAACGAAATATAAGAAAGTCATCTAGGTTCCTCAAAACCTATAAGCTCTATGTAAAGATGGGTAAATCACTTATGTTGCGCTGTGAATAGATTTCTGGTAGTAAGCTCTGTATTGTATATTTTTAGATCCCAGACAGTGGACACAGTGACTAAGCCTCTCATGGTTCTCTCCGAGACTGGGGTGAAGATCACTGTTGACGGGGGCAGTGAGCTATCTTTGGCCTACCCTGATGGCACTGATATCAAGAATGGCCACTGGCACTATGTGGCCGTGACGTTGGCTCTAGACAAAGCGACATTACATCTAGATGGAATCACTGCTCCACAAAAAAATTACATACCAGTGCAGCCGCCAGTCTAGTAAGAATCTCCCTTCTACTCGTTCATTTATAGCAAGTCTGTGTTAACCCTGCAGACCTTGATAAGGTTCCGCGTAATGCTGGATTGCTTCATGGTATACATTCTAGAATTATTAGTTTGTTTAAATTTAATACAGTTCTAGGTAGTTATGTGTGCATGCATGTAAGGTGCCTTAGAGCAATTTGATTGATCGGGCTCTATATAAATAAATTGTATTATTATGCAGTGGCGCCATCTCGTGGACAGTTTTGAAAATTAGAATAGTGCCATGAACGAACTAACCTCGCATTGTCCTGTTTCTGGTCAAGTAGCTGGGGAACTGTTAAAAACTACCTGTGGTCCAAAGGGTCATCAAAAAAATGTATGATAGTATTAATTAATTAGGTGTTAAGAATTATATGAAGAAGGAGGAACAATCGGTGGTAGGTAGAAGGAGCCGGATAAGTGACCTGAGAGAAGAGATCAAGATATAGTGGAGCTTATCAGGAAGATTAGTAAAGTCAGAAGACGGCAGCTGACATGTGTAAAGAGGGTTTTAGAAAGAAAGACAAAGATTAAATATGTGGAGGGGTTGCTGACAGGGCGCATAGGCGGAATATTGCTGACACTATCACGAGATGTTTTATCCAGTTTACAAATTATATACCTTAGCCATTTTAATAATCTAATCGTGACATCAGTATTTCATTCTTTATATAATCATATCCACTTACCTTTATATTATGAATATTTTTCTTGATATTATATTCTTGTATTGAGTAGATGTGAAGCCTGCCCAAGCCAAAGTTCGCTAATATAGATGTACTTCAAATAATTATTTCCCGGAAAACAAAATAGTGGAACAGGGTTTTTGCCTCTAAAATATAATATTACAAATGTATTCAGTGAAAGCATCGGACAGGTGATTGTACTACTGACTTTTGCGTGGTTTAATAGCAAATAGGCGTGAAATGCTAACATATATATGGCCTTTAAAGTACGTCATTGAAAGGAGTTCATTTTTAGTTAGATTATTGATAGTTGTGTGAAACCGTTTAAAGCAAAACATGCACATTGCAAGTCATTCTTTCGGCATACATAAAATAAAAAGAGAATACCGACACTGCTGAAAACAAATCTACAAAAAAGAAAAGAAAAAAAATGTTGGACCACACAGCTCGACAAACTACAACAAGTTTCAGTCAGAGAAAAACACACAATAAAACAAATAATTCCACGCCAAAAGACGACTTCCTACAGATTCATTCCAATTGAGCACTGCGTTTGTGTCAATGGGAGACGTAGCTCAACACCACAGGAGATGCAGTCATTGCTCATCGCTTGAGGAGAGATAAAGTAGGTGGTCTTTCATATGCTAATTAAATGTGTTACACCTTCGAATGTATGACGCAGATACAACCAAAACAGTGCTTTTAACACATCACGGGTACATTAAAAGAAATAGCATTTTTCATTGCATTTACCTCTGACGGCTTCATCATGCTGCACGCATGAACATTACTTGTTCATCGTCTCTTGCCACCCGTACTGTACGCAGACAAAAGGACAGCGAAGAAGATCATCCCATGTAAGAAAATATTTTTGTCTGAAGAGATTAATGGATATCTGATGTCCATGGTAACGGCAGCTAACATCTCGATATCAATATCATAACAAAATGACAAACACGACACACTACTTCTCAAGAAAGATAAGCAGTCAGGAGATACGTTTTATTCACAGGTGTAACATATAAGGTGAGATTCAAATTACAATAGTTTATAAACTATGTACACTATCATACTTTACTTTCAAAAAACGTATGAACGGTGTCCAAATATGGTATTTATAATAACGTATTTTATACGGTGCTTTGATCAGAATTGGTCCAACAAATAGAGAAAACATACGGTACGCTCGCGTTGTAACAGACAAGATAACTAAAATAATTATATATAATTCGTTTGCATTAATTAGTTCAGCACGAACTTCTTTGATTTTTAGGTTGTAAATTCGTTGTCCACGTTTGAAAATTCAAAGTGTTTTAGATCGAACAAACACTCTGAATGTCACAGAGATATCACTTTTCGTTTTGCAGCATGAACACTCTTAAGTGGATGTTTGTTTTTCTCGTCATGTGTGTCGCTTTGGCGTCGTTCATTGACGCTTCCGAAGAAGATAGCCAGGTATCTAAATCACAACTACATAACGTGGAGTAACTAGCAACAACGGCAGTGTTTGATTAGTTTTAAGGCCAACTAAATATCACCGAAATAAAAAGTGTCTTTGTATGAATGTGAGTAAAAGTGTGCGTCCCCGGTCGAGCGCGTTTGTGCGTGTGTGCGAGCGTGCGTACTTTCGAGTGAGGGAGAATATGTACGGAAAGGGAAAGTGTGGAAAACGTAATGTGAAATCAGTGTAATCAATTTAGTCGATATAGGTTAATGAAATGTGACACTTTTTTATTTTCTTCATTTCAGGAATCGCTGTCTCTGGAAAAGCGTACGTTGGTGTTACAGAATCACTCATACCTCATGGAAATGATGTTTTTTTTTATAAAAGCAGATGTTCTCATTCGTTGGAGATTTATTTAATTAATATTGGCTTGACACTCACTAGTCTTAACGGTTGTCTGACCAAGTGCTATAGTATTCTCGTGAAGTAGTCTTGTGTTGCCCATTGGCTGTTTTTACCAAATTAATAGAACCATTTGGAATTGAAATAGTGTCAATGAAAAAATACTGAAAACGCATGATTGCTATATGATTGATCATATTATTACAATACATATAACTACGTTCCATTTGTCATTGAGAAGGCAGCCTTGGTTTGTTTGATTGTTTTTTTCCTACGAATCATTTGTTTGTATCTACGGTTATCCTTTAATAATTCTTAACTTGACTAATTTTAAATAGTCAGTGAATTACTAAGTTCCTCCGGCGAAAGCGCCTTGAGCGCATCTATTTCATGAATGCGGACGATATGTAATACTTCATTATTATTATATTTGTTTCTCTTAGGGGATTATCTTGTCCGTCCCCGACGTCCATCTCGCCCATGTGGCAAGAACTGTTGTGTGTGTGTTAAGTACAATTACACTCTGACAGTTGGTGGAGTCATTTCTAGACACATTGCGCTTTTTATTGCGTTTTTGATACCACCGACTCACATAAAATCAACGAGCCATTGTCCGTTGTTTACGTTCGAATCTGATAGTTTTTGCCATATGATTATATAACCAGTGTTTTCAATCAACAAACAGTAAATACGAGTTATGCAGTGCATTAAAAGCGTCACATTAACTGACACTACAATAGAAATGTTCTTGAAATAAAACGTGATACATTTATTAATAATACAGACTCATTACTAAACACGCATACGATTTATTGTACAGGACGATCTAACGTGTGATAACCTGCTGTGGTGCCGTTTGGTGCAAGTACGGGTCGTGCACTTGCAAGGTCACAAAAGACTGGTACCAGAACCGTCGTCGGCGCTGTCCCGTCTGCTGCTTCTGCAAGTGTGACCGACGTGGCTTCGCTAACTGCTACGTAGGCCTCGGTTCTCCCTGTTCCCGATACTGATAAGCATCGAATGTGGCTGCATGTTACGCTTAAGCAACATCTTCAATAATTCGCTCTATCGGGCGAGTTGCACTTGTCAATCAATTCGACCTGTGGAATAATTCGTTGTATTGTTTATATTGTTCAATGTAATTCGACAGGGATTGTGTATGCGCCGTACAATTGGATCCATAGTAGTCAGTTTAATTGGTTTAGTTATATGACGAGTTACACCAAATGTTGTTTATCAAGATTGAACAACATTAAGCGAGACTGTCCTACGAACCAAAAAGCTCCACTCTCCCTACGGACAAGAAAGGGTTTGGTTTATAGAAAGTCCAGCAGTGGTCCATGTAATGTGTGTATTGCGCGATATCTGCGGTCATGTTTTGGGCTATTATGCTGTACTTGTTCACAACAATTATTTGTCTTCTTCTTCACAACTCCTACCTTTAATGAGAACCACGTCGTTCCACATCGCGTTTGGGTGTCTTTGTTAATTTTCCCTCAATGGCTTGTGTCAAAAGCACTTTGTGGAGCCAAGCTGTTCTGACAAGCCGTCGTGCATTAATTGCTCATGGACATCTGGGTATTCGACGGGCATTGGGTCATCTGAGCATAGTAGTAGTACGGGAGGTAGCGTGCGCAATTATACCTGTCGTATATAAAGCACCGTGGGATCAATATTCGTATTTGTTTGTTGGGTTTTGCTTATCCATTTCCGGACGTTGCAGCCTTGATGGATTGTCTATAGACCGCTCTTTCGTTTGCCAGTCTCCCTACTCGCCAGACGTCGGCTCCCATCAATTCCTCTATGTCCTTCCCCCATTGTCTCCTAGGACTTCTTCTGCCTTCCATTTTCCTTCCATTATTACTCTCTCTAGAGACTGATGCCGTTTCACATGGCCGAAATAACTTAGTTTCTGTTTCTTTACAAAGTTCAATAAAGTCCCGGGTATAACACCAAGCTCTTCTGCGATGGATTCGTTAGTTCTGCGTTCAGTCCACGAAACTCGTAATATCTTTCTATAACACTTGTTTTCAAATGCATTTACATGTTTAGTAATGTTCTTATTAAGAGTCCAGGTTTCGCATCCATATGTAGCCGTTGGAAATATGCAGACTCGGATAAATCGTAGTTTCATATCTTTGTTCGTTGCTTTCCACAGCTTCTTCATCTCCGTCAACTTTTTACTCGCCATTGCCAACCATCTCCATCCGCTTCTACCAGTGACCCCATATATTCAAAACTTTCCACTCGTTCTATTTCCTCGCCATCTACTGTGACCTCTGATGGTTCTCGACATCCCTTCACATCCATAATCTTAATCTTCTTTACGTTTAGTTTCAATCCTTTCATCTCGCTGTGCTCTTTAACAGTAGTTATCAGTTTATCCAATCCCTCTTTTGTATCGGATATTAACGCTGCGTCATCGGCATATCTCAATTCATATATCTCCTGTCCATTCACTTTCAGTCCATTAAAAAACTTGCTTCTCGTGTCAGTGTCGACTTCTCTCATGATATTCTCTGTGTATAGACTGAATAGGTGGGGGGGGGACAAAATGCACCCCTGTCTCACTCCATTGCCGACTGGGAACCAATCTGTGGTTCCACACTCTAATCTCACTGCAGACTGCTGTCCAACATATATATTTTGGATAAGAGATGTAATTTTCTGATCAAATACCATGTGTATCAAGGTTTTCCAGAGTTGTTGATGACTAACATTATCAAAAGCTTTTGAATAATCTATGAAACAGATCCTAAGGTCATGGTTGAATTATCTGCACTTCTGAATTAACATCTTCAGGTTGAAAATGTGATCTCTTGTTCCTCTTCCAGTCCGGCAACCAGCTTGTGTCCTGTTGATTTCACATTCTAATTTTGTTGTGATTTTCTTTATTATGATTTTTAGCATAATTTTGCTCGCATGGCTGATGAGGGATATAGTCCTGTGGTTTGAGCATTCTTGTCTGTCACCATTTTCGGTATTAGTATAAGGATGGCTCGTTTCCAGTCCATGGGCCATGTTCCACTTCTCCATATTTTCTTGCATAATGTGTGATAGATATCCACGCCTGCTTCTCCACTTTCTCTTATTAGCACTGCAGTGATGTTATCAGTGCCAGGTGATTTTCTGTCTTTTATACTTTTTATTGCCCACTCCACCTCTGAACGCAAAGGCTCAAGTTCATCTTCTGGTTCTGTCCTCTCTCTGCCTTCATCCATGTCTACCTCTTCTGTTTCTTCTTTCTTAAACATGCTTTCACAATATTGCTTCCATCTTTCAAGTATGTCATCGCTTTCTGTCAGAGTCATTCCCGTTTCATCTTTAATAACGCCAAGTCTTGGTTTGAACGACTGTGTTATAGACTTGATTTCTTCGAACAGACGGAGAGGAAGGCCAAGGCTGAGACATAAAACGAGACCTGGCGTAAACAGCCATGAATGGATGGCCATTGCGGACGAGAGAGAGAGAAAGAGAGGAGAAAAGAACTGACAAGAAAAGTAGAAGAAACTACCAAGTGACTTGGATCCCACCAAGCAAGGGAGGAAGGGGAAGAAGAAAAATAAAGATGCCGGAATATGTTTATAAATGACTCCAACTACTGTCAGTTTATATTTCTACTTAAGATACTCTTAGTAAAATACTCTAGTGGTAACCCATTTCATTAGCTTGAGCAAACACCACATACTAGATGTTCTGACCAGTCTTCAACCGATGAGTAATGTGACATCTCCTGCAGTGTTGCAATATGACCCATACTGCGGCAAAGGCTGCATTGAACTAAAGGCAAGCTGTGATAACGCCAATTTTCGCGACATGTGACTAGCTTCAGGATGTGTTTTTAATGTTACCTAAATTGTTTTTATTGATATTTTGCAGCAGCACCACCATATGTGTTGCTAGATATATTTCCCAAACGAATGACCGACACCTTATTTGTTTTGGTTATGTTATATCACGACTACCGATACTCGTAAATAGTTAAACAATTTCAAATGCTCAGTGTTCAAGTATACATTCTTCAAGTGATGTTGTATTCTAATATCAAAGTACTTGTTTAAATGTCAGACAAACTGATCCAGTGTAGTGTGGTACCATTTGTAGTGTAGGTGAAGAACAAAAGGATTATTAAACTAACGACTCAGACAGGTATTAATCCATCCACGCAGCAAAGGGTAACGTTAGTTGCGGCCGCTGCCAGCCACATGTCGTCATCATTAATAACTACCATTGGTATTATTGAGTGAAATGAGTGACACTTTCAAATAAGGACCACAACTTAGGTCTGATGCCGTTGAGATACAAGATACAACCATATGATTTATTGTTGTTGAAAAATATAAGTGAAACAGCTGTTATAATTAGTTTGTAGATAACTTTTGTTATATCGGAAACAAAACATTAATCAATGACAATTAACGCGTTTGCTTGTAGTACATTAGACATACAATTACAACTATGTTATTGGTTCGAAACGTGCACGGCACCAGATAGTAGATAGACGTTGCATACACTAATCACAAGGTCTACTAATGTAGTGTAGTGTGATTAATAACGCCAGCCACTCACGTAGCGTTCTAGGTGTGTCTCCTAATACGAAAGGCGGCATTCAACTAAACGGAATCTGGTTGGAGCGCGATGTGACCTTCCGCTATGTGTGACTGGCTTCACAGTGTCTTATTTTCTGTTTTTGTGTGAATTTTAACTTGTGTGGTCTAACAGATTTCTTCTTCACTTTATTGTTGATTCCACTGAAGTATCGTCAGATTACCGGTTGTGTTACATATGTTCAACATCTCACGTAATAGTGAGCAATGCTATTCTTATTCCAGTGTCTTTAGCGGTGATACTCCGACACAAATTTGTAATGTATTTGACACTTTCAATATAAACGCTCTTCTTCAGTTCAAAGATACTACTCAGATGTTGTGTCAATACGGAGTGAAGAAACATAATTCATTTTAATGTAAAATAATATGAATAATTATATAATAATAATAATACAAATCCTTGTTAAACAATCACTCTCTCAGAAACATTAGTATTATTGCAACTATACTTGTTTAGAAATAAAATGTGGATTCTAACAATGAGGAATGTAATTATTTTTAATTTGGCTATGACATATTTGTGTAACAGTTTATTATTTGCCACTTGGCGCTTCACTTTGAAAGAAGTGATCACGTTTTTTAGGAAGATGACTTCTCGATGAGACAAGCGACTACCTACGTCCAACCACCTGACGAAGACAGCGGGGACGAAGAAGCCTTGGGTTGGTTGTCTGTCAGCAACCTTCCAGGAGCTCAACTGAGATCGCTGGCCGAGGCAACTATTACATCTTATGATGGGACTATCTATTCTGTAGGGACTGATGACACTGATTTCACTGACACAATTGAGGAAGCAGATGGTGCAAAAGAGACAGATCATCGACCACCCCCTGCCCGCTACAAGAAATCGAAGATAGCGACGAAACCCAGGATCTGGAAAAAGAAGTCATAGGGGCTGATTTAAACAAAGGATCTGGGAAGTCGACTTCTCTGGCTTCCTACAGGAAGATTTGTCCTCAACAAAAGTATTTGAACACATCTTTGAAGATATTGACCCTCACATAATAGGTATAACCGAATCATGGGCAACCACCGATATATCAGATGCCGAATTGGGACTGATAGGATATGTAATGTTTAGGAAAGATAGAATAGGAAGAAGGGGAGGTGGAGTTATTTTACATATTAAAGAATCTATCCAGGCTTATGAAATAAAATTAGACAGAGAAGCAGATTGCGAAGAAGCTGTTTGGTGTAACATAGTTACAGGAAACTCAACGTTAACGGTTGGATTAGTTTATCGAAGTCCAAACATAAGCATAGAAGAGAATGAAAAAATACAAAACGCTATAAGGGAAGTGAGCAAACGGGACTGTGTTATTATGTGGGACTTCAACCATGGGCATATAAAATGGAAATCTCTACAGAGTATGGGTAGTGAGGACCACAAATATTTAGTTTTAGTACAAGATAGTTTCCTTTCTCAACATGTGCTAGAACCAACCAGGGGAGAGAATGTGTTAGACTTAGTTTTGTCCTCACAGAATGAATTAGTTGACAATGTTAAATTATGTGAGCCTCTGGGAAGTAGTGATCACAACCAGATACATTTTACCATCAAAGTAAAATCAGAAAGAAATAATAAAAAGCAGTTCAGGAGAAATTTCCACAAAGGAAGATATAAGGAAATGAGGAAATATTTAGCAAAGATATACTGGAATAATACACTGAAGAATAAGACAGCAACAGAATGCTGGAATATCTTAAAGAATGAAATAGAGTGCATCGTAGATAAATTTGTTCCCTTCCAAAAACAAGGGAAACGGACCAGAAAGAAATACTTATCGAAAGAAGCCATTAGAAAAATTAAGTATAAACAAATGATGTGGAAGTCATATAGACGTACTGGAAATGACGAAGACTACAACATTTATAAAGAAGCACTAAACCAAGCTACTGCTGAAATTATAAATTCAAAGAGAAGCTATGAACATAAATTAGCTAGTAATATAAAACATGACAGCAAGAGTTTTTATGCGTATGTTGAAGCAAACAGAAAGTTCAGGATAATGTCGGTCCTCTAGAAGATAGTGCTGGAAATATAATATTAGAAGGATTCTTAATGGCAGAAGACCTAAATGAGTATATTAGTTCAGTGTTTACCAGAGAAGACACTAGTTCACTGCCAGTACCAGAGGCTAAGGTCAAGGGGGCAGAATCAGACTTTTTAAGACAGCTAATTGTAACCCCAGAAATGGTAGCTAAGAAAATTAGGGCTATGAAGGAAAATAAATCACCTGGAGTGGATGGTATTCCACCCAAACTACTAGTGGAAATTGTATAACAAATTAGCATACCGCTTGCAACAGTTTTCTACTTGTCGTTAGAAGAGGGAGTGGTTCCTTTAGAATGGAAAGAAGCAAACATTATACCGTTATTTAAAAAAGGTTCGAGAAACAATTCAAATAATTATAGACCAGTTAGTTTAACATCGGTGATTTGTAAATTATTAGAAAGACTAATTAAAGATCACATGGTGGATTTTCTTGTTAAACATAACTTGATAAACCCATCTCAACATGGGTTTCTAAAAGCGAGGTCATGCTTAACAAATATGTTATGTTTTTTGGAAGATATCACTACTTAGATTTTCAAAAAGCTTTCGACAAAGTGCCACATCAGAGATTACTGCTTAAACTAAAAGCCCATGGCATACGAAATGGTATAATTAACTGGATAGAAAAATGTCATCAAATGTACATGGGTTCTTTCTTTTGGGAAAAGCCAGCCGGTGATCTGCCAAAGAGGATAAACGATCCAAGTGGCGCAACCAAATCTCATCAAAGTGTACAATCATGTAATGGGAGGTGTGTGGATAGGGTGGACAAGAACATCGTAATATACCGCATCAACATCAGGTCAAAGAAGTGGCGGTGGCCCCTCTTCGCCTTCTTGCCCAACATGGCGGCACAAATCGCGTGGTTGCTGTACAGGATGTCTCCTGCGTTCATAATTTTGCCTCTAGACCTCCTCGGATTGAATAGACAGCTAGTCGATGTGTATACCCATCTCTTCGTTGGTGAGCGACAGCTGGGAAGACCGATAACTGGTCGATTTGGGGCTTCATAGGAAGAAGGTGCCGGATGACATCCGACTCGACGGGCTAAAACACCACATCAAATCAGAGCCAACACAACGCCGTTGTGCACACTGTGGTAACAACCCTACAGGCTCTGTGACAAGTACAGCGTGCCGTGTCACGTTGACTGTTTATCAGCGTTCCATGCCTGAATCTGTACACTTGCTGATACTTATGAACGTGTGTGTCTTTGTGCACGCTTATGATTTGTATGTGTAGCTGTCATCGACATTTTCATTTTCTAGTTATCTTTGTTATGTTGGTGATTATCGAAGATAGTGATGACGTTGACGAATTGACGATGATGCCTGTGGAACATGAAGTCGTTATTCTTCTAATTTCTTGCTGTTCAATGAATATAAAATTACCATCATGATGTACTTGTAGATTAACCTAAGTGACGTGATGACATTCGTTCCAGGAACTCGTCCAGGCTTGGATTTCTATTAGTCTTCGTTATCTCATGGATTTTTATTTTTTTACATCTTTTTGTGTGTGGGGAAATAACAATATTATTTTTCTACCAGCTCAGAGCATCCAAAACGCATTTAATTGTTAAAATAAATGGGTCTTTGGATGAGTTCAAAACAATAATTGTGGTATATGGTAATTAAGTGAGCATGATACAGATTACTGCTAGCGTCCCATTAATGGGACGTTTTGAATTAATGCTCCCATTTTAAAAATAAAAGTTAAAATGTGAAAATTTAAATGCTACTGCTCATTGGCATGTCTAAACAACATAATTTCTGAAAATTAACCGAAACATAAAACTTAGCAGAAAGTGGGTTAAAGTAGTTATCCACATTCGGTAATTGTTGTGTTTAACGTTTATTTAATGATAGCTTTAGATCATGATTGGCCTACACATTTTAAATTTAGAAACTTTTTTCAAACGTTTTGTTTTATTACTCACGTTCTAGTACATGTATTAATTATAACATACGTATTAATCTTTTACAAACATTGTCTAAACCAGCTAACAAAGTTGTACTTTGGAAGTGAGTCTCTAAATAAAGTTATTATTATTATTAGTTGGAATCCGGAGTCTGTAAACATTCTGGCTGTCGTATCTGGTCATGGGAGGATTTAGCTAGAACTGCTCTAGACCATGCGATTTACAATGAATAAAACATGTCTATTGGAGTATTGATAAAACGGTGCTTTATATACGTCAGGTATAATTGCGTCCGCTACCTCCCTAACTACTACAAAGCTCAGATGACACAATGCCCGTCGAATACCCTGATGTCCATGTTCAATTAATGCAAGACGGCCTGTCAACACAACGTGTCTGCACAAAGAGATTTTGACACAAGTCATTGAGGGAAATTAACAATGACACCCAAACGCGATATGGAAAGACATGGTTCTCATTAAGGGAAGGATTTGTGAAGAAGAAGACAAATAATTGTTTTGAACAAGTACAACATATTGGCCCAAAACATGACCGCAGATATCGCGCAATACACACATTACATGGACCACTGCTGGACTTTCTATAAACCAAACCCTTTCTTGTCCGTAGGGAGAGTGGAGCTTTTTGGTTCGTAGGACAGTCTCGCTTAATGTTGTTCAATCTTGATAAACAACATTTGGTGTAACTCGTCATATAACTAAACCAATTAAACTGACTACTATGGATTCAATTGTACGGCGCATACACAATCCCTGTCGAATTACATTGAACAGTACAAACAACACAACGAATTATTCCACAGGTCGAATTTATTGACAAGTGCAACTCGCCCGATAGAGCGAATTAATGAAGATGTTGCTTAAGCGTAACATGCAGCCACATTCGATGCTTATCAGTATCGGTAACAGGGAGTACCGAGGCCTACGTAGCAGTTAGCGAAGCCACGTCGGTCACACTTGCAGAAGCAGCAGACGGGACAGCGCCGACGACGGTTCTGGTACCAGTCTTTTGTGACTTTGCAAGTGCACGACCCGTACGTGCATCTCCTACTGCTGCAGCGTTTCACTGAAACCATACGGCACCACAGCAGGTTATCACACATTAGATCGTCCTGTACAATAAATCGTATGCGTGTTTAGTAATGAGTCTGTATTATTAATAAATGTATCACGTTTTATTTCAAGAACATTTCGATTGTAGTGTCAGTTAATGTGACTCTTTTAATACACTGCATAACTCGTATTAACTGTTTGATGATTGAAAACACTGGTTATATAATCACATGGCAACAACTATCAGATTCGAACGTAAACAACGGACAATGGCTTGTTGATTTTATGTGAGTCGGTGGTATCAAAAACGCAATAAAAAAGCGCAATGTGTCTAGAAATGACTCCACCAACTGTGAGAGTGTAATTGTACTTAACACACTCACAACAGTTCTTGCCACATTGGCGGGATGAACGTCGGGGTCCGTCACGAGAATCCCCTAAGAGAAACAAATATAATAATAATGAAGTATTACATATCGTCGGCATTCGTGAAATAGATGCGCTCATGGCGCATACGCAGGAACTTAGGCGTAGATACAAACAAATGGAACTTAGGAAAAAAGAACAATCAAACAAACCAGGGCTGCCTTCTGAATGACAGATGGAACGTAGTTATTTGTATTGTAATTTTATGATCAACCATATAGCAATCATGCGTTTTTAATATTTTTTATTGACACTATTTCAATTCCAAATGTTTCTATTAATAATGGGCAGTACAAGAGTACTTCACGAGAACACTGTATTACTTGGTTAGACAGTCGTTAAGACTAGTCAGTGTCAAGTCAATATTAATTAAATAAATCTCCAACGAATGAGAACATTTGCTTTTATAAGAACATCATTTCCATGAGGTATGAGTGATTCTGTAACACCAACGTACGCTTTTCAAGAGACAGCGATTCCTGAAATGAAGAAAATAAAAAAGTGTCACATTGCATTAACCTATATCGACTAGATTGATTACATTGAATTCACATTACGTTTTCCACACTTTCCCTTTCCGTACAAATTATCCCTCATTCGAATGCACGCACGCACGCACACACGCACACACGCACACACGCACACACGCACAAACGCGCTCGACCGGGGACGCACACTTTTACTCACATTCATACACAGACACTTTTCATTTCGGTGATATTTAGTTGGCCTTAAAACTAATCAAACACTGCCGTTGTTGCTATTTACTCCACGTTATGTAGTTGGGATTTAGATACCTGGCTATCTTCTTCGGAAGCGTCAATGAACGACGCCAGAGCGACGCACACGACGAGAAAAACAAACGTCCATTTGAGAGCGTTCATGCTGCAAAACGAAAAGTGCTATCTCTGTGGCATTCAGACTGTTTGTTCGATCTAAAACACCTGGAATCTTCACACTTGGAAAAATAAATTACAACCTTAAAATCAAAGAAACTCGTGCTGAACTAATTTATGCAAACGAATTATATAATTATTTTAGATATCTTGTCTGTTACAAAGTGAGCTTAAGGCAGGTTTTCTCTATTTATTGGACCAATTCTGGTCAAAGCACCGTATGAAATATGTTATTATCAATAGCACATTTGGACATCGTTCGTACGTTCTTTACTTGTAAAGAATGAAAGTGTACGGCCTTCATAAAACTATCGTAATTTGAATCACACCATATATGTTACACCTGTGCATAAAATATATGTCCTGACTGCTTACCTTTCTTGAGAAGTAGTGTGTCGTGTTTGTCATTTTGTTATGATATTGATATCGATATGTTAGCTGCCAATACTATGGACATTAGGTATTCGTTAATCTCTTCAAACGAAATATTTACTTACATCAGATGATCTTCTTCGCTGTCCTGTTGTCTGCGTACAGTGCGGGTGGCAAGATATGATGAACAAGTAAAACGATCTGCGTTTATATAGCGGGATCTGGTTAATGCTTGCGTGCAGCATGATGAAGCCGGCAGAGGTAAATACAATGGATACTACTAGTTCTTTTTATGTACCCTTGACATGTTAAAAGCACTGTTTTGCTTGTACCTGCGTCATACATTCGAAGGTGTAACCCATTTAATTAACATATGAAAGACCACCTACTTTATCTCTCCTCATGCGATGAGTAATGACTGCATCTCCTGTGGTGTTGAGCTACGTCTCCCATTGACACAAACGTAGTGCTCAATTGGAAGGAATCTGTAGGAAGTCGTCGTTTAGCGGGGAGTTATTTGTTTTCTTGTGTGTTTTTCTCTGTCTGAAACTCTTTCTAGTTTGTTGAGCCGTGTGGTCCAACACGTTTTTTTAAATTTATGTTGATGTAGATTTCTTAGCAGCAGTGTCGGTATTCTCTTTCTAGGCTATGTATGCCGAAATAATGACTTGCAATGTGCATGTTTTGCTTTACTAACAACTATCAATAATCTAACTGAAAATGAACTCCGTTCAATGACGTGCGTTAAAGGCCATATATATGTTAGCATTTCACGCCTTTTTGTTATTATTCCACACAAATGTCAGTGGTACAATCACCTGTCGAATGCTTTCACTGAAAACATTTGTAATATTATCTTTTAGAGGCAAAAACCCTGGTCCACTAATCTGTTTTTCGGGTAATATTTCTTTGAAGTACAACTATTTTAGCGAACTTTTGCTTGGGCAGGCTGCACATCAACTCAGTAGAAGATTCAATGCTTCCGTAGTGGTGCCGCTAGTACAGCAGTAGCAAACGGGAGAGCAGAAAAGGACATCCTACATATGGGCAGACGGAAACCATTAGCATTTAGTAGCTACTTTAGACTATCCGCCCTCACCAGTGCAGAACATCAGCTACATAATTGCCCAGTGACCCAAGTCGGGCATGGGGTCAGTGGGGTTGCATAGATCTGGGCTAACTTCTGGGATAGTTTCCCTTACTCGATTACAGTTTAATCATGTTCAACTATGCAATCATCAACTAATGTATAATTCTCAAACCACCATACTTTATTCCATTTGTTGAATTAAATATAAGTATATAAGCATGGCTGGTAACGCGATTCTCTTGATATATCACAGCAATTTCAAACGTACTGTACATTAATAAGATAAAATGTTCTTGATCGTGTCAGCTGAGAAATTTGTGTTGGGCAGAACAGACGTGAATGCATTATGTAGAAACATAGAAAATAACAACAGATGAATTGAATAAATAAACAAAAATAGTATGCATTGTTTGTACACAACTTGTAATACAATTATGCTCAGACATAAATAAAAACAAAAACATCTACAATAATATAAGCCTAACCATCACCCTAAACACTTGGATAACAAATGTTTTGAAACAAAAATTCCTGTTTCAGTCGGGGAATTCTTCCTATGCTAAACGAACTGTTCTAATAAAAGTGATGCCTATGTTTTAGTCACGTTTAATCTCAATAGGGTATCGTGAATTTGATCCGTCATCAAAAGATGTACACATACATATATTTACTTACATACATACATGCCTACATACATACCTACATACATACCTACATACATACATACATACATACATGCGTACATACAGACAAACACACACACATACATACATACATACATACATACATACATACATTCAAACAAATATATCAATATTATAACAAAATAACAAACACGACACACTACTTCTCAACAAAGATAAGCAGTCAGGAGATACATTTTATGCACAGTTGTAACATATAAAATGTAATTCAAATTACGATAGCTTTATCAAGGATGTACACTTTCATACTTTACAAGTAAAGAACGTACGAACGGTGTCCAAATGTGCTATTTATAATAGCATATTTCATACGGTGCTTTGACCAGAATTGGTCCAATAAATAAAGAAAACCTGCCATACGCTCACATTGTAACAGACAAGATAACTAAAATAATGATATAATTAGTTTGCATCAATTAGTTCAGCACGAACTTCTTTGATTTTAAGGTTGTAATTTATTTTTCCAAGTGTGAAGATTCCAGGTGTTTTAGATCGAACAAACAGTCTGAATGCCACAGAGATAGCACTTTTCGTTTTGCAGCATGAACGCTCTCAAATGGACGTTTGTTTTTCTCGTCGTGTGCGTCGCTCTGGCGTCGTTCATTAACGCTTCCGAAGAAGATAGCCAGGTATCTAAATCCCAACTACATAACGTGGAGTAAATAGCAACAACGGCAGTGTTTGATTAGTTTTAAAGCCAACTAAATATCACCGAAATGAAAAGTGTCTGTGTATGAATGTGAGTAAAAGTGTGCGTCCCCGGTCGAGCGCGTTTGTGCGTGTGCGCGTGTGTGCGTGTGTGCGTGCGTGCGTTCGAATGAGGGAGAATTTGTACGGAAAGGGAAAGTGTGGAAAACGTAATGTGAATTCAATGTAATCAATCTAGTCGATATAGGTTAATGCAATGTGACACTTTTTTATTTTCTTCAATTCAGGAATCGCTGTCTCTGGAAAAGCGTACGTTGGTGTTACAGAATCACTCATACCTCATGGAAATGATGTTCTTATAAAAGCAGATGTTCTCATTCGTTGGAGATTTATTTAATTAATATTGGCTTGACACTCACTAGTCTTAACGGTTGTCTAACCAAGTAATACAGTGTTCTCGTGAAGTACTCTTGTACTGCCCATTATTAATAGAAACATTTGGAATTGAAATAGTGTCAATAAAAAATATTAAAAACGCATGATTTCTATATGGTTGATCATAAAATTACAATACAAATAACTACGTTCCATCTGTCATTCAGAAGGCAGCCCTGGTTTGTTTGATTGTTCTTTTTTCCTAAGTTCCATTTGTTTGTATCTACGCCTAAGTTCCTGCGTATGCGCCATGAGCGCATCTATTTCACGAATGCCGACGATATGTAATACTTCATTATTATTATATTTGTTTCTCTTAGGGGATTCTCGTGTCCGTCCCCGACGTCCATCCCGCCCATGTGGCAAGAACTGTTGTGAGTGTGTTAAGTACAATTACACTCTGACAGTTGGTGGAGTCATTTCTAGACACATTGCGCTTTTTATGGCGTTTTTGATACCACCAACTCACATAAAATCAACAAGCCATTGTCCGTTGTTTACGTTCGAATCTGATAATTGTTGCCATGTGATTATATAAACAGTGTTTTCAATCAACAAACAGTAAATACGAGTTATACAGTGTATTAAAAGCGTCACATTAACTGACACTACAATCGAAATGTTCTTGAGATAAAACGTTATACATTTATTAATAATACAGACTCATTACTAAACACGCATACGATTTATTGTACAGGACGATCTAATGTGTGATAACCTGCTGTGGTGCCGTTTGGTTTCAGTGAAACGCTGCAGCAGTAGGAGATGCAGGTACGGGTCGTGCACTTGCAAAGTCACTAAAGACTGGTACCAGAACCGTCGTCGGCGCTGTCCCGTCTGTTGCTTCTGCAAGTGTGACCGACGTGGCTTCGCTAACTGCTACGTAGGCCTCGGTTCTCCCTGTACCCGATATTGATAAGCATCGAATGTGGCTGCATGTTACGCTTAAGCAACATCTTCAATAATTCGCTCTATCGGGCGAGTTGCACTTGTCAATAAATTCGACCTGTGGAATAATTCGTTGTATTGTTTATACTGTTCAATGTAATTCGACAGGGATTGTGTATGCGCCGTACAACTGGATCCATAGTAGTCAGTTTAATTGGTTTAGTTATATGACGAGTTACACCAAATGTTGTTTACCAAGATTAAACAACATTAAGCGAGACTGTCCTACGAACCAAAAAGCTCCACTTTCCATACGGATAAGAAAGTGTTTGGTTTATAGAAAGTCCAGCAGTGGTCCATGTAATGTGTGTAGTGCGCGATATCTGCGGTCATGTTTTGGGCCATTATGTTGTACTTGTTCAAAACAATTATTTGTCTTCTTCTTCACAACTCCTTCCCTTAATGAGAACCATGTCTTTCCACATCGCGTTTGGGTGTCATTGTTAATTTCCCTCAATGACTTGTGTCAAAAGCACATTGTGCAGCCACGTTGTGTTGACAGGCCGTCTTGCATTAATTGAACATGGACATCTGGGTATTGGACTGGCATTGTGTCATCTGAGCATTGTAGTAGTCAGGGATGTAGCGGACGCAATTATACCTGTCGTATGTATATAACGCACCGTGTGATCAATACTCCAATAGACATGTTTTATTCGTTGTAAATCTAGAGCAGGTCTAACTAAATCTTCCCATGACCAGATACGATAGCCAGAATGTTTACAGGCTCCGGTTTTCAACTAATAATAATAATAACATTATTTAGAGACTCACTTCCAAAGTACAACTTTGTTAGTTGGTTTAGACAATGTTTGTAAAAGATTAATACGTATGTAATCATTAATACATTTACTAGAACGTGAGTAATAAAATAAAACATATGAAAAAAAGTTTCTAAATTTAAAATGTGTTGGCCAATCATTATCTCAATTAATCATTAAATAAACATTAAACACAACAATTACCGAATGTGGATAATTAGTTTAACCCACTTTCTGCTAAATTTTTTGTTTCGGTTAATTTTCTGATATTATGTTGTCTAGACATGCCAATGAGCAGTAGCATTTCAATTTTCACATTTTAACTTTTATTTTTAAAATGGGAGCATTAATTCAAAACGTCCCATTAATGGGACTCTAGCAGTAAGCTGTATCATACTCACTTAATTACAATATACCACAATTATTGTTAGGAACTCATCCAAAGACCCATCCACCCATTTATTTTACCAATTAAATGCGTTTTGGATGCACTGAGTTGGTATAAAAATAATATTGTTATTTCCCCACACCCACAAAATTATCAAAAAATTAAAATCCATGAGATAATAAAGAGTAGTAGAAATCCATCCCTGGACGAGGTCCTGGAACGATTGTCATCACGTCACGTAGGTTAATCTACAAGTACATCATGATGATAATGTTATATTCATTGAACAGCAAGAAATTAGAAGAATAACGACTTCATGTTCCACAGGCATCATCGTCAATACGTAAACGTCATCACTATCTTCGATAATCACCAACATAACAAAGATAACGAGAAAATAAAAATATGGATGACAGCTACACATACAAATCATGACGGTGCACAAAGACACACACAATCATAACTATCAGCAAATGTACATATTCAGGCATGGAACGCTGATAAACAGTCAACGTGACACGGCACGCTGTACTTGTTACAGAGCCTCTAGGGTTTTTACAACAGTGTGCACAAAGGCGTTGAGTTAGCTCTGATTTTATGTGGTGTTTTAGCCCGTCGAGTCGGATGTCATCCAGTATCTTCTTCCTTTGAGGCCCCAAATCGACCAGTTATCGGTCTTCCGATCTGTCGCTCACCAACGAAGAGATGGATATACACATCGACGAGCTGTCTGTTCAATCCGAGGAGGTCTAGACACAAAATTGTCAACGCAGGAGATATCTGGTCAACCCTATCCACACATCTCCCATTACGTGATTATACACTTTGATGAGAACGGAACACTGGTCACTGGAGCAAAACAATTGTTGGATGTTTGGGAGGAGTATTTGAAGAAAGTACTAAATCCGGAGGGAGAATATGAGCTTGAGATACATCATACTGTAAGGAGAGAGCTGGAGGTGAGGACAATGACAGAAGAAGATATGGAAAAAGTTGTAAAAAAGATGAAAACCAGAAAGACTGTAGGAGCGGATAAACTCTCGGATTAATGGTGAAAGCAAACGAACTAGCTGGATTCAATTGGCTGACGAGTTTAATGTGTGCTTCACAGCTGGAGAGATACCAGCAGAGTGGCGAAGAGGAGTGATTGTGCCGATATGGAAGGGGAAAGGGGACATCCCTTACCCAGGGAGATACAGAGGCATCACATTACTGAAACAAGCCCTGCAATTGTTGGATATGATACTGGATGCTAGGGTAAGGTTAATTGTGGAGAGCAAAATCGGAGATAATCGGCTGGAATATAGGAAAGGGACAGGACCTGATGATGGATTGTTTGCCATCAGACAAATTATGGAGAAGAAAAGAGATTGTAAAAGGGATGTAGCATTCGGTTTTGTAGATCTGGTAAAGGCATTTGACACCGTGCCGAGAGAACTCGAATTTGCAATCATGATATGGATGAAGGTTGGAGAAGAAGATGACAGAGTGGTGGAGGAAAGGTACAAGTAGATGATAGCGGTAGTGAGAGTCGCAAAAGAAACATCGGAACAATTTCGAGTGGAAGTGGGACTCAGACAAGGAAGTGCCTTGAGTCCCCTGCTTTTCATCGTGGCGATGAACCTGATCAGTGGAAAGATATCGCAGCAGGACGAACTTACGAATATACTATATGCATATGACGTAGCAAAGGTGGCTGATAATAAAGAGTAAGAATTGCAAGAATAGAGTAACACCTTACGAAAACACGGCCTCAGAATGAATCTGGAGAAGACTGAAGTACTATGGTTAGGTGCATAGGAGGTAGATTTGCATGTAGTTGTTGACGGATAGACCATTAAATAAGTGAACGGCTTTGTATATCTGGGCGGTACATTGCGTGAAGATGGAAGGAATAATAAAGAAATACAGAGGAGGGTGAATGTAGGAGCATCAGCATGGAAGAGACTAGAAGGGATTATTTCGGACAGAAAGCTGAAGAAGAAACTGAAAGGAAATTTTTTGGAAGCCTGCGGTGTATCAGCCTGTATATATGGGATGGGAACACTGGCACTAACAGAGAAACAGGAATAGAAATTCCAGGTAGCAGAAAACAACTGGATCAGAAGACAATATAAAGCGACAGGATACAAAGAAGGAATTGAGAGAGGAGATTAGAATTTAAAAAAACACCTAAAGAGGAATGTAGCCGGAAACAGAATGGGATGGGCGGGACATGTACAAACAATGGGTGAAGACAGACCAGACTACCGAAAAGAGCATAGAAAATAGGAGAGGTTGGCAGAAGACGGAGAGGAAGGCCAAGGCTGAGACATAAAACGAGACCTGGCGTAAACAGCCATGAATGGATGGCCATTGCGGACGAGAGAGAGAGAAAGAGAGGAGAAAAGAACTGACAAGAAAAGTAGAAGAAACTACCAAGTGACTTGGATCCCACCAAGCAAGGGAGGAAGGGGAAGAAGAAAAATAAAGATGCCGGAATATGTTTATAAATGACTCCAACTACTGTCAGTTTATATTTCTACTTAAGATACTCTTAGCAAAATACTCTAGTGGTAACCCATTTCTTTAGCTTGAGCAAACACCACATACTAGATGTTTTGACCTGTCTTCAACCAATGAGTAATGTGACACCTCCTGCAGTGTTGCGATATGACCCATACTGCGGCAAAGGCAGCATTGAACTAAAGGCAAGCTGTGATAACGCCAATTTTCGCGACATGTGACTAGCTTCAGGATGTGTTTTTAATGTTACCTAAATTGTTTTTATTGATATTTTGCAGCAGCACCACCATACGTGTTGCTAGATATATTTCCCAAACGAATGACCGACACCTTATTTGTTTTGGTTATGTTATATCACGACTACCGATACTCGTAAATAGTTAAACAATTTCAAATGCTCAGTGTTCAAGTATACATTCTTCAAGTGATGTTGTATTCTAATATCAAAGTACTTGTTTAAATGTCAGACAAACTGATCCAGTGTAGTGTGGTACCATTTGTAGTGTAGGTGAAGAACAAAAGGATTATTAAACTAACGACTCAGACAGGTATTAATCCATCCACGCAGCAAAGGGTAACGTTAGTTGCGGCCGCTGCCAGCCACATGTCGTCATCATTAATAACTACCATTGGTATTATTGAGTGAAATGAGTGACACTTTCAAATAAGGACCACAACTTAGGTCTGATGCCGTTGAGATACAGGATACAACCATTTGATTTATTGTTGTTGAAAAATATAAGTGAAACAGCTGTTATAATTAGTTTGTAGATAACTTTTGTTATATCGGAAACAAAACATTAATCAATGACAATTAACGCGTTTGCTTGTAGTACATTAGACATACAATTACAACTATGTTATTGGTTCGAAACGTGCACGGCACCAGATAGTAGATAGACGTTGCATACACTAATCACAAGGTCTACTAATGTAGTGTAGTGTGATTAATAACGCCAGCCACTCACGTAGCGTTCTAGGTGTGTCTCCTACTACGAAAGGCGGCATTCAACTAAACGGAATCTGGTTGGAGGGCGTTGTGACCTTCCGCTATGTGTGACTGGCTTCACAGTGTCTTATTTTCTGTTTTTGTGTGAATTTTAACTTGTGTGGTCTAACAGATTTCTTCTTCACTTTATTGTTGATTCCACTGAAGTATCGTCAGATTGCCGGTTGTGTTACATATGTTCAACATCTCACGTAATAGTGAGCAATGCTATTCTTATTCCAGTGTCTTTAGCGGTGATACTCCGACACAAATTTGTAATAGATTTGACATTTTCAATATAAACGCTCTTCTTCAGTTCAAAGATACTACTCAGATGTTGTGTCAATACGGAGTGAAGAAACATAATTAATTTTAATGTAAAATAATATGAATAATTATATAATAATATTAATACAAATCCTTGTTAAACAATCACTCTGTCAGAAACAATAGTATTATTGCAACTATACTTGTTTAGAAATAAAATGTCGATTCTAACAATGAGGAATGTAATTATTTTTAATTTGGCTATGACATATTTGTGTAACAGTTTATTATTTGCCACTAGGCGCTTCACTTTGAAAGAAGTGATGACGTTTTTTAGGAAGATGACTTCTCGATGAGACAAGCGACTACCTATGTCCAACCACCTGACGAAGACAGCGGGGACGAAGAAGCCTTGGGTTGGTTGTCTGTCAGCAACCTTCCAGGAGCTCAACTGAGATCGCTGGCCGAGGCAACTATTACATCTTATGATGGGACTATCTATTATGTAGGGACTGATGACACTGATTTCACTGACACAATTGAGGAAGCAGATGGTGCAAAAGAGACAGATCATCGACCACCCCCTGCCCGCTACAAGAAATCGAAGATAACGACGAAACCCAGGATCTGGAAAAAGAAGTCATAGGGGCTGATTTAAACAAAGGATCTGGGAAGTCGACTTCTCTGGCTTTCTACAGGAAGATTTGTCCTCAACAAAAGTATTTGAACACATCTTTGAAGATATTGACCCTCACATAATAGGTATAACCGAATCATGGGCAACCACCGATATATCAGATGCCGAATTGGGACTGATAGGATATGTAATGTTTAGGAAAGATAGAATAGGAAGAAGGGGAGGTGGAGTTATTTTACATATTAAAGAATCTATCCAGGCTTATGAAATAAAATTAGACAGAGAAGCAGATTGCGAAGAAGCTGTTTGGTGTAACATAGTTACAGGAAACTCAACGTTAACAGTTGGATTAGTTTATCGAAGTCCAAACATAAGCATAGAAGAGAATGAAAAAATACAAAACGCTATAAGGGAAGTGAGCAAACGGGACTGTGTTATTATGTGGGACTTCAACCATGGGCATATAAAATGGAAATCTCTACAGAGTATGGGTAGTGAGGACCACAAATGTTTAGTTTTAGTACAAGATAGTTTCCTTTCTCAACATGTGCTAGAACCAACCAGGGGAGAGAATGTGTTAGACTTAGTTTGTCCTCACAGAAAGAATTAGTTGACAATGTCAAGATATGTGAGCCACTGGGGAGTAGTGATCACAACCAGATACATTTTACCATCAAAGTAAAATCAGAAAGAAATAATAAAAAGCAGTTCAGGAGAAATTTCCACAAAGGAAGATATAAGGAAATGAGGAAATATTTAGCAAATATATACTGGAATAATACACTGAAGAATAAGACAGCAACAGAATGCTGGAATATCTTAACAAATGAAATAGAGTGCATCGTAGATAAATTTGTTCCCTTCAAAAAACAAGGGAAACGGACCAGAAAGAAATACTTATCGAAAGAAGCCATTAGAAAAATTAAGTATAAACAAATGATGTGGAAGTCATATAGACGTACTGGAAATGACGAAGACTACAACATTTATAAAGAAGCACTAAACCAAGCTACAGCTGAAAGTAGAAATTCAAAGAGAAGCTATGAACATAAATTAGCTTATAATATAAAACATGACAGCAAGAGTTTTTATGCGTATGTTCGAAGCAAACAGAAAGTTCAGGATACCGTCGGTCCTCTAGAAGATAGTGCTGGAAATATAATATCAGAAGGATTCTTAATGGCAGAAGACCTAAATGAGTATTTTAGTTCAGTGTTTACCAGAGAAGACACTAGTTCACTGCCAGTACCAGAGGGGGCAGAATCAGACTTTTTAAGACAGTTAATTGTAACCCCAGAAATGGTAGCTAAGAAAATTAGGGCTATGAAGGAAAATAAATCACCTGGAGTGGATGGTATTCCACCCAAACTACTAGTGGAAATTCTATAACAAATTAGCATACCGCTTGCAACAGTTTTCAACTTGTCGTTAGAAGAGGGAGTGGTTCCTTTAGAATGGAAAGAAGCAAACATTATACCGTTATTTAAAAAAGGTTCGAGAAACAAGTCAAATAATTATAGACCAGTTAGTTTAACATCGGTGATTTGTAAATTATTAGAAAGACTAATTAAAGATCACATGGTGGATTTTCTTGTTAAACATAACTTGATAAACCCATCTCAACATGGGATTCTAAAAGCGAGGTCATGCTTAACAAATATGTTATGTTTTTTGGAAGATATCACAACTTAGATTTTCAAAAAGCTTTCGACAAAGTGCCACATCAGAGATTACTACTTAAACTAAAAGCCCATGGCATACGAAATGGTATAATTAACTGGATAGAAAAATGGCTGATTGACAGAAGACAACGGGTAGTTGTTGATGGGGAGGCTTCAAACTGGAAATCAGTTTTGAGTGGGGTTCCACAAGGATCAGTACTGGGACCTATATTATTCTTAATATATATAAACGATTTGGACGATGATATAGCTAGCAAGTTGTTGAAATTTGCAGATAATACAAAAGTGTTTAGAAGGATTAAAAGTGATGGGGATAGACAGCATTTACAAGATGATCTTGACAGGTTGATCAAATGGTCTGAAAAGTGGCAAATGTTGTTCAATTTTGGGAAATGTAAATGCCTCCACACAGGACATGGGAACGAATATGTAGAATATACAATGGGGGGAACTGTACTAAGTACTACTGTAAAAGAAAAAGACTTAGGGCTGACAATTAGTGCTGACATGAAGGTTTCAGAGCAGTGTGGAATTGCAGCTTCAAAGGGAAATCAAATCGTTGGATTGATTAGGCGAAATATAGCATATAAAGAAAAAGAACTAATAATACCGCTGTACAAAACAATAGTTAAGCCTCATTTAGAATATTGTATACAAGCGTGGAGGCCATACCGCAAGAAGGACATAGATATGCTAGAAAGAGTACAGAGTAGAGCGACTAAAATGATACCAAATCTGAGGGATCTTAGTTATGAAAAACGCCTAAAGGAATGTGGTTTAACAACACTAGAGACCAGGAGATTAAGAGGATATCAGATAGAAGTGTTTAAAATATTGAATGGTTATGAAAATATTGATAGAAATATGTTTTTTTCAGTTAAGAAAGATAGAAAGACTAGAGGACATGAAGTTACATTAGTAAAGGAGCAGTGTAGATTAGACGTGAGAAAGTTCTCATTTTCACAAAGGACTGTGAATGAATGGAACAGGTAATCTGATGATTGTGTGGGTGCTAGTAGTGTGAATATGTTTAAAAATAAAATCGACACATACCTCAGAAGGGCTGGATATATGTAGATAAAAGGGTTGGACTCTCGATAAGCCAAAGGGCTTCCTTGTCCACCTGCCATCTAGAATTAATTCTCTGGATGGCAATCTTGTTAAATCTTGTTAAATCTTGATGATGTAGTGAGCTGTATGCCCGGTGTCTGCAGTTTTTCCCGCCTCAACAGGACCTCTCAATAGACGAGTCGATGATCCAATGTTTTTGGAAGACATATCATGAAGCAATTCATTCGGTCAAAGCCCAACAGATTTGGCTTCAAGCAGAAGGTGCTTGCCACTCCAGTTGGGTATGTTGTGCACGTTGAACAATACCAGGGTGCTCAACCTGACAACGACAATGTTGTTTGTTTGGGATATTCCATGGTGATGGACCTTTTGCCGAAGTGGCCCCCATTCCACATCTACTTCGACAACTTCTTTATGGGAATGAATCTACTGCATGCTCTGGCAGAGAAGGGACTTGGCAGTACAGAAACCGGTACGAGAAGTAACAGCGTCGAGCAATGTCCAATCTAGATCAGAGCCCTATCCAAAGAGAATCGAGGCAGCTATGATTATAAGCATAACCGCAGAGACAACGTCCTGATGTGTTCCTGGAATGACAATTCTATGGTCACGTTGTCATCAAATGTACATGTGTTCTTTCTTTTGGGAAAAGCCAGCCGGTGATCTGCCAAAGAGGATAAACGATCCAAGTGGCGCAACCAAATCTCATCAAAGTGTACAATCATGTAATGGGAGGTGTGTGGATAGGGTGGACAAGAACATCGTAATATACCGCATCAACATCAGGTCAAAGAAGTGGCGGTGGCCCCTGTTCGCCTTCTTGCCCAACATGGCGGCACAAATCGCGTGGTTGCTGTACAGGATGTCTCCTGCGTTCATAATTTTGCCTCTAGACGTCCTCGGATTGAATAGACAGCTAGTCGATGTGTATACCCATCTCTTCGTTGGTGAGCGACAGCTCGGAAGACCGATAACTGGTCGATTTGGGGCTTCATAGGAAGAAGGTGCCGGATGACATCCGACTCGACGGGCTAAAACACCACATCAAATCAGAGCCAACACAACGCCGTTGTGCACACTGTGGTAACAACCCTAGAGGCTCTGTGACAAGTACAGCGTGCCGTGTCACGTTGACTGTTTATCAGCGTTCCATGCCTGAATCTGTACACTTGCTGATACTTATGAACGTGTGTGTCTTTGTGCACGCTCATGATTTGTATGTGTAGCTGTCATCGACATTTTCATTTTCTAGTTATCTTTGTTATGTTGGTGATTATCGAAGATAGTGATGACGTTGACGAATTGACGATGATGCCTGTGGAACATGAAGTCGTTATTCTTCTAATTTCTTGCTGTTCAATGAATATAAAATTACCATCATGATGTACTTGTTGATTAACCTAAGTGACGTGATGACAATCGTTCCAGGAACTCGTCCAGGCTTGGATTTCTATTAGTCTTCGTTATCTCATGGATTTTTATTTTTTTACATCTTTTTGTGTGTGGGGAAATAACAATATTATTTTTCTACCAGCTCAGAGCATCCATAAACGCATTTAATTGTTAAAATAAATGGGTCTTTGGATGAGTTCCAAACAATAATTGTGGTATATGGTAATTAAGTGAGCATGATACAGATTACTGCTAGCGTCCCATTAATGGGACGTTTTGAATTAATGCTCCCATTTTAAAAATAAAAGTTAAAATGTGAAAATTTAAATGCTACTGCTCATTGGCATGTCTAAACAACATAATTTCTGAAAATTAACCGAAACATAAAACTTAGCAGAAAGTGGGTTAAAGTAGTTATCCACATTCGGTAATTGTTGTGTTTAACGTTTATTTAATGATAGCTTTAGATCATGATTGGCCTACACATTTTAAATTTAGAAACTTTTTTCAAACGTTTTATTTTATTACTCACGTTCTAGTACATGTATTAATTATAACATACGTATTAATCTTTTACAAACATTGTCTAAACCAGCTAACAAAGTTGTACTTTGGAAGTGAGTCTCTAAATAAAGTTATTATTATTATTAGTTGGAATCCGGAGTCTGTAAACATTCTGGCTGTCGTATCTGGTCATGGGAGGATTTAGCTAGAACTGCTCTAGACCATGCGATTTACAATGAATAAAACATGTCTATTGGAGTATTGATCCCACGGTGCTTTATATACGTCAGGTATAATTGCGTCCGCTACCTCCCTTACTACTACTATGCTCAGATGACACAATGCCCGTCGAATACCCTGATGTCCATGTTCAATTAATGCAAGACGGCGTGTCAACGCAACGTGGCTGCACAAAGAGATTTTGACACAAGTCATTGAGGGAAATTAACAATGACACCCAAACGCGATATGGAAAGACATGGTTCTCATTAAGGGAAGGATTTGTGAAGAAGAAGACAAATAATTGTTTTGAACAAGTACAACATAATGGCCCAAAACATGACCGCAGATATCGCGCAATACACACATTACATGGACCACTGCTGGACTTTCTATAAACCAAACCCTTTCTTGTCCGTAGGGAGAGTGGAGCTTTTTGGTTCGTAGGACAGTCTCGCTTAATGTTGTTCAATCTTGATAAACAACATTTGGTGTAACTCGTCATATAACTAAACCAATTAAACTGACTACTATGGATTCAATTGTACGGCGCATACACAATCCATGTCGAATTACATTGAACAGTATAAACAACACAACGAATTATTCCACAGGTCGAATTTATTGACAAGTGCAACTCGCCCGATAGAGCGAATTAATGAAGATGTTGCTTAAGCGTAACATGCAGCCACATTCGATGCTTATCAGTATCGGTAACAGGGAGTACCGAGGCCTACGTAGCAGTTAGCGAAGCCACGTCGGTCACACTTGCAGAAGCAGCAGACGGGACAGCGCCGACGACGGTTCTGGTACCAGTCTTTTGTGACTTTGCAAGTGCACGACCCGTACGTGCATCTCCTACTGCTGCAGCGTTTCACTGAAACCAAACGGCACCACAGCAGGTTATCACACATTAGATCGTCCTGTACAATAAATCGTATGCGTGTTTAGTAATGAGTCTGTATTATTAATAAATGTATCACGTTTTATTTCAAGAACATTTCGATTGTAGTGTCAGTTAATGTGACTCTTTTAATACACTGCATAACTCGTATTAACTGTTTGATGATTGAAAACACTGGTTATATAATCACATGGCAACAACTATCAGATTCGAACGTAAACAACGGACAATGGCTTGTTGATTTTATGTGAGTCGGTGGTATCAAAAACGCAATAAAAAAACGCAATGTGTCTAGAAATGACTCCACCAACTGTGAGAGTGTAATTGTACTTAACACACTCACAACAGTTCTTGCCACATGAGCGGGATGAACGTCGGGGTCCGTCATGAGAATCCCCTAAGAGAAACAAATATAATAATAATGAAGTATTACATATCGTCGGCATTCGTGAAATAGATGCGCTCATGGCGCATACGCAGGAACTTAGGCGTAGATACAAACAAATGGAACGTAGGAAAAAAGAACAATCAAACAAACCAGGGCTGCCTTCTGAATGACAGATGGAACGTAGTTATTTGTATTGTAATTTTATGATCAACCATATAGCAATCATGCGTTTTTAATATTTTTTATTGACACTATTTCAATTCCAAATGTTTCTATTAATAATGGGCAGTACAAGAGTACTTCACGAGAACACTGTATTACTTGGTTAGACAGTCGTTAAGACTAGTCAGTGTCAAGTCAATATTAATTAAATAAATCTCCAACGAATGAGAACATTTGCTTTTATAAGAACATCATTTCCATGAGGTATGAGTGATTCTGTAACACCAACGTACGCTTTTCAAGAGACAGCGATTCCTGAAATGAAGAAAATAAAAAAGTGTCACATTGCATTAACCTATATCGACTAGATTGATTACATTGAATTCACATTACGTTTTCCACACTTTCCCTTTCCGTACAAATTATCCCTCATTCGAACGCACGCACGCACGCACACACGCACACACGCACAAACGCGCTCGACCGGGGACGCACACTTTTACTCACATTCATACACAGACACTTTTCATTTCGGTGATATTTAGTTGGCCTTAAAACTAATCAAACACTGCCGTTGTTGCTATTTACTCCACGTTATGTAGTTGGGATTTAGATACCTGGCTATCTTCTTCGGAAGCGTCAATGAACGACGCCAGAGCGACGCACACGACGAGAAAAACAAACGTCCATTTGAGAGCGTTCATGCTGCAAAACGAAAAGTGCTATCTCTGTGGCATTCAGACTGTTTGTTCGATCTAAAACACCTGGAATCTTCACACTTGGAAAAATAAATTACAACCTTAAAATCAAAGAAACTCGTGCTGAACTAATTTATGCAAACGAATTATATAATTATTTTAGATATCTTGTCTGTTACAAAGTGAGCTTAAGGCAGGTTTTCTCTATTTATTGGACCAATTCTGGTCAAAGCACCGTATGAAATATGTTATTATCAATAGCACATTTGGACATCGTTCGTACGTTCTTTACTTGTAAAGAATGAAAGTGTACGGCCTTCATAAAACTATCGTAATTTGAATCACACCATATATGTTACACCTGTGCATAAAATATATGTCCTGACTGCTTACCTTTCTTGAGAAGTAGTGTGTCGTGTTTGTCATTTTGTTATGATATTGATATCGATATGTTAGCTGCCAATACTATGGACATTAGGTATTCGTTAATCTCTTCAAACGAAATATTTACTTACATCAGATGATCTTCTTCGCTGTCCTGTTGTCTGCGTACAGTGCGGGTGGCAAGATATGATGAACAAGTAAAACGATCTGCGTTTATATAGCGGGATCTGGTTAATGCTTGCGTGCAGCATGATGAAGCCGGCAGAGGTAAATACAATGGATACTACTAGTTCTTTTTATGTACCCTTGACATGTTAAAAGCACTGTTTTGCTTGTACCTGCGTCATACATTCGAAGGTGTAACCCATTTAATTAACATATGAAAGACCACCTACTTTATCTCTCCTCATGCGATGAGTAATGACTGCATCTCCTGTGGTGTTGAGCTACGTCTCCCATTGACACAAACGTAGTGCTCAATTGGAAGGAATCTGTAGGAAGTCGTCGTTTAGCGGGGAGTTATTTGTTTTCTTGTGTGTTTTTCTCTGTCTGAAACTCTTTCTAGCTTGTTGAGCCGTGTGGTCCAACACGTTTTTTTTATTTATGTTGATGTAGATTTCTTAGCAGCAGTGTCGGTATTCTCTTTCTAGGCTATGTATGCCGAAATAATGACTTGCAATGTGCATGTTTTGCTTTACTAACAACTATCAATAATCTAACTGAAAATGAACTCCGTTCAATGACGTGCGTTAAAGGCCATATATATGTTAGCATTTCACGCCTTTTTGTTATTATTCCACACAAATGTCAGTGGTACAATCACCTGTCGAATGCTTTCACTGAAAACATTTGTAATATTATCTTTTAGAGGCAAAAACCCTGGTCCACTATTCTGTTTTTCGGGTAATATTTCTTTGAAGTACAACTATTTTAGCGAACTTTTGCTTGGGCAGGCTGCACATCAACTCAGTAGAAGATTCAATGCTTCCGTAGTGGTGCCGCTAGTACAGCAGTAGCAAACGGGAGAGCAGAAAAGGACATCCTACATATGGGCAGACGGAAACCATTAGCATTTAGTAGCTACTTTAGACTATCCGCCCTCACCAGTGCAGAACATCAGCTACATAATTGCCCAGTGACCCAAGTCGGGCATGGGGTCAGTGGGGTTGCATAGATCTGGGCTAACTTCTGGGATAGTTTCCCTTACTCGATTACAGTTTAATCATGTTCAACTATGCAATCATCAACTAATGTATAATTCTCAAACCACCATACTTTATTCCATTTGTTGAATTAAATATAAGTATATAAGCATGGCTGGTAACGCGATTCTCTTGATATATCACAGCAATTTCAAACGTACTGTACATTAATAAGATAAAATGTTCTTGATCGTGTCAGCTGAGAAATTTGTGTTGGGCAGAACAGACGTGAATGCATTATGTAGAAACATAGAAAATAACAACAGATGAATTGAATAAATAAACAAAAATAGTATGCATTGTTTGTACACAACTTGTAATACAATTATGCTCAGACATAAATAAAAACAAAAACATCTACAATAATATAAGCCTAACCATCACCCTAAACACTTGGATAACAAATGTTTTGAAACAAAAATTCCTGTTTCAGTCGGGGAATTCTTCCTATGCTAAACGAACTGTTCTAATAAAAGTGATGCCTATGTTTTAGTCACGTTTAATCTCAATAGGGTATCGTGAATTTGATCCGTCATCAAAAGATGTACACATACATATATTTACTTACATACATACATGCCTACATACATACCTACATACATACCTACATACATACATACATACATACATACATACATGCGTACATACAGACACACACACATACATACATACATACATACATACATACATACATACATTCAAACAAATATATCAATATTATAACAAAATAACAAACACGACACACTACTTCTCAACAAAGATAAGCAGTCAGGAGATACATTTTATGCACAGTTGTAACATATAAAATGTAATTCAAATTACGATAGCTTTATCAAGGATGTACACTTTCATACTTTACAAGTAAAGAACGTACGAACGGTGTCCAAATGTGCTATTTATAATAGCATATTTCATACGGTGCTTTGACCAGAATTGGTCCAATAAATAAAGAAAACCTGCCATACGCTCACATTGTAACAGACAAGATAACTAAAATAATGATATAATTAGTTTGCATAAATTAGTTCAGCACGAACTTCTTTGATTTTAAGGTTGTAATTTATTTTTCCAAGTGTGAAGATTCCAGGTGTTTTAGATCGAACAAACAGTCTGAATGCCACAGAGATAGCACTTTTCGTTTTGCAGCATGAACGCTCTCAAATGGACGTTTGTTTTTCTCGTCGTGTGCGTCGCTCTGGCGTCGTTCATTAACGCTTCCGAAGAAGATAGCCAGGTATCTAAATCCCAACTACATAACGTGGAGTAAATAGCAACAACGGCAGTGTTTGATTAGTTTTAAAGCCAACTAAATATCACCGAAATGAAAAGTGTCTGTGTATGAATGTGAGTAAAAGTGTGCGTCCCCGGTCGAGCGCGTTTGTGCGTGTGCGCGTGTGTGCGTGCGTGCGTGCGTGCGTGCGTTCGAATGAGGGAGAATTTGTACGGAAAGGGAAAGTGTGGAAAACGTAATGTGAATTCAATGTAATCAATCTAGTCGATATAGGTTAATGCAATGTGACACTTTTTTATTTTCTTCAATTCAGGAATCGCTGTCTCTGGAAAAGCGTACGTTGGTGTTACAGAATCACTCATACCTCATGGAAATGATGTTCTTATAAAAGCAGATGTTCTCATTCGTTGGAGATTTATTTAATTAATATTGGCTTGACACTCACTAGTCTTAACGGTTGTCTAACCAAGTAATACAGTGTTCTCGTGAAGTACTCTTGTACTGCCCATTATTAATAGAAACATTTGGAATTGAAATAGTGTCAATAAAAAATATTAAAAACGCATGATTTCTATATGGTTGATCATAAAATTACAATACAAATAACTACGTTCCATCTGTCATTCAGAAGGCAGCCCTGGTTTGTTTGATTGTTCTTTTTTCCTAAGTTCCATTTGTTTGTATCTACGCCTAAGTTCCTGCGTATGCGCCATGAGCGCATCTATTTCACGAATGCCGACGATATGTAATACTTCATTATTATTATATTTGTTTCTCTTAGGGGATTCTCATGACGGACCCCGACGTTCATCCCGCTCATGTGGCAAGAACTGTTGTGAGTGTGTTAAGTACAATTACACTCTGACAGTTGGTGGAGTCATTTCTAGACACATTGCGCTTTTTATGGCGTTTTTGATACCACCAACTCACATAAAATCAACAAGCCATTGTCCGTTGTTTACGTTCGAATCTGATAATTGTTGCCATGTGATTATATAAACAGTGTTTTCAATCAACAAACAGTAAATACGAGTTATACAGTGTATTAAAAGCGTCACATTAACTGACACTACAATCGAAATGTTCTTGAGATAAAACGTTATACATTTATTAATAATACAGACTCATTACTAAACACGCATACGATTTATTGTACAGGACGATCTAACGTGTGATAACCTGCTGTGGTGCCGTTTGGTTTCAGTGAAACGCTGCAGCAGTAGGAGATGCAGGTACGGGTCGTGCACTTGCAAAGTCACAAAAGACTGGTACCAGAACCGTCGTCGGCGCTGTCCCGTCTGTTGCTTCTGCAAGTGTGACCGACGTGGCTTCGCTAACTGCTACGTAGGCCTCGGTTCTCCCTGTACCCGATATTGATAAGCATCGAATGTGGCTGCATGTTACGCTTAAGCAACATCATCAATAATTCGCTCTATCGGGCGAGTTGCACTTGTCAATAAATTCGACCTGTGGAATAATTCGTTGTATTGTTTATACTGTTCAATGTAATTCGACAGGGATTGTGTATGCGCCGTACAACTGGATCCATAGTAGTCAGTTTAATTGGTTTAGTTATATGACGAGTTACACCAAATGTTGTTTACCAAGATTAAACAACATTAAGCGAGACTGTCCTACGAACCAAAAAGCTCCACTCTCCCTACGGACAAGAAAGTGTTTGGTTTATAGAAAGTCCAGCAGTGGTCCATGTAATGTGTGTATTGCGCGATATCTGCGGTCATGTTTTGGGCCATTATGTTGTACTTGTTCAAAACAATTATTTGTCTTCTTCTTCACAACTCCTTCCCTTAATGAGAACCATGTCTTTCCACATCGCGTTTGGGTGTCATTGTTAATTTCCCTCAATGACTTGTGTCAAAAGCACATTGTGCAGCCACGTTGTGCTGACAGGCCGTCTTGCATTAATTGAACATGGACATCTGGGTATTGGACTGGCATTGTGTCATCTGAGCATTGTAGTAGTCAGGGATGTAGCGGGCGCAATTATACCTGTCGTATATAACGCACCGTGTGATCAATACTCCAATAGACATGTTTTATTCGTTGTAAATCTAGAGCAGGTCTAACTAAATCTTCCCATGACCAGATACGATAGCCAGAATGTTTACAGGCTCCGGTTTTCAACTAATAATAATAATAACATTATTTAGAGACTCACTTCCAAAGTACAACTTTGTTAGTTGGTTTAGACAATGTTTGTAAAAGATTAATACGTATGTAATAATTAATACATTTACTAGAACGTGAGTAATAAAATAAAACATATGAAAAAAAGTTTCTAAATTTAAAATGTGTTGGCCAAACATTATCTCAATTTATCATTAAATAAACATTAAACACAACAATTACCGAATGTGGATAATTAGTTTAACCCACTTTCTGCTAAATTTTTTGTTTCGGTTAATTTTCTTATATTATGTTGTCTAGACATGCCAATGAGCAGTAGCATTTCAATTTTCACATTTTAACTTTTATTTTTAAAATGGGAGCATTAATTCAAAACGTCCCATTAATGGGACTCTAGCAGTAAGCTGTATTATACTCACTTAATTACAATATACCACAATTATTGTTAGGAACTCATCCAAAGACCCATCCACCCATTTATTTTACCAATTAAATGCGTTTTTGGATGCACTGAGTTGGTATAAAAATAATATTGTTATTTCCCCACACCCACAAAAATAAAAAAAAAATTAAATCCATGAGATAATAAAGAGTAGTAGAAATCCGTCCCTGGACGAGGTCCTGGAACGATTGTCATCACGTCACGTAGGTTAATCTACAAGTACATCATGATGATAATTTTATATTCATTGAACAGCAAGAAATTAGAAGAATAACGACTTCATGTTCCACAGGCATCATCGTCAATACGTAAACGTCATCACTATCTTCGATAATCACCAACATAACAAAGATAACGAGAAAATAAAAATATGGATGACAGCTACACATACAAATCATGACGGTGCACAAAGACACACACGTTCATAACTATCAGCAAATGTACAGATTCAGGCATGGAACGCTGATAAACAGTCAACGTGACACGGCACGCTGTACTTGTCACAGAGCCTCTAGGGTTGTTACAACAGTGTGCACAAAGGCGTTGAGTTGGCTCTGATTTTATGTGGTGTTTTAGCCCGTCGAGTCGGATGTCATCCAGTATCTTCTTCCTTTGAGGCCCCAAATCGACCAGTTATCGGTCTTCCGATCTGTCGCTCACCAACGAAGAGATGGATATACACATCGACGAGCTGTCTGTTCAATCCGAGGAGGTCTAGACACAAAATTGTCAACGCAGGAGATATCTGGTCAACCCTATCCACACATCTCCCATTACGTGATTATACACTTTGATGAGAACGGAACACTGGTCACTGGAGCAAAACAATTGTTGGATGTTTGGGAGGAGTATTTGAAGAAACTACTAAATCCGGAGGGAGAATATGAGCTTGAGATACATCATACTGTAAGGAGAGAGCTGGAGGTGAGGACAATGACAGAAGAAGATATGGAAAAAGTTGTAAAAAAGATGAAAACCAGAAAGACTGTAGGAGCGGATAAACTCTCGGAGGAAATGGTGAAAGCAAACGAACTAGCTGGATTCAATTGGCTGACGAGTTTAATGTGTGCTTCACAGCTGGAGAGATACCAGCAGAGTGGCGAAGAGGAGTGATTGTGCCGATATGGAAGGGGAAAGGGGACATCCCTTACCCAGGGAGATACAGAGGCATCACATTACTGAAACAAGCCCTGCAATTGTTGGAAATGATACTGGATGCTAGGGTAAGGTTAATTGTGGAGAGCAAAATCGGAGATAATCGGCTGGAATATAGGAAAGGGACAGGACCTGATGATGGATTGTTTGCCATCAGACAAATTATCGAGAAGAAAAGAGATTGTAAAAGGGATGTAGCATTCGGTTTTGTAGATCTGGTAAAGGCATTTGACACCGTGCCGAGAGAACTCGAATTTGCAATCATGATATGGATGAAGGTTGGAGAAGAAGATGACAGAGTGGTGGAGGAAAGGTACAAGTAGATGATAGCGGTAGTGAGAGTCGCAAAAGAAACATCGGAACAATTTCGAGTGGAAGTGGGACTCAGACAAGGAAGTGCCTTGAGTCCCCTGCTTTTCATTGTGGCGATGAACCTGATCAGTGGAAAGATATCGCAGCAGGACGAACTTACGAATATACTATATGCAGATGACGTAGCAAAGGTGGCTGATAATAAAGAGTAAGAATTGCAAGAATAGAGTAACACCTTACGAAAACACGGCCTCAGAATGAATCTGGAGAAGACTGAAGTACTATGGTTAGGTGCATAGGAGGTAGATTTGCATGTAGTTGTTGACGGATAGACCATTAAATAAGTGAACGGCTTTGTATATCTGGGCGGTACATTGCGTGAAGATGGAAGGAATAATAAAGAAATACAGAGGAGGGTGAATGTAGGAGCATCAGCATGGAAGAGACTAGAAGGGATTATTTCGGACAGAAAGCTGAAGAAGAAACTGAAAGGAAATTTTTTGGAAGCCTGCGGTGTATCAGCCTGTATATATGGGATGGGAACACTGGCACTGACAGAGAAACAGGAATAGAAATTCCAGGTAGCAGAAAACAACTGGATCAGAAGACAATATAAAGCGACAGGATACAAAGAAGGAATTGAGAGAGGAGATTAGAATTAAAAAAAACACCTAAAGAGGAATGTAGCCGGAAACAGAATGGGATGGGCGGGACATGTACAAACAATGGGTGAAGACAGACCAGACTACCGAAAAGAGCATAGAAAATAGGAGAGGTTGGCAGAAGACGGAGAGGAAGGCCAAGGCTGAGACATAAAACGAGACCTGGCGTAAACAGCCATGAATGGATGGCCATTGCGGACGAGAGAGAGAGAAAGAGAGGAGAAAAGAACTGACAAGAAAAGTAGAAGAAACTACCAAGTGACTTGGATCCCACCAAGCAAGGGAGGAAGGGGAAGAAGAAAAATAAAGATGCCGGAATATGTTTATAAATGACTCCAACTACTGTCAGTTTATATTTCTACTTAAGATACTCTTAGCAAAATACTCTAGTGGTAACCCATTTCTTTAGCTTGAGCAAACACCACATACTAGATGTTCTGACCAGTCTTCAACCGATGAGTAATGTGACACCTCCTGCAGTGTTGCGATATGACCCATACTGCGGCAAAGGCTGCATTGAACTAAAGGCAAGCTGTGATAACGCCAATTTTCGCGACATGTGACTAGCTTCAGGATGTGTTTTTAATGTTACCTAAATTGTTTTTATTGATATTTTGCAGCAGCACCACCATATGTGTTGCTAGATATATTTCCCAAACGAATGACCGACACCTTATTTGTTTTGGTTATGTTATATCACGACTACCGATACTCGTAAATAGTTAAACAATTTCAAATGCTCAGTGTTCAAGTATACATTCTTCAAGTGATGTTGTATTCTAATATCAAAGTACTTGTTTAAATGTCAGACAAACTGATCCAGTGTAGTGTGGTACCATTTGTAGTGTTGGTGAAGAACAAAAGGATTATTAAACTATCGACTCAGACAGGTATTAATCCATCCACGCAGCAAAGGGTAACGTTAGTTGCGGCCGCTGCCAGCCACATGTCGTCATCATTAATAACTACCATTGGTATTATTGAGTGAAATGAGTGACACTTTCAAATAAGGACCACAACTTAGGTCTGATGCCGTTGAGATACAGGATACAACCATTTGATTTATTGTTGTTGAAAAATATAAGTGAAACAGCTGTTATAATTAGTTTGTAGATAACTTTTGTTATATCGGAAACAAAACATTAATCAATGACAATTAACGCGTTTGCTTGTAGTACATTAGACATACAATTACAACTATGTTATTGGTTCGAAACGTGCACGGCACCAGATAGTAGATAGACGTTGCATACACTAATCACAAGGTCTACTAATGTAGTGTAGTGTGATTAATAACGCCAGCCACTCACGTAGCGTTCTAGGTGTGTCTCCTACTACGAAAGGCGGCATTCAACTAAACGGAATCTGGTTGGAGGGCGATGTGACCTTCCGCTATGTGTGACTGGCTTCACAGTGTCTTATTTTCTGTTTTTGTGTGAATTTTAACTTGTGTGGTCTAACAGATTTCTTCTTCACTTTATTGTTGATTCCACTGAAGTATCGTCAGATTACCGGTTGTGTTACATATGTTCAACATCTCACTTAATAGTGAGCAATGCTATTCTTATTCCAGTGTCTTTAGCGGTGATACTCCGACACAAATTTGTAATAGATTTGACATTTTCAATATAAACGCTCTTCTTCAGTTCAAAGATACTACTCAGATGTTGTGTCAATACGGAGTGAAGAAACATAATTCATTTTAATGTAAAATAATATGAATAATTATATAATAATATTAATACAAATCCTTGTTAAACAATCACTCTGTCAGAAACAATAGTATTATTGCAACTATACTTGTTTAGAAATAAAATGTCGATTCTAACAATGAGGAATGTAATTATTTTTAATTTGGCTATGACATATTTGTGTAACAGTTTATTATTTGCCACTAGGCGCTTCACTTTGAAAGAAGTGATCACGTTTTTTAGGAAGATGACTTCTCGATGAGACAAGCGACTACCTACGTCCAACCACCTGACGAAGACAGCGGGGACGAAGAAGCCTTGGGTTGGTTGTCTGTCAGCAACCTTCCAGGAGCTCAACTGAGATCGCTGGCCGAGGCAACTATTACATCTTATGATGGGACTATCTATTATGTAGGGACTGATGACACTGATTTCACTGACACAATTGAGGAAGCAGATGGTGCAAAAGAGACAGATCATCGACCACTCCCTGCCCGCTACAAGAAATCGAAGATAACGACGAAACCCAGGATCTGGAAAAAGAAGTCATAGGGGCTGATTTAAACAAAGGATCTGGGAAGTCGACTTCTCTGGCTTTCTACAGGAAGATTTGTCCTCAACAAAAGTATTTGAACACATCTTTGAAGATATTGACCCGCACATAATAGGTATAACCGAATCAATTGCAACCACCGATATATCAGATGCCGAATTGGGACTGATAGGATATGTAATGTTTAGGAAAGATAGGGGAGGTGGAGTTATTTTACATATTAAAGAATCTATCCAGGCTAATGAAATAAAATTAGACAGAGAAGCAGATTGCGAAGAAGCTGTTTGGTGTAACATAGTTACAGGAAACTCAACGTTAACGGTTGGATTAGTTCATCGAAGTCCAAACATAAGCATAGAAGAGAATGAAAAAATACAAAACGCTATAAGGGAAGTGAGCAAACGGGACTGTGTTATTATGTGGGACTTCAACCATGGGAATATAAAATGGAAATCTCTACAGAGTATGGGTAGTGAGGACCACAAATATTTAGTTTTAGTACAAGATAGTTTCCTTTCTCAACATGTGCTAGAACCAACCAGGGGAGAGAATGTGTTAGACTTAGTTTTGTCCTCACAGAATGAATTAGTTGACAATGTTAAATTATGTGAGCCTCTGGGAAGTAGTGATCACAACCAGATACATTTTACCATCAAAGTAAAATCAGAAAGAAATAATAAAAAGCAGTTCAGGAGAAATTTCCACAAAGGAAGATATAAGGAAATGAGGAAATATTTAGCAAAGATATACTGGAATAATACACTGAAGAATAAGACAGCAACAGAATGCTGGAATATCTTAAAGAATGAAATAGAGTGCATCGTAGATAAATTTGTTCCCTTCAAAAAACAAGGGAAACGGACCAGAAAGAAATACTTATCGAAAGAAGCCATTAGAAAAATTAAGTATAAACAAATGATGTGGAAGTCATATAGACGTACTGGAAATGACGAAGACTACAACATTTATAAAGAAGCACTAAACCAAGCTACAGCTGAAATTAGAAATTCAAAGAGAAGCTATGAACATAAATTAGCTTGTAATATAAAACATGACAGCAAGAGTTTTTATGCGTATGTTCGAAGCAAACAGAAAGTTCAGGATAAGGTCGGTCCTCTAGAAGATAGTGCTGGAAATATAATATCAGAAGGATTCTTAATGGCAGAAGACCTAAATGAGTATTTTAGTTCAGTGTTTACCAGAGAAGACACTAGTTCACTGCCAGTACCAGAGGCTAAGTTCAAGGGGGCAGAATCAGACTTTTTAAGACAGTTAATTGTAACCCCAGAAATGGTAGCTAAGAAAATTAGGGCTATGAAGGAAAATAAATCACCTGGAGTGGATGGTATTCCACCCAAACTACTAGTGGAAATTGTAGAACAAATTAGCATACCGCTTGCAACAGTTTTCAACTTGTCATTAGAAGAGGGAGTGGTTCCTTTAGAATGGAAAGAAGCAAACATTATACCGTTATTTAAAAAAGGTTCGAGAAACAAGTCAAATAATTATAGACCAGTTAGTTTAACATCGGTGATTTGTAAATTATTAGAAAGACTAATTAAAGATCACATGGTGGATTTTCTTGTTAAACATAACTTGATAAACCCATCTCAACATGGGTTTCTAAAAGCGAGGTCATGCTTAACAAATATGTTATGTTTTTTGGAAGATATCACTAAGTGGGTAGATGATGGATCACCAGTAGATATCATCTACTTAGATTTTCAAAAAGCTTTCGACAAAGTGCCACATCAGAGATTACTGCTTAAACTAAAAGCCCATGGCATAGGAAATGGTATAATTAACTGGATAGAAAAATGGCTGATTGACAGAAGACAACGGGTAGTTGTTGATGGGGAGACTTCAAACTGGAAATCAGTTTTGAGTGGGGTTCCACAGGGATCAGTACTGGGACCTATATTATTCTTAATATATATAAACGATTTGGACGATGATATAGCTAGCAAGGTGTTGAAATTTGCAGATGATACAAAAGTGTTTAGAAGGATTAAAAGTGATGGGGATAGACAGAATTTACAAGATGATCTTGACAGGTTGATCAAATGGTCTGAAAAGTGGCAAATGTTGTTCAATTTTGGGAAATGTAAATGCCTCCACACAGGACATGGGAACGAATATGTAGAATATACAATGGGGGGAACTGTACTAAGTACTACTGTAAAAGAAAAAGACTTAGGGCTGACAATTAGTGCTGACATGAAGGTTTCAGAGCAGTGTGGAATTGCAGCTTCAAAGGGAAATCAAATCCTTGGATTGATTAGGCGAAATATAGCATATAAAGAAAAAGAACTAATAATACTGCTGTACAAAACAATAGTTAGGCCTCATTTAGAATATTGTATACAAGCGTGGAGGCCATACCGCAAGAAGGACACAGATATGCTAGAAAGAGTACAGAGGAGAGCGACTAAAATGATACAAAAACTGAGGGATCTTAGTAATGAAAAACGCCTAAAAGAATGTGGTTTAACAACACTAGAGACCAGGAGATTGAGAGGAGATCAGATAGAAGTTTTTAAAATATTGAATGGTTATGAAAATATTGATAGAAATATGTTTTTTTCAGTTAAGAAAGATAGAAAGACTAGAGGACATGAAGTTACATTAGTAAAGGAGCAGTGTAGATTAGACGTGAGAAAGTTCTCATTTTCACAAAGGACTGTGAATGAATGGAACAAGTTATCTGATGATTATGTGGGTGCTAGTAGTGTGAATATGTTTAAAAATAAAATCGACACATTCCTCAGAAGGGCTGGATATATGTAGATAAAAGGGTTGGACTCCCGATAAGCCAAAGGGGTTCCTTGTCCACCTGCCATCTAGAATTAATTCTCTGGATGGCAATCTTGTTAAATCTTGTTAAATCTTGATGATGTAGTGAGCTATATGCCCGGTGTCTGCAGTTTTTCCCGCCTCAACAGGACCTCTCAATAGACGAGTCGATGATCCAATGTTTTTGGAAGACATAGCATCAAGCAAAAAAACAGATTTGGCTTCAAGCAGAAAGTGCTTGCCACTCCAGTTGGGTATGTTGTCCTCGTTGAACAATACCAGGGTGCTCAACCTGACAACGACAATGTTGTTTGTTTGGGATATTCCATGGTGATGGACCTTGTGTCTCATTTGCCGAAGTGGCCCCCATTCCACATCTACTTCGACAACTTCTTTTTGGGAATGAATCTACTGCATGCTCTGGCAGAGAAGGGACTTGGCAGTACAGAAACCGGTACGAGAAGTAACAGCGTCGAGCAATGTCCAATCAAGATCAGAGCCCTATCCAAAGAGAATCGAGGCAGCTATGATTATAAGCATAACCGCAAAGACAACGTCCTGATCTGTTCCTGGAATGACAATTCTATGGTCACGTTGTCATCAAATGTACATGGGTTCTTTCTTTTGGGAAAAGCCAGCCGGTGATCTGCCAAAGAGGATAAACGATCCAAGTGACGTGATGACAATCGTTCCAGGAACTCGTCCAGGCTTGGATTTCTATTAGTCTTCGTTATCTCATGGATTTTTATTTTTTTACATCTTTTTGTGTGTGGGGAAATAACAATATTATTTGTCTACCAGCTCAGAGCATCCAAAAACGCATTTAATTGTTAAAATAAATGGGTCTGTGGATGAGTTCCAGACAATAATTGTGGTGTATGGTAATTAAGTGAGCATGATACAGATTACTGCTAACGTTCCGTTAATGGGACGTTTTGAATTAATGCTCCCATTTTAAAAATAAAAGTTAAAATGTGAAAATTGAAATGCTACTGCTCATTGGCATGTCTAAACAACATAATTTCAGAAAATTAACCGAAACATCAAACTTAGCAGAAAGTGGGTTAAAGTAGTTATCCACATTCGGTAATTGTTGTGTTTAACGTTTATTTAATGATAGCTTGAGATCATGATTGGCCTACACATTTTAAATTTAGAAACTTTTTTCAAACGTTTTAGTTTATTACTCACGTTCTAGTAAATGTATTAATTATTACATAAGTATTAATCTTTTACAAACATTGTCTAAACCAGCTAACAAAGTTGTACTTTGGAAGTGAGTCTCTAAATGAAGTTATTATTATTATTAGTTGGAATCCGGAGTCTGTAAACATTCTGGCTGTCGTATCTGGTCATGGGAGGATTTAGCTAGACCTGCTCTAGACCATGCGATTTACAATGAATAAAACATGTCTATTGGAGTATTGATCCCACGGTGTTTTATATACGTCAGGTATAATTGCGTCCGCTACCTCCCTTACTACTACTATGCCCAGATGACACAATGCCCGTCGAATACCCAGATGTCCATGTTCAATTAATGCAAGGCGGCCTGTCAACACAACGTGGCTGCACAAAGAGCTTTTGACACAAGTCATTGAGGGAAATTAACAATGACACCCAAACGCGATATGGAACGACGTGGTTCTCATTAAGGGAAGGAGTTGTGAAGAAGAAGACAAATAATTGTTTTGAACAAGTACAACATAATGGCCCAAAACATGACCGCAGATATCGCGCAATACACACATTACATGGACCACTGCTGGACTTTCTATAAACCAAACACTTTCTTGTCCGTAGGGAGAGTGGAGCTTTTTGGTTCGTAGAACAGTCTCGCTTAATGTTGTTCAATCTTGATAAACAACATTTGGTGTAACTCGTCATATAACTAATCCAATTAAACTGACTACTATGGATCCAATTGTACGGCGCATACACAATCCCTGTCGAATTACATTGAGCAGTATAAACAATACAACGACTTATTCCACAGGTCGAATTTATTGACAAGTGCAACTCGCCCGATAGAGCGAATTATTGAAGATGTTGCTTAAGCGTAACATGCAGCCACATTCGATGCTTATCAGTATCGGTAACAGGGAGAACCGAGGCCTACGTAGCAGTTAGCGAAGCCACGTCGGTCACACTTGCAGAAGCAGCAGACGGGACAGCGCCGACGACGGTTCTGGTACCAGTCTTTTGTGACTTTGCAAGTGCACGACCCGTACCTGCATCTCCTACTGCTGCAGCGTTTCACTGAAACCAAACGGCACCACAGCAGGTTATCACACATTAGATCGTCCTGTACAATAAATCGTATGCGTGTTTAGTAATGAGTCTGTATTATTAATAAATGTATCACGTTTTATTTCAAGAACATTTCGATTGTAGTGTCAGTTAATGTGACTCTTTTAATACACTGCATAACTCGTATTAACTGTTTGATGATTGAAAACACTAGTTATGTAATCACATGGCAACAACTATCAGATTCGAACGTAAACAACGGACAATGGCTTGTTGATTTTATGTGAGTTGGTGGTATCAAAAACGCAATAAAAAGCGCAATGTGTCTAGAAATGACTCCACCAACTGTCAGAGTGTAATTGTACTTAACACACTCACAACAGTTATTGCCACATGGGCGGGATGGACGTCGAGGACGGACACGAGAATTCCCTAACAGAAACAAATATAATAATAATGAAGTATTACATATCGTCGGCATTCGTGAAATAGATGCGCTCATGACGCATACGCAGGAACTTAGGCGTAGATACAAACAAATGGAACGTAGGAAAAAAGAAACAATCAAACAAACCAAGGCTGCCTTATGAATGACAGATGGAACGTAGTTATTTGTATTGTAATTTTATGATCAACCATATAGCAATCATGCGTTTTTAATATTTTTTATTGACACTATTTCAATTCCAAATGTTTCTATTAATAATGGGCAATACAAGAGTACTTCACGAGACACTGTATTACTTGGTTAGACAACCGTTAAGACTAGTGAGTGTCAAGCCAGTATTAATTAAATAAATCTCCAACGAATGAGAACATCTGCTTTTATAAGAACATCATTTCCATGAGGTATGAGTGATTCTGTAACACCAACGTACGCTTTTCCAGAGACAGCGATTCCTGAAATGAAGAAAATAAAAAAGTGTCACATTGCATTAACCTATATCGACTAGATTGATTACATTGAATTCACATTACGTTTTCCACACTTTCCCTTTCCGTACAAATTCTCCCTCATTCCAACGGCACGCACGCACGCACACACGCACAAACGCGCTCGACCGGGGACGCACACTTTTACTCACATTCATACACAGACACTTTTCATTTCGGTGATATTTAGTTGGCTTTAAAACTAATCAAACACTGCCGTTGTTGCTATTTACTCCACGTTATGTAGTTGGGATTTAGATACCTGGCTATCTTCTTCGGAAGCGTCAATGAACGACGCCAGAGCGACGCACACGACGAGAAAAACAAACGTCCATTTGAGAGCGTTCATGCTGCAAAACGAAAAGTGCTATCTCTGTGGCATTCAGACTGTTTGTTCGATCTAAAACACCTGGAATCTTCACACTTGGAAAAATAAATTACAACCTTAAAATCAAAGAAGTTCGTGCTGAACTAATTTATGCAAACTAATTATATCATTATTGTAGTTATCTTGTCTGTTACAATGTGAGCGTATGGCAGGTTTTCTCTATTTATTGGACCAATTCTGGTCAAAGCACCGTATGAAATATGTTAATATAAATAGCACATTTGGACACCGTTCGTACGTTCTTTACTTGTAAAGTATGAAAGTGTACATCCTTGATAAAACTATCGTAATTTGAATTACATTTTATATGTTACAACTGTGCATAAAATGTATCTCCTGACTGCTTATCTTTGTTGAGAAGTAGTGTGTCGTGTTTGTTATTTTGTTATAATATTGATATATTTGTTTGAATGTATGTATATGTATGTATGTATGTATGTATGTATGTATGTGTGTGTGTTTGTCTGTATGTACGCATGTATGTATGTATGTATGTATGTATGTAGGTATGTATGTAGGCATGTATGTATGTATGTAAATATATGTATGTGTACATCTTTTTGGACGGATCAAATTCACGATACCCTATTGAGATTAAACGTGACTAAAACATAGGCATCACTTTTATTAGAACAGTTCGTTTAGCATAGGAAGAATTCCCCGACTGAAACAGGAATTTTTTCTCAAAACATTTGTTATCCAAGTGTTTAGGGTGATGGTTAGGCTTAGATTATTGTAGATGTTTTTGTTTTTATTTATGTCTGAGCATAATTGTATTACAAGTTGTGTACAAACAATGCATACTATTTTTGTTTATTTATTCAATTCATCTGTTGTTATTTTCTATGTTTCTACATAATGCTTTCACGTCTGTTCTGCCCAACATAAATTTCTCAGCTGACACGATCAAGAACATTTTATCTTATTAATGTGCAGTACGTTTGAAATTGCTGTGATATATCAAGAGAATCGCGTTACCAGCCATGCTTATATACTTATATTTAATTCAACAAATGGAATAAAGTATGGTGGTTTGAGAATTATACATTTGTTGATGATTGCATAGTTGAACATGATTAAACTGTAATCGAGTAAGGGAAATTATCCCAGAAGTTAGCCCACATCTATGCAACCCCACTGACCCCATGCCCGACTTGGGTCACTGGGCAATTATGTAGCTGATGATCTGCACTGGTGAGGGCGGATAGTCTAAAGTAGCTACTAAATGCTAATGGTTTCCGTCTGCCCATATGTAGGATGTCCTTTTCTGCTCTCCCGTTTACTACTGCTGTACTAGAGGCACCACTACGGAAGCATTGAATCTTCTACAGAGTTGATGTGCAGCCTGCCCAAGCAAAAGTTCGCTAAAATAGTTGTACTTCAAAGAAATATTACCCGAAAAACAGAATAGTGGACCAGGGTTTTTGCCTCTAAAAGATAATATTACAAATGTTTTCAGTGAAAGCATTCGACAGGTGATTGTACCACTGACATTTGTGTGGAATAATAACAAAAATGCGTGAAAAGCTAACATATATATGGCCTTTAACGTACGTCATTGAACGGAGTTCATTTTCAGTTAGATTATTGATAGTTGTTAGTAAAGCAAAACATGCACATTGCAAGTCATTATTTCGGCATACATAGCCTAGAAAGAGAATACCGACACTGCAGCTATTAAATCTACATCAACATAAATTTAAAAAAACGTGTTGGACCACACGGCTCAACAAACTAGAAAGGCTTTCAGACAGAGAAAAACACACAAGAAAAAAAAAACTCCCCGCTAAACGACGACTTCCTACAGATTCCTTCCAATTGAGCATTACGTTTGTGTCAGTGGGAGACGTAGCTCAACACCACAGGAGATGCAGTCATTACTCATCGCATGAGGAGAGATAAAGTAGGTGGTCTTTCATATGTTAATTAAATGGGTTACACCTTCGAATGTATGACGCACGTACAAGCAAAACAGTGCTTTTAACATGTCAAGGGAACATAAAAACAACTAGTATTATCCATTGTATTTACCTCTGCCGGCTTCATCATGCTGCACGCAAGCATTAACCAGATCCCGCTATATAAACGCAGATCGTTTTACTTGTTCATCATCTCTTGCCACCCGTACAGTACGCAGACAACAGGACAGCGAAGAAGATCATCTGATGTAAGTAAATATTTCGTTTGAAGAGATTAACGAATACCTAATGTCCATAGTATTGGCAGCTAACATATCGATATCAATATCATAACAAAATAACAAATACGACACACTACTTCTCAAGAAAGGTAAGCAGTCAGGACATATATTTTATGCACAGGTGTAACGTATAAGGTGTGATTCAAATTACGATAGTTTTATGAAGGCCGTACACTTTCATTCTTTACAAGTAAAGAACGTACGAACGATGTCCAAATGTGCTATTGATAATAACATATTTCATACGGTGCTTTGACCAGAATTGGTCCAATAAATAGAGAAAACCTGCCATACGCTCACTTTGTAACAGACAAGATATCTAAAATAATTATATAATTCGTTTGCATAAATTAGTTCAGCACGAGTTTCTTTGATTTTAAGGTTGTAATTTATTTTTCCAAGTGTGAAGATTCCAGGTGTTTTAGATCGAACAAACAGTCTGAATGCCACAGAGATAGCACTTTTCGTTTTGCAGCATGAACGCTCTCAAATGGACGTTTGTTTTTCTCGTCGTGTGCGTCGCTCTGGCGTCGTTCATTGACGCTTCCGAAGAAGATAGCCAGGTATCTAAATCCCAACTACATAACGTGGAGTAAATAGCAACAACGGCAGTGTTTGATTAGTTTTAAGGCCAACTAAATATCACCGAAATGAAAAGTGTCTGTGTATGAATGTGAGTAAAAGTGTGCGTCCCCGGTCGAGCGCGTTTGTGCGTGTGTGCGTGTGTGCGTGCGTGCGTGCGTTCGAATGAGGGAGAATTTGTACGGAAAGGGAAAGTGTGGAAAACGTAATGTGAATTCAATGTAATCAATCTAGTCGATATAGGTTAATGCAATGTGACACTTTTTTATTTTCTTCATTTCAGGAATCGCTGTCTCTTGAAAAGCGTACGTTGGTGTTACAGAATCACTCATACCTCATGGAAATGATGTTCTTATAAAAGCAAATGTTCTCATTCGTTGGAGATTTATTTAATTAATATTGACTTGACACTGACTAGTCTTAACGACTGTCTAACCAAGTAATACAGTGTTCTCGTGAAGTACTCTTGTACTGCCCATTATTAATAGAAACATTTGGAATTGAAATAGTGTCAATAAAAAATATTAAAAACGCATGATTTCTATATGGTTGATCATAAAATTACAATACAAATAACTACGTTCCATCTGTCATTCAGAAGGCAGCCCTGGTTTGTTTGATTGTTCTTTTTTCCTACGTTCCATTTGTTTGTATCTACGCCTAAGTTCCTGCGTATGCGCCATGAGCGCATCTATTTCACGAATGCCGACGATATGTAATACTTCATTATTATTATATTTGTTTCTCTTAGGGGATTCTCGTGACGGACCCCGACGTTCATCCCGCTCATGTGGCAAGAACTGTTGTGAGTGTGTTAAGTACAATTACACTCTCACAGTTGGTGGAGTCATTTCTAGACACATTGCGCTTTTTTATTGCGTTTTTGATACCACCGACTCACATAAAATCAACAAGCCATTGTCCGTTGTTTACGTTCGAATCTGATAGTTGTTGCCATGTGATTATATAACCAGTGTTTTCAATCATCAAACAGTTAATACGAGTTATGCAGTGTATTAAAAGAGTCACATTAACTGACACTACAATCGAAATGTTCTTGAAATAAAACGTGATACATTTATTAATAATACAGACTCATTACTAAACACGCATACGATTTATTGTACAGGACGATCTAATGTGTGATAACCTGCTGTGGTGCCGTTTGGTTTCAGTGAAACGCTGCAGCAGTAGGAGATGCACGTACGGGTCGTGCACTTGCAAAGTCACAAAAGACTGGTACCAGAACCGTCGTCGGCGCTGTCCCGTCTGCTGCTTCTGCAAGTGTGACCGACGTGGCTTCGCTAACTGCTACGTAGGCCTCGGTACTCCCTGTTACCGATACTGATAAGCATCGAATGTGGCTGCATGTTACGCTTAAGCAACATCTTCATTAATTCGCTCTATCGGGCGAGTTGCACTTGTCAATAAATTCGACCTGTGGAATAATTCGTTGTGTTGTTTATACTGTTCAATGTAATTCGACAGGGATTGTGTATGCGCCGTACAATTGAATCCATAGTAGTCAGTTTAATTGGTTTAGTTATATGACGAGTTACACCAAATGTTGTTTATCAAGATTGAACAACATTAAGCGAGACTGTCCTACGAACCAAAAAGCTCCACTCTCCCTACGGACAAGAAAGTGTTTGGTTTATAGAAAGTCCAGCAGTGGTCCATGTAATGTGTGTATTGCGCGATATCTGCGGTCATGTTTTGGGCCATTATGTTGTACTTGTTCAAAACAATTATTTGTCTTCTTCTTCACAACTCCTTCCCTTAATGAGAACCACGTCGTTCCATATCGCGTTTGGGTGTCATTGTTAATTTCCCTCAATGACTTTTGTCAAAAGCTCTTTGTGCAGCCACGTTGTGTTGACAGGCCGCCTTGCATTAATTGAACATGGACATCTGGGTATTCGACGGGCATTGTGTCATCTGAGCATAGTAGTAGTAAGGGAGGTAGCGGACGCAATTATACCTGACGTATATAAAGCACCGTGGGATCAATACTCCAATAGACATGTTTTATTCATTGTAAATCGCATGGTCTAGAGCAGGTCTAGCTAAATCCTCCCATGACCAGATACGACAGCCAGAATGTTTACAGACTCCGGATTCCAACTAATAATAATAATAACTTTATTTAGAGACTCACTTCCAAAGTACAACTTTGTTAGCTGGTTTAGACAATGTTTGTAAAAGATTAATACGTATGTAATAATTAATACATGTACTAGAACGTGAGTAATAAAATAAAACGTTTGAAAAAGTTTCTAAATTTAAAATGTGTAGGCCAATCATGATCTAAAGCTATCATTAAATAAACGTTAAACACAACAATTACCGAATGTGGATAACTACTTTAACCCACTTTCTGCTAAGTTTTATGTTTCGGTTAATTTTCTGAAATTATGTTGTTTAGACATGCCAATGAGCAGTAGCATTTCAATTTTCACATTTTAACTTTTATTTTTAAAATGGGAGCATTAATTCAAAACGTCCCATTAACGGAACGTTAGCAGTAATCTGTATCATGCTCACTTAATTACCATATACCACAATTATTGTCTGGAACTCATCCAAAGACCCATTTATTTTAACAATTAAATGCGTTTTTGGATGCTCTGAGCTGGTAGACAAATAATATTGTTATTTCCCCACACACAAAAAGATGTAAAAAAATAAAAATCCATGAGATAACGAAGACTAATAGAAATCCAAGCCTGGACGAGTTCCTGGAACGATTGTCATCACGTCACTTAGGTTAATCTACAAGTACATCATGATGGTAATTTTATATTCATTGAACAGCAAGAAATTCGAAGAATAACGACTTCATGTCCCACAGGCATCATCGTCAATACGTAAACGTCATCACTATCTTCGATAATCACCAACATAACAAAGATAACGAGAAAATAAAAATGTGGATGACAGCTACACATACAAATCATGACGGTGCACAAAGACACACACGTTCATAACTATCAGCAAATGTACAGATTCAGGCATGGAACGCTGATAAACAGTCAACGTGACACGGCACGCTGTACTTGTCACAGAGCCTCTAGGGTTGTTACAACAGTGTGCACAATGGCGTTGAGTTGGCTCTGATTTTATGTGGTGTTTTAGCCCGTCGAGTCGGATGTCATCCAGTATCTTCTTCCTTTGAGGCCCCAAATCGACCAGTTATCGGTCTTCCGATCTGTCGCTCACCAACGAAGATATGGATATACACATCGACGAGCTGTCTGTTCAATCCGAGGAGGTCTAGACACAAAATTGTCAACGCAGGAGATATCTGGTCAACCCTATCCACACATCTCCCATTACGTGATTATACACTTTGATGAGAACGGAACACTGGTCACTGGAGCAAAACAATTGTTGGATGTTTGGGAGGAGTATTTGAAGAAACTACTAAATCCGGAGGGAGAATATGAGCTTGAGATACATCATACTGTAAGGAGAGAGCTTGGAGGTGAGGACAATGACAGAAGAAGATATGGAAAAAGTTGTAAAGAAGATGAAAACCAGAAAGACTGTAGGAGCGGATAAACTCTCGGAGGAAATGGTGAAAGCAAACGAACTAGCTGGATTCAATTGGCTGACGAGTTTAATGTGTGCTTCACAGCTGGAGAGTTAACAGCAGAGTGGCGAAGAGGAGTGATTGTGCCGATATGGAAGGGGAAAGGGGACATCCCTTACCCAGGGAGATACAGAGGCGTCACATTACTGAAACAAGCCCTGCAATTGTTGGAAATGATACTGGATGCTAGGGTAAGGTTAATTGTGGAGAGCAAAATCGGAGATAATCGGCTGGAATATAGGAAAGGGACAGGACCTGATGATGGATTGTTTGCCATCAGGCAAATTATCGAGAAGAAAAGAGATTGTAAAAGGGATGTAGCATTCGGTTTTGTAGATCTGGTAAAGACATTTGACACCGTGCCGAAAGAACTCGAATTTGCAATCATGATATGGATGAAGGTTGGAGAAGAAGATGTCAGAGTGGTGGAGAAAAGGTACAAGTAGATGATAGCGGTAGTGAGAGTCGCAAAAGAAACATCGGAACAATTTCGAGTGGAAGTGGGACTCAGACAAGGAAGTGCCTTGAGTACCCTGCTTTTCATTGTGGCGATTAACCTGATCAGTGGAAAGATATCGCAGCAGGACGAACTTACGAATATACTATATGCAGACGACGTAGCAAAGGTGGCTGATAATAAAGAGTAAGAATTGCAAGAATAGAGCAACACCTTACGAAAACACGGCCTCAGAATGAATCTGGAGAAGACTGAAGTACTATGGTTAGGTGCATAGGAGGTAGATTTGCATGTAGTTGTTGACGGATAGACCATTAAATAAGTGAACGGCTTTGTATATCTGGGCGGTACATTGCGTGAAGATGGAAGGAATAATAAAGAAATACAGAGGAGGGTGAATGTAGGAGCTTCAGCATGGAAGAGACTAGAAGGGATTATTTCGGACAGAAAGCTGAAGAAGAAACTGAAAGGAAAAATGTTGGAAGCCTGCGGTGTATCAGCCTGTATATATGGGATGGGAACACTGGCACTGACAGAGAAACAGGAATAGAAATTCCAGGTAGCAGAAAACAACTGGATCAGAAGACAATATAAAGCGACAGGATACAAGGAAGGAATTGAGAGAGGAGATTAGAATTTAAAAAAACACCTAAAGAGGAAAGTAGCCGGAAACAGAATGGGATGGGCGGGACATGTACAAAGAATGGGTGAAGACAGACCAGACTACCGAAAAGAGCATAGAAAATAGGAGAGGTTGGCAGAAGACGGAGAGGAAGGCCAAGGCTGAGATGCAACGACAGCATAAAACGAGACCTGGCGTAAACAGCCATGAATGGATGGCCATTGCGGACGAGAGAGAGAGAAAGAGAGGAGAAAAGAACTGACAAGAAAAGTAGAAGAAACTACCAAGTGACTTGGATCCCACCAAGCAAGGGAGGAAGGGGAAGAAGAAAAATAAAGATGCCGGAATATGTTTATAAATGACTCCAACTACTGTCAGTTTATATTTCTACTTAAGATACTCTTAGTAAAATACTCTAGTGGTAACCCATTTCTTTAGCTTGAGCAAACACCACATACTAAATGTTCTGACCAGTCTTCAACCGATGAGTAATGTGACACCTCCTGCAGTGTTGCGATATGACCCATACTGCGGCAAAGGCTGCATTGAACTAAAGGCAAGCTGTGATAACGCCAATTTTCGCGACATGTGACTAGCTTCAGGATGTGTTTTTAATGTTACCTAAATTGTTTTTATTGATATTTTGCAGCAGCACCACCATACGTGTTGCTAGATATATTTCCCAAACGAATGACCGACACCTTATTTGTTTTGGTTATGTTATATCACGACTACCGATACTCGTAAATAGTTAAACAATTTCAAATGCTCAGTGTTCAAGTATACATTCTTCAAGTGATGTTGTATTCTAATATCAAAGTACTTGTTTAAATGTCAGACAAACTGCTCCAGTGTAGTGTGGTACCATTTGTAGTGTTGGTGAAGAACAAAAGGATTATTAAACTAACGACTCAGACAGGTATTAATCCATCCACGCAGCAAAGGGTAACGTTAGTTGCGGCCGCTGCCAGCCACATGTCGTCATCATTAATAACTACCATTGGTATTATTGAGTGAAATGAGTGACACTTTTAAATAAGGACCACAACTTAGGTCTGATGCCGTTGAGATACAAGATACAACCATTTGATTTACTGTTGTTGAAAAATATAAGTGAAACAGCTGTTATAATTAGTTTGTAGATAACTTTTGTTATATCGGAAACAAAACATTAATCAATGACAATTAACGCGTTTGCTTGTAGTACATTAGACATACAATTACAACTATGTTATTGGTTCGAAACGTGCACGGCACCAGATAGTAGATAGACGTTGCATACACTAATCACAAGGTCTACTAATGTAGTGTAGTGTGATTAATAACGCCAGCCACTCACGTAGCGTTCTAGGTGTGTCTCCTACTACGAAAGGCGGCATTCAACTAAACGGAATCTGGTTGGAGGGCGATGTGACCTTCCGCTATGTGTGACTGGCTTCACAGTGTCTTATTTTCTGTTTTTGTGTGAATTTTAACTTGTGTGGTCTAACAGATTTCTTCTTCACTTTATTGTTGATTCCACTGAAGTATCGTCAGATTACCGGTTGTGTTACATATTGTGGTAAAGAGCGAACGTGTAATTAGTGGTAACTTACGTGGCTCGCTCTTCATGTTCGGTTGCTGCGTTGCGTTCTGTGGTCGCCGTTGATCCTGAGCCAGCACATCGGAAGTATGATGTCTTGCTCGGGTGGATCGGTGTGGCGCGCTTGGTATGGGTCTGGTTGGGGTTTATATACAGGGCAGGGGTATTGGTGTGCAGTGGTGTGTGCAAGGGGTAGTGGGTGGGTGGCGATGAGCAGTGCTACCATCTGGTGACTACCACATTCCTCCCTCCTTATGACGTTTGATCGCCAACCATATATTCAACTTGAATTCCATTTTTAAACTTAATATAATTATGTAAGTAATAATTAACAAATTAGTCAATCAAACAACCTAGTCAATTTAATAAAACAAATTAATTTAATAATCGTTAAATAATTATACACCGTTTATTATGAACGTATTACCAGTGATTGTTGTGAACAGGGTTAGTACAATAAACATTCAAAAACTAAAACTCTTTATAACATAGTAATGTGGTGGGCAACGAAATGTTGTTGCACTAGTCTTATTTGACCAGGCAGTGCAAGTGCAGGGTTCTGTTGACAGCATAAGAGGGCTGATGCCCGGCTGTCGTGATATTTGCTTCCTACACCTTATAAAACGCCTGTGCGTTGAGGGTGGCCACGCGAAGCACTACCCAGCTTGGCAGATTGCGCAGTGCTGCAATGTACCGTGCCTGGTGCACCAGCTCATATGGGTGTCCGTTGTTATGGCCCCGTGGTGACAACAGGGGGGCATCTGTTTCCAACACCAGTCGGTATAGGTCGATCTGTCGTGCCAGTTCGCTAAATCCTGGCGCGGACACCGACTTGTTGGTAATTCCAAAAACACTGTTGGTAAACTGCCGTACCCACTGCCTGTAGTCTGCCAGACTACCGGTGAAACAGTGCACATGTATAAGCTGGCGTTGATGTGTGTGCTTTTCTAGTATTGCCAGAGCTTCGCACATGACACTCGAGAAAGGAACGCGTGCGTTCCCATGCAGGTGGAGAACCAGCGGCTTTTCCAACTCCTTAGCCAAGGCAATATGCTTTTCTAGCAATAGTCGTTGGCTGGGAAGCGAATGTAGTGGCTCCGTATAATCGAGGTCAAATTCGCCTATCGCCGCGCAGTCAGGACTGCAGATCTTGGCTTGAACCCTGTCCCATGATTCACTATCAAGCGACTTTGCCAGTCGAGGGTGAACACCGTATGTGGTTTTTATAACCACCGTCTGATGACTGACGGTGACCCCCTTTATGACTGGTCGCAACCAGTCGTCTGGAAAGACGCGGTTATCCACCACTGCGGTGAGGCTGACCTTACTATCACCTCGCCAGAGGGAGAAGGCCGTTTCCCACGCTGGGACAGGTTCCGTGATAAAATCAAATGGAACAGCAGTTCTCTCCCGGGTCCCTGTCTCCTGGTGTTTCCTCGCCCTCGTCTCCCTAGCCTGCAGTAATTGTAGGTGGCAGTGGGCATCCATGGCGAACTCCGTTATAGTGTGAGTCTGATGGAGTGAGGCAGACGGGACTAGCCATTCCCTGAAGATGTCCTGCTTATGGGGTGGCATCTCCGCCAACATCCTGCCCATGCTGTCCCAATTGAGGAGCGCCACTGGGTGATTGGGTGGACTCAGCTGGATGTCGACGGCAGCGATAGGTCGGCCTATCATCTCAGCTACTTCGGCTAGCATGACCCGCATGGCCATGTTAGATCGGGAACCCTGCTTTGGGTACCATCCTCTCTTTCTAAAAAGGACGACTAGTTCCTCAAAGGTGTGAATGAGGGCCATTCTCCGTGTACTCTCGAGGAGTTCGATCATGGAGTATGCCCACCTAGCAAAATGTGAGGCAAACCCTCCTTTTTGCCTATCCTCCACAGAATGCTCGGCCAGATGCGCCCGTAGGGGAGGTATGGCGCCAAACGGCTGCTAACACAGCCAGCAAGCCGTATCCGGATGGAAATGCCAAGGTAAATGTGTTACCTCGACATGGAGTCGCATGCAGTTGGTGGTTACGTTACACACAGTGCACTTTCCTAGCCCAGCTTGCACCCTTCTCCTCTTTCTGGGTGGGGGCATTTCGGCAGTAGACGGCGCATGTTGCGCCGCCTCACTCCCCCTCCGCCGTGACAAAGTCTTCTGTTGTGAGGGTGCTGGTGGTAACTGTGGACTGTTGTCCGCCACCGTGTCACATTCATCATTAAAGGAGACGGGGGATGGGGGGTGGGGGGTCTGTGATTTCTGGCACCTGTTTCGTCGCCGCCATCGCTTGCCGAATACTATAGGGGGGGCCCTGCCCTCGAAGTCTCTGGCCCCTTCCATATCGGTTAGTGTGACAGAACTATTGTCTGTCGCCGCTGGGGCTACTCCTGTGCATATGGTGCGTACTAATGGCGGTGGTGCATGAAAATTGTGTATGGTGCGTTGAGGTGGTGTCCCTGTGTATAGGGGTGACGTGGTAGGGATAGTCGTGTGGGTATTCTGTAGCAGAACTGGGGTTCGTGCGAAGGGTAGTGCATGGAGCCTGTGATTCGCTGGTATATCCGTGTATAGGGGTGACGTGGTAGGGATGGTCGTATTGGTATTCTGTAGCCAAATTGGCACCCTGGCACCTTGCACTACTTGGGCGTATGTGGGGGGCGGGCGTGTGCGGGCAATGGCGTCTAATGACACCTGCACGCCACCCAGTGTCACATGTGGCACCAAGTTGCCTTGTGCTGCGTTCACTAGGTGTTGGAGATCGCCCAGTGCGGCAATCCGAATGGAGACTGACTGGGTTGTTGGCCGATTTGTGGGCCTCCAGTTCCTGACAGGACTAATGGTACCATCAGTATCGGTGGCATCCATCTGTAACATAAGCCTTGTAATTACGGTTAGTCGTCATACCTGCAGGGTCGATTGATGAGTCGACCCCCGCGGGTAATTCGCGGGATTTTCCCCTGTGTGGTGGTCATTCCCAATTCTCGCCTGATTAGTGGTTGATTAGCGTTGAACAATGACTCAACCCCGTTTAGCGGATCATCAATGGGCGTGACCTCGGTGGGAGGCTCACCCAAATTGAGGATTGCCTGTCGTTTCCGTCTTACCCATAGGGGGATATCACGGTCGTCGCATACCCGAAGCTTGTCATGGTGCTTCACGTATTCCCGCTTACGACCCGCGATACGGTATAAGAAACGCGACACTACTTTCGTAATTACAAATGGTCCCTTCCATATTGGGAGTAATTTCTTACTTTGCCCCAGTATTGTCCCAGAGTTACGGATATACACTAGGTCACCCACATCAAACGTTCTTTCTCGAATTGGGGCTCGGGTGTCATAATCTTTCTTCTGACGGTTTTGTGCCATGCGTAGATTATTCCGTGCTGCAACAGAAGCTGTCCGGATTTTCTCAACCAAATCCTTGAGATAATTAGCCGGTGATTGTCGCATGGGATTTACGTTAGGAAGCCCGAATAGGATCTCCTCAGGCATGCACACTTCTCGTCCTAATAGCAACATATTTGGTGTGAATCCGGTATTTCGATTCACCGTGGCTCGTAGGCTCATCCCCAGTGTAGCCAGGTGTTCGTCCCATTGGGACATCTTATCAGTAAGATAACACCTGATAAAGGAGAGAACCATTTGGTTTTGTCGCTCTACTTGACCATTGGAACAGGGTCGGTAGGGTGTTGTCCTAGTCTTTTCGACTTGCATTAACTTACACAAATCTGTGAACAATTGGCTATCAAAATTCCTGCCCTGGTCGGTGTGTACCTGTAGGGGGGCGCCATATCTGGTAATCCATTGTTCAAAGAACGTCTTAGCTGTTATTTCAGCTGTTTGTTCAGGCAGTGCATGTAGCTCTAGCCAACGAGTAAATTGATCCCGGATCATAAGTACGTACTTATTCCCAGATTCGCTCGTTGTAAATGGCCCTAGAATATCTAAATGTACACGTTCCCCAGGGATCCCCGCCTGGTAATGGAGCAACTGTGCACGCTGTGGTCGTCCCACTTTGTTAATGTGGCATACCGCGCAAGTGTCCACAAACAATTGGCAGTCCCGGCGCATACAGGGCCAGAAAAAACTTTTCCCTAGTTTTGCGAAGGTTTTATCTCTTCCCCAATGTCCTCCAATGCGATTATCGTGGATCATTTGGAGGACTTCCTGTCTCATTGATTGAGGTACTATTAACTTTAATGTATGGGGACCAGTCTCTTCCTCCCAACAATAATACAAGACCCCATCCTCTATTTGCAGTCGATCCCTATTATTCCATAACTTGCGGGTACCCACACCTTGGAGTTGTAAATCGTTTTGTGTAGGGGGCTCCCCTTCTAACCAGGTGATTACGGGTCGTAATTCAGTGTCTTGCATTTGGGACTTTCGTAATTCCTGTGAGCTGTATTGGTGCATGTAGTTTGGGCCAGTTTGTTTCTCCCCCATTATACCATTAACTTCACTGGATACATTGAGTTGTCTTGTTGCTAATGGTACTACATAGTCAATTTCTTTCTCGAACGTTCCCCACTGGTTGTGTAGTTTTGTACAATATGTACAGCCACCACAAGGTAGAGAACTAAGTTCTTGGCCAGCTTCATAACAATTGCATATTTCATGTTCTTCTGGTATTCTTGATAATGCATCGGCATTGGAATGTCTAACCCCAGGTCTGTGTTGGATAGTCATGGAGTACTGAGACAATTCCTCCAGCCACCTACCAAGCTGGCCTACAGGGTGTTTGAAGCGAAATAACCACGTGAGTGACCCATGATCTGTCCTTATAGTAAACTCACGGCCAAGCAGGTAGTGTTTGTAATGGCGTGTGAACATTACTATAGCCAGCAATTCCTTACGTGTGGTGCAGTACCGTTGTTGTATTGGCGTCAAGGTGTATGACGCAAAGGAAATTGGACGTATTATTCCATTCTGTACCTGATACAGGGCTGCGCCAATTGCCACATCTGAGGCATCTGTATCAAGGATGAATGGGTCTACATTGTTGGGGAAAGCCAGCACTGGCGTGGTTGTCATTACGTGCTTTAGTTCTTGAAATGCCGTTTCACACGACTCCGTCCATTCGAATGGCTGTTTTGGTTTGGTCAATGCATAGAGTGGTTTCATTTTTTCAGATAATCCCTGAATAAATTCCCTATGATAGTTGACAAATCCCGTGAACTTACTCACTTGCAAAGCATTCATTGGTCGTGGCCAATTTAGTACACTCTGGATATGATCTTTAGTGACGGAAAAACCCTCTCGGGACACTTTACGTCCAAGGAAGCGAACCTCTGTGCTAAACAAAGAGCATTTTTTTGGTTTTAGTTTTAAGTTGTGTACCTCAAATCTCTGGAGAACGACTTCCAGGTTTTCGAGGGACTCCTCAAAGCTCCTCCCCAGTACGATTACGTCATCTAGGTATACTAGTACTTTGTTCCATGCGAGACCGCGTAAGACAAGATGCATAACCCTTTGGAACGTGGCAGGTGCATTACATAAACCCTGGGCCATTCTGATATGTTCGAAGAGGCCATATTTGGTTAGGAACGCCGTCTTATGACTGTCGCGTTCATCTACCATTATCTGCCAATACCCGCTGGCCATGTCTAAAGTGTGGAACCACAGAGTACCTGTCAAATTATCAATACACTCTTCGATCAAGGTCAACGGAAAAGCATCTTTAACAGTTTTCACATTTAGTTGTCGATAATCTACTGTATATCTTACTTCCCCATCTTTTTTTCTTACTAACACGGGTGCAGATGCCCACTCTGATGAAGATGGCTTTATTACTTTGGCATCAAGCATGTTATTCAGTGTCTTCTCCTCCTCACTCTGGAATTTTAGTGGAGTGCGTCTTAGTCGCTCTCTGACCGGGTCTTCATTATAAGTGCTTATGCGATGGCGTATAAGAGTGAATCTTCCTAAATCGTTACTGTCCTTGGATAATTCGCTACCATATTTAGCTAGTAATAGCTCCAATGCGACTTGTTCTCTAATAGAAATGTTCTTCTTTGCTTTGGTAAACATGTCCTCTAAGTGTGGAGGTATTTGTGATTCCACCTCCTTAAGCATAGTGGAGACTTGTGTCTCGTCTTGGCTATTATCTGGAATAAGAGATACTGCTATAGGCGATGGTGTCTCATTAATCCTGTTTACCTCTTCCCACGAAGGCCCATTATCACCACTAGTATTCCCCGTCATTTCAGTACGACTGACCTGTATGCTTTCTCGACAGGACTCTGAGCTAGTATCTAATATGGAATCCATTTCCACAGCCTGGACTAGTATTTTCCCTCTCTGCAATGTGACTGGTTTGTTGGAATCGTTTATAATCTCCATAATAACGGGTCCAATTCCCCCATTAATTATACAAGATGGGATTATTAACTCGTCTGTCATTTCCGGTGAAGTAACGTAGACATTGCTAGAAGGGTTAGTGCACTCTACCATCACATTAGCTCTATGTTTTGGGAGAATTACAGTGCGTTGCGCTACTTGAATTCTACTAATACTGTACTTCACTGCTGGCCCCTTCTTCATCAGGGCATGAACAGTGGTGCCGTCCATTATTACAGTGCTGTTATCGATATCCACAATACAGTGATGCTTTAACAGAAAATCAAGCCCAAGAATAAAATCATCTGTTATCGGTCCCACAGCCACATCGATGTTGTACTGATTTTGTTGTATGGTTATTGGGAGTTTCTTAATTAAATAGCACTGCATATACGAGTCGTGTTCTGCATTCTTAATGGTTATGAACTTCGGGGTCATAGTGCACACATGTCCTAATGAATCAATAAAGGATTGACTGACCATTGACATTTGGGCGGCAGTGTCTACTACCATGAGTGTATCCTGCCCATAAATTGTGGCTGGTATTAACAGTGTGTGGCCTACTGTTGGACTCAGGTGAGTACTTCTGACTGTCACATGTTCTCCATTATCTTTGTCCTGTTTATTGGACATGTCTAGGAGCTCATTGCTATTTGGGTGTGTTTGTTGGTCAGTAGTCCAAAGTGCTTCTGTAGCTGTTGTATTTACTTTGACACCTGCCCCAATACTACATAGAGCATCTACTTTAACACCTACTCCATCTCCATTGTCCTGACTAGTGGACATGCTGGAGGTTGTATTAGCACCTCGGTGCCATGCCTGGTCAGTCTTCCATTGTGGTGTTGTAGCTACCATAATGCTCGACTCGTTGGTGATACCTACTCCATTATAATTGTCCGAACTGGTGGACATGCATGGAGTTGGTCTGTTATTATTGTGTGTTGGTTGGCCAATACCCCAAAGGGTGGTGGTGGTGGACCCATGGCCAACTGGGTTCACCTTATTTAGTTTGACGGTGGTTTATCCGTCCCATCACTTTTTCTGTTGGAAGTGGCGGGGAGATCACGACGAGGACTGATACTTCGGCTGTAATTGTTATCTGTAGGCTGATAATATCTTCCCCGGTTATCATCATGAGGGGAGTTATGAGTCATATACCGTCCACGAGTATCATCCCGATTATCCTCTCGTGAGGGGTTATGGGTCTTATATTGCCCACGAATATTATCATCCCTCCCACCATGCTCACGAGTCCTATATCTCCAACGCCGTGCATCCTCCTCCCCGTTATACCTGCCATCACGTTGACTGTCTCGAAAACCCCTTCTACCTACGCGGTTACTGTGATATCGTTTAGGGCTGCGATACCTGCGACTATCGTCAGAATCCGTGCTATTGGTGCTACTACTGCTATTGCTACGGTGTCTCTGAACTTGACGTTTCACTGGCGAGTCCCGTCGTGATAGTGTATTCGAGCATTCCCTGGCCAGATGACCCTTGCCTCCGCATTGGAAACAACTCAGGGGAGACGGGGAGCGCCGTCTCTTATTGGCACAGTCACGTGACCTGTGACCCTTCCCCCCGCATTTGAAGCAAGTGTCACTTGGTGGGCGTCCCAGGGATATAGTTGACTGCTGTAGCTGTCTCACTACACCCTGTACTACCTGGTCAACCAAAGTTGTCTCCTCCGAGCATTTTCCGGTCAAATTGACTGCAGACTCATCGCTGAAGGCAACTTGTCGGTTAGACAGGTTACGACCGCCAAATGTACGCGTTGCACATTGGATGTGCAGTACCGCTTCCACTGCCGTCCTGATTGTTGTCGGGTCACTAAATTTCATGGCTTCCAGGGCGGCATTCCGATCGCGGATGCCCCGTAGGAAGGCTGGTACTGATAAGTTATCGTACAAGTCCTTGTTCATATCCGGATAAGCCTCCACTGTTAGTGCGTATACCCTATCTGCGAAGGTATCTAAACTCTCACCCTCCTCCTGTTTTAGAACTGACAACTCTGCTCTGAGAGTTGTCCTAGCGACGGGTCTGGTGTGGCCATATCTCATACCGAGGTACTCTATGCAATCACTATAGTCATAGCGTTCGTCTTTGGGTAGGCTTCTATGAGCCGTTAGAGCTGGCCCTCGAAGGCATGACACCAATCGTGTCATCTTTTCATTTGGGTCCCAGTTGTATGCCTCGGCTATGAATTCGAACTGGTGAATCCAGTTATCCCATTCACCTGGTTTCCCATCAAACTTGTCAATAGTGACATTTCTGTCACTTGGCCTACGAGATATCTCGAGACCATTTCTATTGTCCTGGCGTCGTCGACTGTGGTTGGGATGTTCCATTGGTTGGTCATCCCCAGGTTCAGTGAAGTACCGATCATGGCTAGATCGTTCGTATTGGTATCGTTGCGGACCATCGTAATCACTGTTGGGGAGGGTGTCTCTTGTATCGACATGCACCGCTTCCGTTGACAGGGACTTGTGCTCATCGCGATGCTTAGTTGTGTACTTTGGTCGGGCTCCTGAAGAGAACCCGGCACATATTTCCACAACCGGGCCTCTTTCCGGGCCGAACACCTTTGCCTGTAAGGCACGTACGGTTGCTTCAATTGTGTCCTGTTTGTTTAGTTTCTCAGTTATTTCAAACAACGATTTCTGCATCGATTCGATGACAGATTCATTCCTGTCAAACCTATCCTCTAGTTGAGAGAATCTGGCCCCAAGCTTGGTTATGCTGTCGTAAATACGCTCTGTTGAGACTGTACGACTAGGGCTACCAAATTCAAATTCGTCCGTTTGTTTGACATCCTCTGTAGTTGTTTGATTGTCGATTTCTGAATCGACATTCCCATTACCCTGAGGTTTTTTTTGTCTTCTTGGTGGTGCCATGTTCAGTGGCATTTAGTCTGTCATTATATGGCTATACAGTACGTTTCAAACTGTGGATGGTATACCCAATTAGTTTAGAAGATGATTATTTTAAAAGACAACTACCGGACAATAATTTATGAATTATCAACTATCAATTGTTATCTGTAATAAGGCACAGTGTAACAAAATTCCCCTTCATGCCGTTCTATATAGTTGCAAACGGTGGAACTGATATCCTCGACATATTGACTATTGTCAGCGAGTTATCGTTAACCAGCAGCGTTATTTCAACTAGATAACCAGTTTAACGAATGTTGTGTGGAGACAATGAATTTCATGTTGGCATACACTGCGAGTGGACAATGCGCTTTGTCCGCGAAGTCACCCGTGTGTAATTGCCAATTGAACCACGCCCTTGTCGCTGCGTGGCGAGGTACAAGGGAATGTGCGAAGTATTTAATTACAGTCAACTGACATCGCAATATATACAAGCTTCGTAGTCAAAATTTTATATGTACTTGGACAACATAAATATAACTTAGTAAATTGTCGTATTCATTGTTGTCCTGGGCGTTACCCGTATAACAAGTTTGCCGTTTTTCCGAATAAGTTTCGGTACAAAAATAGACCGAATAAACGAGAACGCGTATAAATTCACACAGTACAGTCGAATTGACGTTTGAAATTATATCGACTTAGTTCCCTCGGTAAACTGGTGGCGTAGTTGTTGTTGTCATGGGCGTTGCCCGGTATAACAAATTCGTTGTCTTTCCGAATAAATTCAGAAAAAGTTGAACGAATGAACGGAACTGCGCAAAAATTCACATAGCATCGTCAATTTGACGTTTGGAATTTGCGACTTATTTGCCCAAAATGTATTTGAACAACTTTTCACGTTGGCCTACAAAGGCTCGTGGACGTACATATACTTCTGGTACCAATGTGGTAAAGAGCGAACGGGTAATTAGTGGTAACTTACGTGGCTCGCTCTTTATGTTCGGTTGCTGCGTTGCGTTCTGTGGTCGCCGTTGATCCTGAGCCAGCACATCGGAAGTATGATGTCTTGCTCGGGTGGATCGGTGTGGCGCTCTTGGTATGGGTGTGGTTGGGGTTTATATACAGGGCAGGGGTATTGGTGTGCAGTGGTGTGTGCAAGGGGTAGTGGGTGGGTGTCGATGAGCAGTGCTACCATCTGGTGACTACCACATTCCTCCCTCCTTATGACGTTTGATCGCCAACCATATATTCAACTTGAATTCCATTTTAAAACTTAATATAATTATGTAAGTAATAATTAACAAATTAGTCAATCAAACAACCTAGTCAATTTAATAAAACAAATTAATTTAATAATCGTTAAATAATTATACACCGTTTATTATGAACGTATTACCAGTGATTGTTGTGAACAGGGTTAGTACAATAAACATTCAAAAACTAAAACTCTTTATAACATAGTAATGTGGTGGGCAACGAAATGTTGTTGCACTAGTGTTATTTGACCAGGCAGTGCAAGTGCAGGGTTCTGTTGACAGCATAAGAGGGCTGATGCCCGGCTGTCGTGATATTTGCTTCCTACACCTTATAAAACGCCTGTGCGTTGAGGGTGGCCACGCGAAGCACTACCCAGCTTGGCAGATTGCGCAGTGCTGCAATGTACCGTGCCTGGTGCACCAGCTCATATGGGTGTCCGTTGTTATGGCCCCGTGGTGACAACAGGGGGGCATCTGTTTCCAACACCAGTCGGTATAGGTCGATCTGTCGTGCCAGTTCGCTAAATCCTGGCGCGGACACCGACTTGTTCGTGATTCCAAAAACACTGTTGGTAAACTGCAGTACCCACTGCCTGTAGTCTGCCAGACTACCGGTGAAACAGTGCACATGTATAAGCTGGCGTTGATGTGTGTGCTTTTCTAGTATTGCCAGAGCTTCGCACATGACACTCGAGAAAGGAACGCGTGCGTTCCCATGCAGGTGGAGAACCAGCGGCTTTTCCAAATCCTTAGCCAAGGCAATATGCTTTTCTAGCAATAGTCGTTGGCTGGGAAGCGAATGTAGTGGCTCCGTATAATCGAGGTCACATTCGCCTATCGCCGCGCAGTCAGGACTGCAGATCTTGGCTTGAACCCTGTCCCATGATTCACTATCAAGCGACTTTGCCAGTCGAGGGTGAACACCGTATGTGGTTTTTATAACCACCGTCTGATGACTGACGGTGACCCACTTTATGACTGGTCGCAACCAGTCGTCTGGAAAGACGCGGTTATCCACCACTGCGGTGAGGCTGAACTTACTATCACCTCGCCAGAGGGAGAAGGCCGTTTCCCACGCTGGGACAGGTTCCGTGATAAAATCAAATGGAACAGCAGTTCTCTCCCGGGTCCCTGTCTCCTGGTGTTTCCTCGCCCTCGTCTCCCTAGCCTGCAGTAATTGTAGGTGGCAGTGGGTATCCATGGCGAACTCCGTTATAGTGTGAGTCTGATGGAGTGAGGCAGACGGGACTAGCCATTCCCTGAAGATGTCCTGCTTATGGGGTGGCATCTCCGCCAACATCCTGCCCATGCTGTCCCAATTGAGGAGCGCCACTGGGTGATTGGGTGGACTCAGCTGGATGTTGACGGCAACGATAGGTCGGCCTATCATCTCAGCTACTTCGGCTAGCATGACCCGCATGGCCATGTTAGATCGGGAACCCTGCTTTGGGTACCATCCTCTCTTTCTAAAAAGGACGACTAGTTCCTCAAAGGTGTGAATGAGGGCCATTCTCCGTGTACTCTCGAGGAGTTCGATCATGGAGTATGCCCACCTAGCAAAATGTGAGGCAAACTCTCCTTTTTGCCTATCCTCCACAGAATGCTCGGCCAGATGCGCCCGTAGGGGAGGTATGGCGCCAAACGGCTGCTAACACAGCCAGCAAGCAGTATCCGGATGGAAATGCCAAGGTAAATGTGTTACCTCGACATGGAGTCGCATGCAATTGGTGGTTACGTTACACACGGTGCACTTTCCTAGCCCAGCTTGAACCCTTCTCCTCTTTCTGGGTGGGGGCATTTCGGCAGTAGACGGCGCATGTTGCGCCGCCTCACTCCCCCTCCGCCGTGACAAAGTCTTCTGTTGTGAGGGTGCTGGTGGTAACTGTGGACTGTTGTCCGCCACCGTGTCACATTCATCATTACAGGAGACGGGGGATGGGGGGTGGGGGGTCTGTGATTTCTGGCACCTGTTTCGTCGCCGCCATCGCTAGCCGAATACTATAGGGGGGGCCCTGCCCTCGAAGTCTCTGGCCCCTTCCATATCGGTTAGTGTGACAGAACTATTGTCTGTCGCCGCTGGGGCTACTCCTGTGCATATGGTGCGTACTAATGGCGGTGGTGCATGAAAATTGTGTATGGTGCGTTGGGGTGGTGTCCCTGTGTATAGGGGTGACGTGGTAGGGATAGTCGTGTGGGTATTCTGTAGCAGAACTGGGGTTCGTGCGAAGGGTAGTGCATGGTGCCTGTGTTTCGCTGGTATATCCGTGTATAGGGGTGACGTGGTAGGGATGGTCGTATTGGTATTCTGTAGCCAAATTGGCACCCTGGCACCTTGCACTACTTGGGCGTATGTGGGGGGCGGGCGTGTGCGGGCAATGGCGTCTAATGACACCTGCACGCCACCCAGTGTCACATGTGGCACCAAGTTGCCTTGTGCTGCGTTCACTAGGTGTTGGAGATCGCCCAGTGCGGCAGTCCGAATGGAGACTGACTGGGTTGTTGGCCGATTTGTGGGCCTCCAGTTCCTGACAGGACTAATGGTACCATCAGTATCGGTGGCATCCATCTGTAACATAAGCCTTGTAATTACGGTTAATCGTCATACCTGCAGGGTCGATTGATGAGTCGACCCCCGCGGGTAATTCGCGGGATTTTCCCCTGTGTGGTGGTCATTCCCAATTCTCGCCTGATTAGTGGTTGATTAGCGTTGAACAATGACTCAACCCCGTTTAGCGGATCATCAATGGGCGTCACCTCGGTGGGAGGCTCACCCAAATTGAGGATTGCCTGTCGTTTCCGTCTTACCCATAGGGGGATATCACGGTCGTCGCATACCCGAAGCTTGTCATGGTGCTTCACGTATTCCCGCTTACGACCCGCGATACGGTATAAGAAACGCGACACTACTTTCGTAATTACAAATGGTCCCTTCCATATTGGGAGTAATTTCTTACTTTGCCCCAGTATTGTCCCAGAGTTACGGATATACACTAGGTCACCCACATCAAACGTTCTTTCTCGAATTGGGGCTCGGGTGTCATAATCTTTCTTCTGACGGTTTTGTGCCATGCGTAGATTATTCCGTGCTGCAACAGAAGCTGTCCGGATTTTCTCAACCAAATCCTTGAGATAATTAGCCGGTGATTGTCGCATGGAATTTACGTTAGGAAGCCCGAATAGGATCTCCTCAGGCATGCACACTTCTCGTCCTAATAGCAACATATTTGGTGTGAATCCGGTATTTCGATTCACCGTGGCTCGTAGGCTCATCCCCAGTGTAGCCAGGTGTTCGTCCCATTGGGACATCTTATCAGTAAGATAACACCTGATTACAGTAAGTCTCTCTTTGTCTCAACCAGGTCAGTAAGTAGTCTACTTGGTCATCTCTCATTGTCTCAACCAGGTCAGTAAATAGTCTACTTGGTCATCTCTCATTGTCTCAACCAGGTCAGTAAGTAGTCTACTTGGTCGTCTCTCACTGTCTCAACCAGGTCAGTAAGTAGTCTACTTGGTCGTCTCTCACTGTCTCAACCAGGTCAGTAAGTAATCTACTTGGTCGTCTCTCATTGTCTCAACCAGGTCAGTAAGTAGTCTACTTGGTCGTCTCTCATTGTCTCAACCAGGTCAGTAAGTAGTCTGTTTGGTCGTCTCTCATTGTCTCAACCAGGTCAGTAAGTAGTCTACTTGGTCGTCTCTCATTGTCTCAACCAGGTCAGTAAGTAGTCTACTTGGTCATCTCTCATTGTCTCAACCAAGTCAGTAAGTAGTCTATTTGGTCATGTCTCATTTTCTCAACAAAGGTCAGTAAGTAGTCTGTTTGGTCATCTCTCATTGTCTCAACCAGGTCAGTAAGTAGTCTGTTTGGTCATCTCTCATTGTCTCAACTAGGTCAGTAAGTAGTCTACTTGGTCGTCTCTCATTGTCTCAACCAGGTCAGTAAGTAGTCTACTTGGTCGTCTCTCATTGTCTCAACCAGGTCAGTAAGTAGTCTATTTGGTCGTCTCTCATTGTCTCAACCAGGTCAGTAAGTAGTCTATTTGGTCATGTCTCATTGTCTCAACCAGGTCAGTAAGTAGTCTACTTGGTCGTCTCTCATTGTCTCAACCAGGTCAGTAAGTAGTCTATTTGGTCATCTCTCATTGTCTCAACCAGGTCAGTAAGTAGTCTACTTGGTCATCTCTCATTGTCTCAACCAGGTCAGTAAGTAGTCTACTTGGTCGTCTCTCATTGTCTCAACCAGGTCAGTAAGTAGTCTATTTGGTCATCTCTCATTGTCTCAACCAGGTCAGTAAGTAGTCTATATGGTCATGTCTCATTGTCTCAACCATGTCAGTAAGTAGTCTATTTGATCATGTCTCATTGACCCAACCAATTCAGTAAGTAGACTATTTGGTCATGTCTCATTGTCTCAACCTGGTCAGTAAGTTGTCTACTTGCTCATGTCTCATTGTCTCAACCAGGTCATTAAGTAGTCTACTTGGTCATGTCTCGTTGTCTAAACCAGGCCCAGTTAGATCATTGTCTATAAAAGTGCCAATTTACCATTTAAGGCACTTTCTATTAGCATACAAGAAATGACGGGAGTATGTCGTTTCCCTGTTTGTAGTTACTAAGATATAATTACCCAAGAACAACCAAGACTCAGTACATAATTATAAGAAACCTTTAAAGACCCTTCGCATTAGAGAAATAATATGAATGTGTCATTTTCTCTCTGTATTTAATTACTGACATTTATTAATGATTGTAATTGTTTTCTTTTTTACGTATAAATGTATTAAAATTGTTATGTATTATATTTTGTATATAGATTGATGAATTGCATTATCCGACTGTGATAGAGGAACACTAGCCTTATATTTAAGGATGTTTTATTGTCAGTTCATTTTATACCAGAACATTTTTCTTATAATTTAGAATTTAGCATAATAAAATATACATATTTTAAACATTATTATAATTCTGACAGTAGTTTTGTTAAAAACGAAATATAAGAAAGTCATCTAGGTTCCTCAAAACCTATAAGCTCTATGTAAAGATGGGTAAATCACTTATGTTGCGCTGTGAATAGATTTCTGGTAGTAAGCTCTGTATTGTATATTTTTAGATCCCAGACAGTGGACACAGTGACTAAGCCTCTCATGGTTCTCTCCGAGACTGGAGTGAAGATCACTGTTGACGGGGGCAGTGAGCTATCTTTGGCCTACCCTGATGGCACTGATATCAAGAATGGCCACTGGCACTATATGGCCGTGACGTTGGCTCTACACAAAGCGACATTACATCTAGATGGAATCACTGCTCCACAAAAGAATTACATACCAGTGCAGCCGCCAGTCTAGTAAGAATCTCCCTTCTACTCGTTCATTTATAGCAAGTCTGTGTTAACCCTGCAGACCTTGATAAGGTTCCGCGTAATGCTGGATTGCTTCATGGTATATATTCTAGAATTATTAGTTTGTTTTAATTTAATACAGTTCTAGGTAGTTATGTGTGCATGCATGTAAGGTGCCTTAGAGCAATTTGATTGATCGGGCTCTATATAAATAAATTGTATTATTATGCAGTGGCGCCATCTCGTGGACAGTTTTGAAAATTAGAATAGTGCCATGAACGAACTAACCTCGCATTGTCCTGTTTCTGGTCAAGTAGCTGGGGAACTGTTAAAAACTACCTGTGGTCCAAAGGGTCATCAACAAAATGTATGATAGTATTAATTAATTAGGTGTTGAGAATTATATGAAGAAGGAGGAACAAACGGTGGTAGGTAGAAGGAGCCGGATAAGTGACCTGAGAGAAGAGATCAAGATATAGTGGAGCTTATCAGGAAGATTAGTAAAGTCAGAAGACGGCAGCTGACATGTGTAAAGAGGGTTTTAGAAAGAAAGACAAAGATTAAATATGTGGAGGGGTTGCTGACAGGGCGCATAGGCGGAATATTGCTGACACTATCACGTGATGTTTTATCCAGTTTACAAATTATATACCTTAGCCATTTTAATAATCTAATCGTGACATCAGTATTTCATTCTTTATATAATCCTATCCACTTACCTTTATATTATGAATATTTTTCTTGATATTATATGTTATTCATAGACATTGTATAATTTTAATTCATATAAATTTAATAATGAATTAATAATGCAAAAGAACTTTTGGTTTTAAGGATCATATATTAAAAAGCAGTTTGGGTTTGCAAATGCTGGAAGAGAGCTGCTGTTTGCATTGCAATGCGATGATGCGGGCGGGTGGGTCAGACTTCCACAGAAAACTCAGCCTCCTTCAGTTCTGGAATGACGTACGTGATGTCACAAAAGAGATCACGCCTATTCTGAATGCGAAGACGGGTGCAGTGAACAGCTCCACCTACACACAGGACCTGGTGACCGACTGGAGCTGGGGAAGTCTGCAGCCAGGGCCAGGTGTCTTGAGACTGAGTCCCTCACAGCGCGGCCGCGAGGTTTGTGCTGCAGGCAAGCAGTTCAACGCTGGTGACAACACTTGTGTCACACGAACTAAAGGTAAAGTCACATTCCAACATCACGCAGCGCTTGTTGTGAATTTTGGTGGCTCCGGTTTATCCTGCAGTGGTATCTTTGTACACAGTTGTATGTCTACATTCTAATATATGTGTGTATACAGCTGTATGTTTGTATATATTATGTACATATGCACACACATTTGTATGTGTATACACATCATTGTATGTGCTCTTTAGAATGTGTACACAGTTGTGTATTGTGGTTTGTTAATACACAGGAAATAGTGGTATGAATGTATACTGATTGGTGTGTAAGTGTTGTATGTGTGTATACAGTGGTATGCATGCACGGTGCTATTTGTGTATGCTGTTGTATGTGTGTACAATGGTGAGTATATACAGTGGTATTTGTGTAAATATTGGCATGTGTACACAAAGTAGTGGCAAGTGGGTATACTACTGTATGTTCACCATATTATGTGTTTACAGTCGTGAGTGTACACTAATATGGGTGTACATTGTGGTATGCATGTACATTGATACATATGTACATCATGGTATGTGTGCACACTTGTGTGTACACTGTGATACATGTACACTGATGCATGTACACTGTGATACACGTTCTCTGTGATACACGTACAATGTGATACACGTACACTGTGATACACGTACACTGTGATACATGTATACTGTGATACATATACACTGTGACTGTGCACAGAATATGCTGTGGAGTTGAATCAAGAACATAGCCAGTGTAATCTGATGGTAGAATACATGTACCTTATGTTTTGTCATGTCTTGTGCAGATTGATATATGTAAATTTAATGTGGCCTCAGCTTGTTTGATGTAGGAATAAAGGACGATGGTTCATATATAAAATGTTGATAATGAGCATACTTTATTGCCAAATGGTATGCACATCAGGCATACCAATAAAGTATGTATATATAATGGATTGTATACTGAGATGGTACAGTACATGTACATGTGTGTGTAAAATGGATTGTGTACTGAGATGGTACAATACATGTACATGTGTGAATATATAATGGATTGTGTACTGAGATGGTACAATACATGTGTGTATATAATGGATTGTGTACTGAGATGGTACAATACATGTACATTGTGTACTGAGATGGTACAATACATGTACATGTGTGTATATAATGGATTGTGTACTGAGATGGTACAATACATGTTCATGTGTGTATATAAAGGATTGTGTACTGAGATGGTACAATACATGTACATGTGTGTATATAATGGATTGTGTATTGAGATGGTACAATACATGTACATGTGTGTGTGTGTTTCAGACAAGTTGCCCCCGTCACCTTCCTGTCCTAAGACAGACTTCGGAGTGGTCACCAGCAAGCGTCTTCTCGAGGTGAAGTTCAATGCACCAACGTTTACTGGACACGACGCAATCGCCCAGAACCACCAGCCAGGTAGCTAAGGATCTTACAACATGAAATTACCCATTCAGCAACTACAATACATTTTACAATAGAACATCATATATATTCTGAAAGTAGAATAATCAATAAGTAAATAAAATTATGACACCCTTCAATTTTGTCATCGTGATAACCAGAATCTCATAATTACGTCATTCATCATTAGCGTAATGATCGAATATACTGCCGCTGTTCCTGTGCGGCGCAAGTAACCATCTATTTGCCAACTGTCATTATTATTTATAATTCAATGTACCGTGGGTGATAACAATTGGTAGTACAATTTACTATTGATAGTATACTATCGTTTCATCAGCCTCTCAACCAAGAGATTCCGGGTTTGTGATGCATCAGTAGTTCAGTGTATTGGTACACCCCTATTTGTTAGATCTCTTGTTAGATCTGATGTCTCATGTGTAGTTGCTGTGTGTTTTAATCTCTTGTTAGAGCTGGTGTCTCGCATATAGTTACCATGTGTGTTAGATCTCTTGTTAGATCTGATGTCTCACGTGTAGTTACCATGTGTGTTTTAGTCTCTTGTTAGATCTGATGTCTCACGTGTAGTTACCATGTATGTTAGATCTCTTGTTAGATCTGGTGTCTCACGTATTGTTACCACGTGTGTTAGATCTCTTGTTAGATCTGATGTCTCACGTGTAGTTACCATGTGTGTTTTAGTCTCTTGTTAGATCTGATGTCTCACGTGTAGTTACCATGTATGTTAGATCTCTTGTTAGATCTGGTGTCTCACGTATTGTTACCATGTGTGTTAGATCTCTTGTTAGATCTGGTGTCTCACATGTAGTTACCATGTGTGTTAGATCTCTTGTTAGATCTGATGTCTCATGTGTAGTTACCATGTGTATTTAGTCTCTTATTAGATCTGGTGTCTCACGTGTAGTTACCATGTATGTTAGTTCTCTTGTTAGATCTGGTGTTTCACGTGTTGTTACCATGTGTGTTAGATCTCTTGTTAGATCTGGTGTCTCACGTGTAGTTACTATGTGTGTTAGATCTCTTGTTAGATCTGGTGTCTCACATGTAGTTACCATTTATGTTAGATCTCTTGTTAGATCTGGTGTCTGACATGTAGTTACCATGTGTGTTAGATCTCTTGTTAGATCTGGTGTCTCACATGTAGTTACGATGTGTGTTTAGTCTCTTATTAGATCTGGTGTCTCACGTGTAGTTACCATGTGTGTTAGATCTCTAGTTAGATCTGGTGTCTCACATGTAGTTACCATGTGTGTTTAGTCTCTTATTAGATCTGGTGTCTGACGTGTAGTTGCCGTGTGTTTTAGATGACGTCTTTCAGACTGGCGTCACTCCCGTTGTATACAGTGCATCTGACAAGGCTGGAAACAGAGCCCAGTGTGACTTCAATGTTTTCCTTCGCAGTAAGTCTCTTGCTAAAATTCATGCAGCTTAGATGACACTCGTATCTTAGGTCCACAGACAAGTCGACCAGATACAGAACGTGTTGGATACAACAGAATGTATGGCTTTGTTGTCATCAAATGTATAGTATTAGATCTGATGTAATGTAACAAAGGGGCAATGGAATAGGCAAAGAAATACAAAGTTAAGTATGACAATTGAATAGGCAAAGAAATACAAAGTTAAGTATGATAGTTGAATAGGCAAAGAAATACAGAGTTCAGTGCAACATTGGAATAGGCAAATATATATAAAAGTTTCATGTGACATTGTAATGTGAAATATGATGTTCAATGTGACATTGTGTTGCGTTGGGCACAGTGGCACAGTGGTTAGAACAGCGGACTCAACCAAGAGAATCAGGATTAAAACCCTCTTGCTTCTGTTTCAAAACATGGACAGTTGTGCCTCCTCCACATTGCCTTAGTTCACTCAGCTGTGTCAATGAGTACCTGGCAGTGGTGGATATATGTGAGATCAAATACTGTTTGTGCAGTAACTGCGACATGGCTGAAATCTTCCCAAAGAAGCTGAGATCGTGTTGAAATGAACAGGCTAGGGAGTGAAAACAAAGCACTTAGAATGGTCCCGAGAACAGGTTGTTCTGTACTATATAAGAACTTATCATTGCAATAATAAACGTTCTTTATATGTATGATCTTCCTAAGGGTCGTGAGTTGAAAACACAAATGTAGACGAACAATTATAAAACTGCAAACAAAAAATTACATAAAAGAGTATAATATAGTGACTTGTTCATGAATAACAATTATTATGAATTGTGAATAAAATATGATTCTATAATGAAATAAAGATATATTTTTTAAATATGAAATAGTTCACATTAAAAAAATTATAACTCCACAAAGAATATTAGTAAACTATATAGCATCAATAAATAAACTAAAAAAGCTATGTTAAAAGTTAACTGCGTGTCACTGTTGTCTCGTCGAACACGTTGTGTAAATATGATCATTAACAAGCAGCATTACAGTTTCACACTTTTGTTTTCAGTGGGCCAGTGTGACAAACCAGAGTCTGTTCTGCCCAACACAAATATCTCAGCTGACACAATAAAGAATATTTTATCTTAATAATGTACAGTACGTTTGAAATTGCTGTGATATTATCAAGAGAATCGCGTTACCAGCCAAGCTTACATACTTATATTTAATTCAACAAATGGAAAACAGTATGATGGCTTGAGAACAATACATTAGTTGATGATTGCATATTTGAACATGGTTAAATTGTAATCGAGTAAGGGAAATTATCCCAGAATTTAACCCAGAACTGTGCGGCCCCACTGACCCCATGCCCGACTGGGGTCAGTGGGCAATTATGTAGCTATTGATCTGCTCTGGTGAGGGCGGATAGTCTAATGTAGCGCTAATGGTTTCGGTCTGCTCATATGTTGGATGACGTTGTCTGCTCTCCCGTTTGCTTCTGCTGTACTAGCGGCACCAATACGGAAGCATTGAGTCTTGTATTGAGTAGATGTGAAGCCTGCCCAAGCCAAAGTTCGCTAATATAGATGTACTTCAAATAATTATTTCCCGGAAAACAAAATAGTGGAACAGGGTTTTTGCCTCTAAAATATAATATTACAAATGTATTCAGTGAAAGCATCGGACAGGTGATTGTACTACTGACTTTTGCGTGGTTTAATAGCAAATAGGCGTGAAATGCTAACATATATATGGCCTTTAAAGTACGTCATTGAAAGGAGTTCATTTTTAGTTAGATTATTGATAGTTGTGTGAAACCGTTTAAAGCAAAACATGCACATTGCAAGTCATTCTTTCGGCATACATAAAATAAAAAGAGAATACCGACACTGCTGAAAACAAATCTACAAAAAAGAAAAGAAAAAAAATGTTGGACCACACAGCTCGACAAACTACAACAAGTTTCAGTCAGAGAAAAACACACAATAAAACAAATAATTCCACGCCAAAAGACGACTTCCTACAGATTCATTCCAATTGAGCACTGCGTTTGTGTCAATGGGAGACGTAGCTCAACACCACAGGAGATGCAGTCATTGCTCATCGCTTGAGGAGAGATAAAGTAGGTGGTCTTTCATATGCTAATTAAATGTGTTACACCTTCGAATGTATGACGCAGATACAACCAAAACAGTGCTTTTAACACATCACGGGTACATTAAAAGAAATAGCATTTTTCATTGCATTTACCTCTGACGGCTTCATCATGCTGCACGCATGAACATTACTTGTTCATCGTCTCTTGCCACCCGTACTGTACGCAGACAAAAGGACAGCGAAGAAGATCATCCCATGTAAGAAAATATTTTTGTCTGAAGAGATTAATGGATATCTGATGTCCATGGTAACGGCAGCTAACATCTCGATATCAATATCATAACAAAATGAAAAACACGACACACTACTTCTCAAGAAAGATAAGCAGTCAGGAGATACGTTTTATTCACAGGTGTAACATATAAGGTGATATTCAAATTACAATAGTTTATAAACTATGTACACTATCATACTTTACATTCAAAAAACGTATGAACGGTGTCCAAATATGGTATTTATAATAACGTATTTTATACGGTGCTTTGATCAGAATTGGTCCAACAAATAGAGAAAACCTACGGTACGCTCGCGTTGTAACAGACAAGATAACTAAAATAATTATATATAATTCGTTTGCATTAATTAGTTCAGCACGAACTTCTTTGATTTTTAGGTTGTAAATTCGTTGTCCACGTTTGAAAATTCAAAGTGTTTTAGATCGAACAAACACTCTGAATGTCACAGAGATATCACTTTTCGTTTTGCAGCATGAACACTCTTAAGTGGATGTTTGTTTTTCTCGTCATGTGTGTCGCTTTGGCGTCGTTCATTGACGATTCCGAAGAAGATAGCCAGGTATCTAAATCACAACTACATAACGTGGAGTAACTAGCAACAACGGCAGTGTTTGATTAGTTTTAAGGCCAACTAAATATCACCGAAATAAAAAGTGTCTTTGTATGAATGTGAGTAAAAGTGTGCGTCCCCGGTCGAGCGCGTTTGTGCGTGTGTGCGAGCGTGCGTACTTTCGAGTGAGGGAGAATATGTACGGAAAGGGAAAGTGTGGAAAACGTAATGTGAAATCAGTGTAATCAATTTAGTCGATATAGGTTAATGAAATGTGACACTTTTTTATTTTCTTCATTTCAGGAATCGCTGTCTCTGGAAAAGCGTACGTTGGTGTTACAGAATCACTCATACCTCATGGAAATGATGTTTTTTTTATAAAAGCAGATGTTCTCATTCGTTGGAGATTTATTTAATTAATATTGGCTTGACACTCACTAGTCTTAACGGTTGTCTGACAAAGTGCTATAGTATTCTCGTGAAGTAGTCTTGTATTGCCCATTGGCTGTTTTTACCAAATTAATAGAACCATTTGGAATTGAAATAGTGTCAATGAAAAAATACTGAAAACGCATGATTGCTATATGGTTGATCATATTATTACAATACATATAACTACGTTCCATTTGTCATTGAGAAGGCAGCCTTGGTTTGTTTGATTGTTTTTTTCCTACGAATCATTTGTTTGTATCTACGGTTATCCTTTAATAATTCTTAACTTGACTAATTTTAAATAGTCAGTGAATTACTAAGTTCCTACGGCGAAAGCGCCTTGAGCGCATCTATTTCATGAATGCCGACGATATGTAATACTTCATTATTATTATATTTGTTTCTCTTAGGGGATTCTCTTGTCCGTCCCCGACGTCCATCTCGCCCATGTGGCAAGAACTGTTGTGTGTGTGTTAAGTACAATTACACTCTGACAGTTGGTGGAGTCATTTCTAGACACATTGCGCTTTTTATTGCGTTTTTGATACCACCGACTCACATAAAATCAACGAGCCATTGTCCGTTGTTTACGTTCGAATCTGATAGTTTTTGCCATATGATTATATAACCAGTGTTTTCAATCAACAAACAGTAAATACGAGTTATGCAGTGCATTAAAAGCGTCACATTAACTGACACTACAATAGAAATGTTCTTAAAATAAAACGTGATACATTTATTAATAATACAGACTCATTACTAAACACGCATACGATTTATTGTACAGGACGATCTAACGTGTGATAACCTGCTGTGGTGCCGTTTGGTGCAAGTACGGGTCGTGCACTTGCAAGGTCACAAAAGACTGGTACCAGAACCGTCGTCGGCGCTGTCCCGTCTGCTGCTTCTGCAAGTGTGACCGACGTGGCTTCGCTAACTGCTACGTAGGCCTCGGTTCTCCCTGTTCCCGATACTGATAAGCATCGAATGTGGCTGCATGTTACGCTTAAGCAACATCTTCAATAATTCGCTCTATCGGGCGAGTTGCACTTGTCAATCAATTCGACCTGTGGAATAATTCGTTGTATTGTTTATATTGTTCAATGTAATTCGACAGGGATTGTGTATGCGCCGTACAATTGGATCCATAGTAGTCAGTTTAATTGGTTTAGTTATATGACGAGTTACACCAAATGTTGTTTATCAAGATTTGAACAACATTAAGCGAGACTGTCCTACGAACCAAAAAGCTCCACTCTCCCTACGGACAAGAAAGGGTTTGGTTTATAGAAAGTCCAGCAGTGGTCCATGTAATGTGTGTATTGCGCGATATCTGCGGTCATGTTTTGGGCCATTATGCTGTACTTGTTCAAAACAATTATTTGTCTTCTTCTTCACAACTCCTACCTTTAATGAGAACCACGTCGTTCCACATCGCGTTTGGGTGTCTTTGTTAATTTTCCCTCAATGGCTTGTGTCAAAAGCACTTTGTGGAGCCAAGCTGTTCTGACAAGCCGTCGTGCATTAATTGCTCATGGACATCTGGGTATTCGACGGGCATTGGGTCATCTGAGCATAGTAGTAGTACGGGAGGTAGCGTGCGCAATTATACCTGTCGTATATAAAGCACCGTGGGATCAATATTCGAATTTGTTTGTTGGGTTTTGCTTATCCATTTCCGGACGTTGCAGCCTTGATGGATTGTCTATAGACCGCTCTTTCGTTTGCCAGTCTCCCTACTCGCCAAACGTCGGCTCCCATCAATTCCTCCATGTCCTTCCCCCATTGTCTCCTAGGACTTCTTCTGCCTTCCATTTTCCTTCCATTATTACTCTCTCTAGAGAATGATGCCGTTTCACATGGCCGAAATAACTTAGTTTCTGTTTCTTTACAAAGTTCAATAAAGTCCCGGGTATAACACCAAGCTCTTCTGCGATGGATTCGTTAGTTCTGCGTTCAGTCCACGAAACTCGTAATATCTTTCTATAACACTTGTTTTCAAATGCATTTACATGTTTAGTAATGTTCTTATTAAGAGTCCAGGTTTCGCATCCATATGTAGCCGTTGGAAATATGCAGACTCGGATAAATCGTAGTTTCATATCTTTGTTCGTTGCTTTCCACAGCTTCTTCATCTCCGTCAACTTTTTACTCGCCATTGCCAACCATCTCCATCCGCTTCTACCAGTGACCCCAGATATTCAAAACTTTCCACTCGTTCTATTTCCTCGCCATCTACTGTGACCTCTGATGGTTCTCGACATCCCTTCACATCCATAATCTTAATCTTCTTTACGTTTAGTTTCAATCCTTTCATCTCGCTGTGCTCTTTAACAGTAGATATCAGTTTATCCAATCCCTCTTTTGTATCGGATATTAACGCTGCGTCATCGGCATATCTCAATTCATATATCTCCTGTCCATTCACTTTCAGTCCATTAAAAAACTTGCTTCTCGTGTCAGTGTCGACTTCTCTCATGATATTCTCTGTGTATAGACTGAATAGGTGGGGGGGGACAAAATGCACCCCTGTCTCACTCCATTGCCGACTGGGAACCAATCTGTGGTTCCACACTCTAATCTCACTGCAGACTGCTGTCCAACATATATATTTTGAATAAGAGATGTAATTTTCTGGTCAAATCCCATGTGTATCAAGGTTTTCCAGAGTTGTTGATGACTAACATTATCAAAAGCTTTTGAATAATCTATGAAACAGATCCTAAGGTCATGGTTGAATTATCTGCATTTCTGAATTAACATCTTCAGGTTGAAAATGTGATCTCTTGTTCCTCTTCCAGTCCGGCAACAAGCTTGTGTCCTGTTGATTTCACATTCTAATTTTGTTGTGATTCTCTTTATTATGATTTTTAGCATAATTTTGCTCGCATGGCTGATGAGGGATATAGTCCTGTGGTATGAGCATTCTTGTCTGTCACCTTTTTCGGTATTAGTATAAGGATGGCTCGTTTCCAGTCCATGGGCCATGTTCCACTTCTCCATATTTTCTTGCATAATGTGTGATAGATATCCACGCCTGCTTCTCCACTTGCTCTTATTAGCACTGCAGTGATGTTATCAGTGCCAGGTGATTTTCTGTCTTTTATACTTTTTATTGCCCACTCCACCTCTGACCGCAAAGGCTCAAGTTCATCTTCTGGTTCTGTCCTCTCTCTGCCTTCATCCATGTCTACCTCTTCTGTTTCTTCTTTCTTAAACATGCTTTCACAATATTGCTTCCATATTTCAAGTATGTCATCGCTTTCTGTCAGAGTCATTCCCGTTTCATCTTTAATAACGCCAAGTCTTGGTTTGAACGACTGTGTTATAGACTTGATTTCTTCGAACATAGTGCGACTATCGTTCCTTCTCATACATAATTCTATCTTTTCGCAATTCTTCTCTAGATATTTCTTCTTGTCTTCCTTACACATTCGTTTAATCATCTTGCACTTCTCCCTGTATTTTTTCATGATAATTCTCACTCATTTCTTTGTTCTTCTTTAACTCTTTCCTTTCGTCAACCATCTGCAGTGTGTCTTTGCTTATCCATGGTTGTTTTTGTCTCCTCTTTTTAGTGAAATGTTTGTCAGCTAATTCCATAACGATATTCCTAATTTCTACTGCCAACTCTTCTGGTTCCTTCTCGTCAGCCACTGTCTGTAATACTCCGAAACGGTTCATAACCTCTACTCGGTATCCTTCTTTGATATCACTGACGTCATACCTCACTATCTCTTTCCCTCTCTTCATCTTTCTTAATTTTATCGCAATCTTAGCGCTTAGCAATTTATGGTCAGAGCCACAATCGGCTCCCGGTAATATATTTGCATTAAACACAGACGTCCTCCATCGTTTTAGTATCAGTATAATGTCGATTTGATTTCTGTTCCGACCATCTGGTGTTGGCCAAGTGTACAGTCTTCTTTGATGTTGTTTGAAGTAAGTAAACTCAACATATCTATCTCCTCTCCCATTTCTCTCGCCTAGTCCATATAGTTGACAACTGCCAACTTTTGCATTTAAATCGCCCATCAGTACTACCATGTCTCTCCTGTTTACTTCGTCAACTGTTCGAATAGATATGTTTTATGCAGTGTAAATCTCATCATACACAGCGCAGGTCTACTAAAATCCTCCCATGTCCAGGTACGACAGCCAGAATGTTGACAGGCTCAGCTTTCCAACTAATAATAATATTAACTTTATTTAGAGACTCACGTCCAAAGTACAACTTTGTTAATTGGTTTTGACAACGTTTTTAAAAGATTAATACGTATGTAATAATTAATACATGTACTAGAACGTGAGTAATAAAATAAAACGTATGTAAAGTTGCTAAATTATAAATGTGTAGGACAATCATGATCTAAAGCTATCATTAAATTAACTTTAAACACAACAATTACCGTATGTTAATGTGAATAATTACTTTAACCCACTTTCTGGTGATATTTTTTTGTTTCGGCTCATTTTCTCATATTATATTGTCTAGACATGTCAATGAGCAGTAGCATTTCTATTTTCATATTTTAACTTTTATTTTTAAAATGGGAGCATTAACTCAAAACGTTCCATTAATGGGACGTTGGCAGTAAGCGGTATCATACTCACGTAATTACCATATACCACACTTATTGCCAGGCACTCATCCAAAGATCCATCCACCCATTGATTTTACAAACTAAATGCGTTTTTGGATGCACTGAGCTGGTAAAAAAAAAATATTGTTATTTCCCCACACACACACAATTATATTTAAAAAAATCCATGAGATAATGTAGACTAGTAGAAATCCAACCCTGGACGAGGTCCTGGAACGAGTGTCATCACGTCACGTAGGTCGTCATCGTCAATACGTCAACGTCATAACTATCTTCGATAATCAAAAACATAACAAAGACAACGAGAAAATGAAAATGTGGATGACAGCTACACATACAAATCATGACGGTGCACAAAGACACACACGTTCATAACTATCAGCAAATGTACATATTCAGGCATGGAACGCTGATAAACAGTCAACGTGACACGGCACGCTGTACTTGTCACAGAGCCTCTAGGATTGTTACCACAGTGTGCACAACGGCGTTGAGTTGGCTCTGATTTTATGTGGTGTTTTAGCCCGTCGAGTCGGATGTCATCCAGTACCTTCTTCCTTTGAGGCCCCAAATCGACCAGTTATCGGTCTTCCGATCTGTCGCTCACCAATGAAGAGATGGATATACACATCGACGAGCTGTCTGTTCAATCCGAGGAGGTCTAGACACAAAATTGTCAACGCAGGAGATATCTGGTCAACCCTATCCACACATCTCCCATTACATGATTATACACTTTGATGAGAACGGAACACTGGTCACTGGAGCAAAACAATTGTTGGATGTTTGGGAGGAGTATTTGAAGAAACTACTAAATCCGGAGGGAGAATGTGAGTTTGAGATACATCATACTGTAAGGAGAGTGCTAGAGATGAGGACAATGACAGAAGAAGATATGGAAAAAGTTGAAAAGAAGATGAAAACCAGAAAGACTGTAGGAGCGGATAAACTCTCGGAGGAAATGGTGAAAGCAAACGAACTAGCTGGATTCAATTGGCTGACGAGTTTAATGTGTGCTTCACAGCTGGAGAGTTAACAGCAGAGTGGCGAAGAGGAGTGATTGTGCCGATATGGAAGGGGAAAGGGCACATCCATGACCCAGGGAGATACAGAGGCATCACATTACTGAAACAAGCCCTGCAATTGTTGGAAATGATACTGGATGCTAGGGTATGGTTAATTGTGGAGAGCAAAATCGGTGATAATCGGCTGGAATATAGGAAAGGGACAGGACCTGATGATGGATTGTTTGCCATCAGACAAATTATCGAGAAGAAAAGAGATTGTAAAAGGGATGTAGCATTCGGTTTTGTAGATCTGGTAAAGGCATTTGACACCGTACCGAGAGAACTCGAATTTACAATCATGATATGGATGAAGGTTGGAGAAGAAGATGTCAGAGTGGTGGAGGAAAGGTACAAGTAGATGATAGCGGTAGTGAGAGTCGCAAAAGAAACATCGGAACAATTTCGAGTGGAAGTGGGACTCAGACAAGGAAGTGCCTTGAGTCCCCTGCTTTTCATTGTGGCGATGAACTTGATCAGTGGAAAGATATCGCAGCAGGACGAACTTACGAATATAATATATGCAGACGACGTAGCAAAGGTGGCTGATAATAAAGAGTAAGAATTGCAAGAATAGAGTAACACCTTACGAAAACACGGCCTCAGAATGAATCTGGAGAAGACTGAAGTACTATGGTTAGGTGCATAGGAGGTAGATTTGCATGTAGTTGTTGACGGATAGACCATTAAATAAGTGAACGGCTTTGTATATTTGGGCGGTACATTGCGTGAAGATGGAAGGAATAATAAAGAAATACAGAGGAGGGTGAATGTAGTAGCATCAGCATGGAAGAGACTAGAAGGGATTATTTCGGACAGAAAGCTGAAGAAGAAATTGAAAGGAAAAATGTTGGAAGCCTGCGGTGTATCAGCCTGTATATATGGGATGGGAACACTTGCACTGACAGAGAAACAGGAAAAGAAATTCCAGGTAGCAGAAAACAACTGGATCAGAAGACAATATAAAGCGACAGGATACAAGGAAGGAATTGAGAGAGGAGATCAGAATTAAAAAAAACACCTAAAGAGGAAAGTAGCCGGAAACAGAATGGGATGGGCGGGACATGTACAAAGAATGGGTGAAGACAGACCAGACTACCGAAAAGAGCATAGAAAATAGGAGAGGTTGGCAGAAGACGGAGAGGAAGGCCAAGGCTGAGATGCAACGACAGCATAAAACGAGACCTGGCGTAAACAGCCATGAATGGATGGCCATTGCGGACGAGAGAGAGAGAGAGAGAAAGAGAGGAGAAAAGAACTGACAAGAAAAGTAGAAGAAACTACCAAGTGACTTGGATCCCACCAAGCAAGGGAGGAAGGGGAAGAAGAAAAATAAAGATGCCGGAATATGTTTATAAATGACTCCAACTACTGTCAGTTTATATTTCTACTTAAGATACTCTTAGTAAAATACTCTAGTGGTAACCCATTTCATTAGCTTGAGCAAACACCACATACTAGATGTTCTGACCAGTCTTCAACCGATGAGTAATGTGACATCTCCTGCAGTGTTGCAATATGACCCATACTGCGGCATAGGCTGCATTGAACTAAAGGCAAGCTGTGATAACGCCAATTTTCGCGACATGTGACTAGCTTCAGGATGTGTTTTTAATGTTACCTAAATTGTTTTTATTGATATTTTGCAGCAGCACCACCATATGTTTTGGTTATGTTATATCACGACTACCGATACTCGTAAATAGTTAAACAATTTCAAATGCTCAGTGTTCAAGTATACATTCTTCAAGTGATGTTGTATTCTAATATCAAAGTACTTGTTTAAATGTCAGACAAACTGCTCCAGTGTAGTGTGGTACCATTTGTAGTGTTGGTGAAGAACAAAAGGATTATTAAACTATCAACTCAGACAGGTATTAATCCATCCACGCAGCAAAGGGTACCGTTAGTTGCGGCCGCTGCCAGCCACATGTCGTCATCATTAATAACTACCATTGGTATTATTGAGTGAAATGAGTGACACTTTCAAATAAGGACCACAACTTAGGTCTGATGCCGTTGAGATGCAAGATACAACCATATGATTTATTGTTGTTGAAAAATATAAGTGAAACAGCTGTTATAATTAGTTTATAGATAACTTTTGTTATATCGGAAACAAAACATTAATCAATGACAATTAACGCGTTTGCTTGTAGTACATTAGACATACAATTACAACTATGTTATTGGTTCGAAACGTGCACGGCACCAGATAGTAGATAGACGTTGCATACACTAATCACAAGGTCTACTAATGTAGTGTAGTGTGATTAATAACGCCAGCCACTCACGTAGCGTTCTAGGTGTGTCTCCTACTACGAAAGGCGGCATTCAACTAAACGGAATCTGGTTGGAGCGCGATGTGACCTTCCGCTATGTGTGACTGGCTTCACAGTGTCTTATTTTCTGTTTTTGTGTGAATTTTAACTTGTGTGGTCTAACAGATTTCTTCTTCACTTTATTGTTGATTCCACTGAAGTATCGTCAGATTACCGGTTGTGTTACATATGTTCAACATCTCACGTAATAGTGAGCAATGCTATTCTTATTCCAGTGTCTTTAGCGGTGATACTCCGACACAAATTTGTAATATATTTGACACTTTCAATATAAACGCTCTTCTTCATTTCAAAGATACTACTCAGATGTTGTGTCAATACGGAGTGAAGAAACATAATTCATTTTAATGTAAAATAATATGAATAATTATATAATAATAATAATACAAATCCTTGTTAAACAATCACTCTCTCAGAAACATTAGTATTATTGCAACTATACTTGTTTAGAAATAAAAGTGTCGATTCTAACAATGAGGAATGTAATTATTTTTAATTTGGCTATGACATATTTGTGTAACAGTTTATTATTTGCCACTTGGCGCTTCACTTTGAAAGAAGTGATCACGTTTTTTAGGAAGATGACTTCTCGATGAGACAAGCGACTACCTACGTCCAACCACCTGACGAAGACAGCCGGGACGAAGAAGCCTTGGGTTGGTTGTCTGTCAGCAACCTTCCAGGAGCTCAACTGAGATCGCTGGCCGAGGCAACTATTACATCTTATGATGGGACTATCTATTCTGTAGGGACTGATGACACTGATTTCACTGACACAATTGAGGAAGCAGATGGTGCAAAAGAGACAGATCATCGACCACCCCCTGCCCGCTACAAGAAATCGAAGATAGCGACGAAACCCAGGATCTGGAAAAAGAAGTCATAGGGGCTGATTTAAACAAAGGATCTGGGAAGTCGACTTCTCTGGCTTCCTACAGGAAGATTTGTCCTCAACAAAAGTATTTGAACACATCTTTGAAGATATTGACCCTCACATAATAGGTATAACCGAATCATGGGCAACCACCGATATATCAGATGCCGAATTGGGACTGATAGGATATGTAATGTTTAGGAAAGATAGAATAGGAAGAAGGGGAGGTGGAGTTATTTTACATATTAAAGAATCTATCCAGGCTGATGAAATAAAATTAGACAGAGAAGCAGATTGCGAAGAAGCTGTTTGGTGTAACATAGTTACAGGAAACTCAACGTTAACGGTTGGATTAGTTTATCGAAGTCCAAACATAAGCATAGAAGAGAATTAAAAAATACAAAACGCTATAAGGGAAGTGAGCAAACGGGACTGTGTTATTATGTGGGACTTCAACCATGGGCATATAAAATGGAAATCTCTACAGAGTATGGGTAGTGAGGACCACAAATATTTAGTTTTAGTACAAGATAGTTTCCTTTCTCAACATGTGCTAGAACCAACCAGGGGAGAGAATGTGTTAGACTTAGTTTTGTCCTCACAGAATGAATTAGTTGACAATGTTAAATTATGTGAGCCTCTGGGAAGTAGTGATAACAACCAGATACATTTTACCATCAAAGTAAAATCAGAAAGAAATAATAAAAAGCAGTACAGGAGAAATTTCCACAAAGGAAGATATAAGGAAATGAGGAAATATTTAGCAAAGATATACTGGAATAATACACTGAAGAAAAAGACAGCAACAGAATGCTGGAATATCTTAAAGAATGAAATAGAGTGCATCGTAGATAAATTTGTTCCCTTCAAAAAACAAGGGAAACGGACCAGAAATAAATACTTATCGAAAGAAGCCATTAAACAAATTAAGTATAAACAAATGATGTGGAAGTCATATAGACGTACTGGAAATGACGAAGACTACAACATTTATAAAGAAGCACTAAGCCAAGCTACAGCTGAAATTATAAATTCAAAGAGAAGCTATGAACATAAATTAGCTAGTAATATAAAACATGACAGCAAGAGTTTTTATGCGTATGTTCGAAGCAAACAGAAAGTTCAGGATAACGTCGGTCCTCTAGAAGATAGTGCTGGAAATATAATATCAGAAGGATTCTTAATGGCAGAAGACCTAAATGAGTATTTTAGTTCAGTGTTTACCAGAGAAGACACTAGTTCACTGCCAGTACCAGAAGCTAAGGTCAAGGGGGCAGAATCAGACTTTTTAAGACAGTTAATTGTAACCCCAGAAATGGTAGCTAAGAAAATTAGGGCTATGAAGGAAAATAAATAACCTGGAGTGGATGGTATTCCACCCAAACTACTAGTGGAAATTGTAGAACAAATTAGCATACCGCTTGCAACAGTTTTCAACTTGTCATTAGAAGAGGGAGTGGTTCCTTTAGAATGGAAAGAAGCAAACATTATACCGTTATTTAAAAAAGGTTCGAGAAACAAGTCAAATAATTATAGACCAGTTAGTTTAACATCGGTGATTTGTAAATTATTAGAAAGACTAATTAAAGATCACATGGTGGATTTTCTTGTTAAACATAACTTGATAAACCCATCTCAACATGGGTTTCTAAAAGCGAGGTCATGCTTAACAAATATGTTATGTTTTTTGGAAGATATCACTTGGTTGATGGAAGATATCACTACTTAGATTTTCAAAAAGCTTTCGACAAAGTGCCACATCAGAGATTACTGCTTAAACTAAAAGCCCATGGCATACGAAATGGTATAATTAACTGGATAGAAAAATGGCTGATTGACAGAAGACAACGGGTAGTTGTTGATGGGGAGGCTTCAAACTGGAAATCAATTTTGAGTGGGGTTCCACAAGGATCAGTACTGGGACCTATATTATTCTTAATATATATAAACGATTTGGACGATGATATAGCTAGCAAGTTGTTGAAATTTGCAGATGATACAAAAGTGTTTAGAAGGATTAAAAGTGATGGGGATAGACAGCATTTACAAGATGATCTTGACAGGTTGATCAAATGGTCTGAAAAGTGGCAAATGTTGTTCAATTTTGGGAAATGTAAATGCCTTCACACAGGACATGGGAACGAATATGTAGAATATACAATGGGGGGAACTGTACTAAGTACTACTGTAAAAGAAAAAGACTTAGGGCTGACAATTAGTGCTGACATGAAGGTTTCAGAGCAGTGTGGAATTGCAGCTTCAAAGGGAAATCAAATCGTTGGATTGATTAGGCGAAATATAGCATATAAAGAAAAAGAACTAATAATACCGCTGTACAAAACAATAGTTAGGCCTCATTTAGAATATTGTATACAAGCGTGGAGGCCATACCGCAAGAAGGACATAGATATGCTAGAAAGAGTACAGAGGAGAGCGACTAAAATGATACCAAAACTGAGGGATCTTAGTTATGAAAAACGCCTAAAAGAATGTGGTTTAACAACACTAGAGACCAGGAGATTGAGAGGAGATCAGATAGAAGTGTTTAAAATATTGAATGGTTATGAAAATATTGATAGAAATATGTTTTTTTCAGTTAAGAAAGATAGAAAGACTAGAGGACATGAAGTTACATTAGTAAAGGAGCAGTGTAGATTAGACGTGAGAAAGTTCTCATTTTCACAAAGGACTGTGAATGAATGGAACAGGTTATCTGATGATTGTGTGGGTGCTAGTAGTGTGAATATGTTTAAAAATAAAATCGATACATACCTCAGAAGGGCTGGATATATGTAGATAAAAGGGTTGGACTCTCGATAAGCCAAAGGGCTTCCTTGTCCACCTGCCATCTAGAATTAATTCTCTGGATGGCAATCTTGTTAAATCTTGTTAAATCTTGATGATGTAGTGAGCTATATGCCCGGTGTCTGCAGTTTTTCCCGCCTCAACAGGACCTCTCAATAGACGAGTCGATGATCCAAAGTTTTTGGAAGACATAGCATGAAGCAATTCATTCGGCCAAAGCCCAACAGATTTGGCTTCAAGCAGAAGGTGCTTGCCACTCCAGTTGGGTATGTTGTGCACGTTGAACAATACCAGGGTGCTCAACCTGACAACGACAATGTTGTTTGTTTGGGATATTCCATGGTGATGGACCTTGTGTCTCATTTGCCGAAGTGGCCCCCATTCCACATCTACTTCGACAACTTCTTTATGGGAATGAATCTACTGCATGCTCTGGCAGAGAAGGGACTTGGCAGTACAGAAACCGGTACGAGAAGTAACAGCGTCGAGCAATGTCCAATCAAGATCAGAGCCCTATCCAAAGAGAATCGAGGCAGCTATGATTATAAGCATAACCGCAGAGACAACGTCCTGATCTGTTCCTGGAATGACAATTCTATGGTCACGTTGTCACCAAATGTACATGGGTTCTTTCTTTTGGGAAAAGCCAGCCGGTGATCTGCCAAAGAGGATAAACGATCCAAGTGGCGCAACCAAATCTCATCAAAGTGTACAATCATGTAATGGGAGGTGTGTGGATAGGGTGGACAAGAACATCGTAATATACCGCATCAACATCAGGTCAAAGAAGTGGCGGTGGCCCCTGTTCGCCTTCTTGCCCAACATGGCGGCACAAATCGCGTGGTTGCTGTACAGGATGTCTCCTGCGTTCATAATTTTGCCTCTAGACCTCCTCGGATTGAATAGACAGCTAGTCGATGTGTATACCCATCTCTTCGTTGGTGAGCGACAGCTCGGAAGACCGATAACTGGTCGATTTGGGGCTTCATAGGAAGAAGGTGCCGGATGACATCCGACTCGACGGGCTAAAAAACCACATCAAATCAGAGCCAACACAACGCCGTTGTGCACACTGTGGTAACAACCCTAGAGGCTCTGTGACAAGTACAGCGTGCCGTGTCACGTTGACTGTTTATCAGCGTTCCATGCCTGAATCTGTACACTTGCTGATACTTATGAACGTGTGTGTCTTTGTGCACGCTCATGATTTGTATGTGTAGCTGTCATCGACATTTTCATTTTCTAGTTATCTTTGTTATGTTGGTGATTATCGAAGATAGTGATGACGTTGACGAATTGACGATGATGCCTGTGGAACATGAAGTCGTTATTCTTCTAATTTCTTGCTGTTCAATGAATATAAAATTACCATCATGATGTACTTGTTGATTAACCTAAGTGACGTGATGACAATCGTTCCAGGAACTCGTCCAGGCTTGGATTTCTATTAGTCTTCGTTATCTCATGGATTTTTATTTTTTTACATCTTTTTGTGTGTGGGGAAATAACAATATTATTTTTCTACCAGCTCAGAGCATCCAAAAACGCATTTAATTGTTAAAATAAATGGGTCTTTGAATGAGTTCCAAACAATAATTGTGGTATATGGTAATTAAGTGAGCATGATACAGATTATTGCTAGCGTCCCATTAATGGGACGTTTTGAATTAATGCTCCCATTTTAAAAATAAAAGTTAAAATGTGAAAATTTAAATGCTACTGCTCATTGGCATGTCTAAAGAACATAATTTCTGAAAATTAACCGAAACATAAAACTTAGCAGAAAGTGGGTTAAAGTAGTTATCCACATTCGGTAATTGTTGTGTTTAACGTTTATTTAATGATAGCTTTAGATCATGATTGGCCTACACATTTTAAATTTAGAAACTTTTTTCAAACGTTTTATTTTATTACTCACGTTCTAGTACATGTATTAATTATAACATACGTATTAATCTTTTACAAACATTGTCTAAACCAGCTAACAAAGTTGTACTTTGGAAGTGAGTCTCTAAATAAAGTTATTATTATTATTAGTTGGAATCCGGAGTCTGTAAACATTCTGGCTGTCGTATCTGGTCATGGGAGGATTTAGCTAGAACTGCTCTAGACCATGCGATTTACAATGAATAAAACATGTCTATTGGAGTATTGATCCCACGGTGCTTTATATACGTCAGGTATAATTGCGTCCGCTACCTCCCTTACTACTACTATGCTCAGATGACACAATGCCCGTCGAATACCCTGATGTCCATGTTCAATTAATGCAAGACGGCCTGTCAACACAACGTGGCTGCACAAAGAGATTTTGACACAAGTCATTGAGGGAAATTAACAATGACACCCAAACGCGATATGGAAAGACATGGTTCTCATTAAGGGAAGGATTTGTGAAGAAGAAGACAAATAATTGTTTTGAACAAGTACAACATAATGGCCCAAAACATGACCGCAGATATCGCGCAATACACACATTACATGGACCACTGCTGGACTTTCTATAAACCAAACCCTTTCTTGTCCGTAGGGAGAGTGGAGCTTTTTGGTTCGTAGGACAGTCTCGCTTAATGTTGTTCAATCTTGATAAACAACATTTGGTGTAACTCGTCATATAACTAAACCAATTAAACTGACTACTATGGATTCAATTGTACGGCGCATACACAATCCCTGTCGAATTACATTGAACAGTATAAACAACACAACGAATTATTCCACAGGTCGAATTTATTGACAAGTGCAACTCGCCCGATAGAGCGAATTAATGAAGATGTTGCTTAAGCGTAACATGCAGCCACATTCGATGCTTATCAGTATCGGTAACAGGGAGTACCGAGGCCTACGTAGCAGTTAGCGAAGCCACGTCGGTCACACTTGCAGAAGCAGCAGACGGGACAGCGCCGACGACGGTTCTGGTACCAGTCTTTTGTGACTTTGCAAGTGCACGACCCGTACGTGCATCTCCTACTGCTGCAGCGTTTCACTGAAACCAAACGGCACCACAGCAGGTTATCACACATTAGATCGTCCTGTACAATAAATCGTATGCGTGTTTAGTAATGAGTCTGTATTATTAATAAATGTATCACGTTTTATTTCAAGAACATTTCGATTGTAGTGTCAGTTAATGTGACTCTTTTAATACACTGCATAACTCGTATTAACTGTTTGATGATTGAAAACACTGGTTATATAATCACATGGCAACAACTATCAGATTCGAACGTAAACAACGGACAATGGCTTGTTGATTTTATGTGAGTCGGTGGTATCAAAAACGCAATAAAAAAGCGCAATGTGTCTAGAAATGACTCCACCAACTGTGAGAGTGTAATTGTACTTAACACACTCACAACAGTTCTTGCCACATGGGCGGGATGAACGTCGGGGTCCGTCACGAGAATCCCCTAAGAGAAACAAATATAATAATAATGAAGTATTACATATCGTCGGCATTCGTGAAATAGATGCGCTCATGGCGCATACGCAGGAACTTAGGCGTAGATACAAACAAATGGAACGTAGGAAAAAAGAACAATCAAACAAACCAGGGCTGCCTTCTGAATGACAGATGGAACGTAGTTATTTGTATTGTAATTTTATGATCAACCATATAGCAATCATGCGTTTTTAATATTTTTTATTGACACTATTTCAATTCCAAATGTTTCTATTAATAATGGGCAGTACAAGAGTACTTCACGAGAACACTGTATTACTTGGTTAGACAGTCGTTAAGACTAGTCAGTGTCAAGTCAATATTAATTAAATAAATCTCCAACGAATGAGAACATTTGCTTTTATAAGAACATCATTTCCATGAGGTATGAGTGATTCTGTAACACCAACGTACGCTTTTCAAGAGACAGCGATTCCTGAAATGAAGAAAATAAAAAAGTGTCACATTGCATTAACCTATATCGACTAGATTGATTACATTGAATTCACATTACGTTTTCCACACTTTCCCTTTCCGTACAAATTATCCCTCATTCGAATGCACGCACGCACGCACACACGCACACACGCACAAACGCGCTCGACCGGGGACGCACACTTTTACTCACATTCATACACAGACACTTTTCATTTCGGTGATATTTAGTTGGCCTTAAAACTAATCAAACACTGCCGTTGTTGCTATTTACTCCACGTTATGTAGTTGGGATTTAGATACCTGGCTATCTTCTTCGGAAGCGTCAATGAACGACGCCAGAGCGACGCACACGACGAGAAAAACAAACGTCCATTTGAGAGCGTTCATGCTGCAAAACGAAAAGTGCTATCTCTGTGGCATTCAGACTGTTTGTTCGATCTAAAACACCTGGAATCTTCACACTTGGAAAAATAAATTACAACCTTAAAATCAAAGAAACTCGTGCTGAACTAATTTATGCAAACGAATTATATAATTATTTTAGATATCTTGTCTGTTACAAAGTGAGCTTAAGGCAGGTTTTCTCTATTTATTGGACCAATTCTGGTCAAAGCACCGTATGAAATATGTTATTATCAATAGCACATTTGGACATCGTTCGTACGTTCTTTACTTGTAAAGAATGAAAGTGTACGGCCTTCATAAAACTATCGTAATTTGAATCACACCATATATGTTACACCTGTGCATAAAATATATGTCCTGACTGCTTACCTTTCTTGAGAAGTAGTGTGTCGTGTTTGTCATTTTGTTATGATATTGATATCGATATGTTAGCTGCCAATACTATGGACATTAGGTATTCGTTAATCTCTTCAAACGAAATATTTACTTACATCAGATGATCTTCTTCGCTGTCCTGTTGTCTGCGTACAGTGCGGGTGGCAAGATATGATGAACAAGTAAAACGATCTGCGTTTATATAGCGGGATCTGGTTAATGCTTGCGTGCAGCATGATGAAGCCGGCAGAGGTAAATACAATGGATACTACTAGTTCTTTTTATGTACCCTTGACATGTTAAAAGCACTGTTTTGCTTGTACCTGCGTCATACATTCGAAGGTGTAACCCATTTAATTAACATATGAAAGACCACCTACTTTATTCTCCTCATGCGATGAGTAATGACTGCATCTCCTGTGGTGTTGAGCTACGTCTCCCATTGACACAAACGTAGTGCTCAATTGGAAGGAATCTGTAGGAAGTCGTCGTTTAGCGGGGAGTTATTTGTTTTCTTGTGTGTTTTTCTCTGTCTGAAACTCTTTCTAGTTTGTTGAGCCGTGTGGTCCAACACGTTTTTTTTTATTTATGTTGATGTAGATTTCTTAGCAGCAGTGTCGGTATTCTCTTTCTAGGCTATGTATGCCGAAATAATGACTTGCAATGTGCATGTTTTGCTTTACTAACAACTATCAATAATCTAACTGAAAATGAACTCCGTTCAATGACGTGCGTTAAAGGCCATATATATGTTAGCATTTCACGCCTTTTTGTTATTATTCCACACAAATGTCAGTGGTACAATCACCTGTCGAATGCTTTCACTGAAAACATTTGTAATATTATCTTTTAGAGGCAAAAACCCTGGTCCACTATTCTGTTTTTCGGGTAATATTTCTTTGAAGTACAACTATTTTAGCGAACTTTTGCTTGGGCAGGCTGCACATCAACTCAGTAGAAGATTCAATGCTTCCGTAGTGGTGCCGCTAGTACAGCAGTAGCAAACGGGAGAGCAGAAAAGGACATCCTACATATGGGCAGACGGAAACCATTAGCATTTAGTAGCTACTTTAGACTATCCGCCCTCACCAGTGCAGAACATCAGCTACATAATTGCCCAGTGACCCAAGTCGGGCATGGGGTCAGTGGGGTTGCATAGATCTGGGCTAACTTCTGGGATAGTTTCCCTTACTCGATTACAGTTTAATCATGTTCAACTATGCAATCATCAACTAATGTATAATTCTCAAACCACCATACTTTATTCCATTTGTTGAATTAAATATAAGTATATAAGCATGGCTGGTAACGCGATTCTCTTGATATATCACAGCAATTTCAAACGTACTGTACATTAATAAGATAAAATGTTCTTGATCGTGTCAGCTGAGAAATTTGTGTTGGGCAGAACAGACGTGAATGCATTATGTAGAAACATAGAAAATAACAACAGATGAATTGAATAAATAAACAAAAATAGTATGCATTGTTTGTACACAACTTGTAATACAATTATGCTCAGACATAAATAAAAACAAAAACATCTACAATAATATAAGCCTAACCATCACCCTAAACACTTGGATAACAAATGTTTTGAAACAAAAATTCCTGTTTCAGTCGGGGAATTCTTCCTATGCTAAACGAACTGTTCTAATAAAAGTGATGCCTATGTTTTAGTCACGTTTAATCTCAATAGGGTATCGTGAATTTGATCCGTCATCAAAAGATGTACACATACATATATTTACTTACATACATACATGCCTACATACATACCTACATACATACCTACATACATACATACATACATACATACATGCGTACATACAGACAAACACACACACATACATACATACATACATACATACATACATACATTCAAACAAATATATCAATATTATAACAAAATAACAAACACGACACACTACTTCTCAACAAAGATAAGCAGTCAGGAGATACATTTTATGCACAGTTGTAACATATAAAATGTAATTCAAATTACGATAGCTTTATCAAGGATGTACACTTTCATACTTTACAAGTAAAGAACGTACGAACGGTGTCCAAATGTGCTATTTATAATAGCATATTTCATACGGTGCTTTGACCAGAATTGGTCCAATAAATAAAGAAAACCTGCCATACGCTCACATTGTAACAGACAAGATAACTAAAATAATGATATAATTAGTTTGCATAAATTAGTTCAGCACGAACTTCTTTGATTTTAAGGTTGTAATTTATTTTTCCAAGTGTGAAGATTCCAGGTGTTTTAGATCGAACAAACAGTCTGAATGCCACAGAGATAGCACTTTTCGTTTTGCAGCATGAACGCTCTCAAATGGACGTTTGTTTTTCTCGTCGTGTGCGTCGCTCTGGCGTCGTTCATTAACGCTTCCGAAGAAGATAGCCAGGTATCTAAATCCCAACTACATAACGTGGAGTAAATAGCAACAACGGCAGTGTTTGATTAGTTTTAAAGCCAACTAAATATCACCGAAATGAAAAGTGTCTGTGTATGAATGTGAGTAAAAGTGTGCGTCCCCGGTCGAGCGCGTTTGTGCGTGTGCGCGTGTGTGCGTGCGTGCGTGCGTGCGTTCGAATGAGGGAGAATTTGTACGGAAAGGGAAAGTGTGGAAAACGTAATGTGAATTCAATGTAATCAATCTAGTCGATATAGGTTAATGCAATGTGACACTTTTTTATTTTCTTCAATTCAGGAATCGCTGTCTCTGGAAAAGCGTACGTTGGTGTTACAGAATCACTCATACCTCATGGAAATGATGTTCTTATAAAAGCAGATGTTCTCATTCGTTGGAGATTTATTTAATTAATATTGGCTTGACACTCACTAGTCTTAACGGTTGTCTAACCAAGTAATACAGTGTTCTCGTGAAGTACTCTTGTACTGCCCATTATTAATAGAAACATTTGGAATTGAAATAGTGTCAATAAAAAATATTAAAAACGCATGATTTCTATATGGTTGATCATAAAATTACAATACAAATAACTACGTTCCATCTGTCATTCAGAAGGCAGCCCTGGTTTGTTTGATTGTTCTTTTTTCCTAAGTTCCATTTGTTTGTATCTACGCCTAAGTTCCTGCGTATGCGCCATGAGCGCATCTATTTCACGAATGCCGACGATATGTAATACTTCATTATTATTATATTTGTTTCTCTTAGGGGATTCTCGTGACGGACCCCGACGTCCATCTCGCCCATGTGGCAAGAACTGTTGTGAGTGTGTTAAGTACAATTACACTCTGACAGTTGGTGGAGTCATTTCTAGACACATTGCGCTTTTTATGGCGTTTTTGATACCACCAACTCACATAAAATCAACAAGCCATTGTCCGTTGTTTACGTTCGAATCTGATAATTGTTGCCATGTGATTATATAAACAGTGTTTTCAATCAACAAACAGTAAATACGAGTTATACAGTGTATTAAAAGCGTCACATTAACTGACACTACAATCGAAATGTTCTTGAGATAAAACGTTATACATTTATTAATAATACAGACTCATTACTAAACACGCATACGATTTATTGTACAGGACGATCTAATGTGTGATAACCTGCTGTGGTGCCGTTTGGTTTCAGTGAAACGCTGCAGCAGTAGGAGATGCAGGTACGGGTCGTGCACTTGCAAAGTCACAAAAGACTGGTACCAGAACCGTCGTCGGCGCTGTCCCGTCTGTTGCTTCTGCAAGTGTGACCGACGTGGCTTCGCTAACTGCTACGTAGGCCTCGGTTCTCCCTGTACCCGATATTGATAAGCATCGAATGTGGCTGCATGTTACGCTTAAGCAACATCTTCAATAATTCGCTCTATCGGGCGAGTTGCACTTGTCAATAAATTCGACCTGTGGAATAATTCGTTGTATTGTTTATACTGTTCAATGTAATTCGACAGGGATTGTGTATGCGCCGTACAACTGGATCCATAGTAGTCAGTTTAATTGGTTTAGTTATATGACGAGTTACACCAAATGTTGTTTACCAAGATTAAACAACATTAAGCGAGACTGTCCTACGAACCAAAAAGCTCCACTTTCCATACGGATAAGAAAGTGTTTGGTTTATAGAAAGTCCAGCAGTGGTCCATGTAATGTGTGTATTGCGCGATATCTGCGGTCATGTTTTGGGCCATTATGTTGTACTTGTTCAAAACAATTATTTGTCTTCTTCTTCACAACTCCTTCCCTTAATGAGAACCATGTCTTTCCACATCGCGTTTGGGTGTCATTGTTAATTTCCCTCAATGACTTGTGTCAAAAGCTCTTTGTGCAGCCACGTTGTGCTGACAGGCCGTCTTGCATTAATTAAACATGGACATCTGGGTATTGGACTGGCATTGTGTCATCTGAGCATTGTAGTAGTCAGGGATGTAGCGGGCGCAATTATACCTGTCGTATGTATATAACGCACCGTGTGATCAATATACCAATAGACATGTTTTATTCGTTGTAAATCTAGAGCAGGTCTAACTAAATCTTCCCATGACCAGATACGATAGCCAGAATGTTTACAGGCTCCGGTTTTCAACTAATAATAATAATAACATTATTTAGAGACTCACTTCCAAAGTACAACTTTGTTAGTTGGTTTAGACAATGTTTGTAAAAGATTAATACGTATGTAATAATTAATACATTTACTAGAACGTGAGTAATAAAATAAAACATATGAAAAAAAGTTTCTAAATTTAAAATGTGTTGGCCAAACATTATCTCAATTTATCATTAAATAAACATTAAACACAACAATTACCGAATGTGGATAATTAGTTTAACCCACTTTCTGCTAAATTTTTTGTTTCGGTTAATTTTCTTATATTATGTTGTCTAGACATGCCAATGAGCAATAGCATTTCAATTTTCACATTTTAACTTTTATTTTTAAAATGGGAGCATTAATTCAAAACGTCCCATTAATGGGACTCTAGCAGTAAGCTGTATCATACTCACTTAATTACAATATACCACAATTATTGTTAGGAACTCATCCAAAGTCCCATCCACCCATTTATTTTACCAATTAAATGCGTTTTTGGATGCACTGAGTTGGTATAAAAATAATATTGTTATTTCCCCACACCCACAAAATTAAAAAAAAAATTAAAATCCATGAGATAATAAAGAGTAGTAGAAATCCATCCCTGGACGAGGTCCTGGAACGATTGTCATCACGTCACGTAGGTTAATCTACAAGTACATCATGATGATAATTTTATATTCATTGAACAGCAAGAAATTAGAAGAATAACGACTTCATGTTCCACAGGCATCATCGTCAATACGTAAACGTCATCACTATCTTCGATAATCACCAACATAACAAAGATAACGAGAAAATAAAAATATGGATGACAGCTACACATACAAATCATGACGGTGCACAAAGACACACACGTTCATAACTATCAGCAAATGTACAGATTCAGGCATGGAACGCTGATAAACAGTCAAGGTGACACGGCACGCTGTACTTGTCACAGAGCCTCTAGGGTTGTTACCACAGTGTGCACAACGGCGTTGTGTTGGCTCTGATTTTATGTGGTGTTTTAGCCCGTCGAGTCGGATGTCATCCAGTATCTTCTTCCTTTGAGGCCCCAAATCGACCAGTTATCGGTCTTCCGATCTGTCGCTCACCAACGAAGAGATGGATATACACATCGACGAGCTGTCTGTTCAATCCGAGGAGGTCTAGACACAAAATTGTCAACGCAGGAGATATCTGGTCAACCCTATCCACACATCTCCCATTACGTGATTATACACTTTGATGAGAACGGAACACTGGTCACTGGAGCAAAACAATTGTTGGATGTTTGGGAGGAGTATTTGAAGAAACTACTAAATCCGGAGGGAGAATATGAGCTTGAGATACATCATACTGTAAGGAGAGAGCTGGAGGTGAGGACAATGACAGAAGAAGATATGGAAAAAGTTGTAAAAAAGATGAAAACCAGAAAGACTGTAGGAGCGGATAAACTCTCGGAGGAAATGGTGAAAGCAAACGAACTAGCTGGATTCAATTGGCTGACGAGTTTAATGTGTGCTTCACAGCTGGAGAGATACCAGCAGAGTGGCGAAGAGGAGTGATTGTGCCGATATGGAAGGGGAAAGGGGACATCCCTTACCCAGGGAGATACAGAGGCATCACATTACTGAAACAAGCCCTGCAATTGTTGGAAATGATACTGGATGCTAGGGTAAGGTTAATTGTGGAGAGCAAAATCGGAGATAATCGGCTGGAATATAGGAAAGGGACAGGACCTGATGATGGATTGTTTGCCATCAGACAAATTATCGAGAAGAAAAGAGATTGTAAAAGGGATGTAGCATTCGGTTTTGTAGATCTGGTAAAGGCATTTGACACCGTGCCGAGAGAACTCGAATTTGCAATCATGATATGGATGAAGGTTGGAGAAGAAGATGACAGAGTGGTGGAGGAAAGGTACAAGTAGATGATAGCGGTAGTGAGAGTCGCAAAAGAAACATCGGAACAATTTCGAGTGGAAGTGGGACTCAGACAAGGAAGTGCCTTGAGTCCCCTGCTTTTCATTGTGGCGATGAACCTGATCAGTGGAAAGATATCGCAGCAGGACGAACTTACGAATATACTATATGCAGATGACGTAGCAAAGGTGGCTGATAATAAAGAGTAAGAATTGCAAGAATAGAGTAACACCTTACGAAAACACGGCCTCAGAATGAATCTGGAGAAGACTGAAGTACTATGGTTAGGTGCATAGGAGGTAGATTTGCATGTAGTTGTTGACGGATAGACCATTAAATAAGTGAACGGCTTTGTATATCTGGGCGGTACATTGCGTGAAGATGGAAGGAATAATAAAGAAATACAGAGGAGGGTGAATGTAGGAGCATCAGCATGGAAGAGACTAGAAGGGATTATTTCGGACAGAAAGCTGAAGAAGAAACTGAAAGGAAATTTTTTGGAAGCCTGCGGTGTATCAGCCTGTATATATGGGATGGGAACACTGGCACTGACAGAGAAACAGGAATAGAAATTCCAGGTAGCAGAAAACAACTGGATCAGAAGACAATATAAAGCGACAGGATACAAAGAAGGAATTGAGAGAGGAGATTAGAATTAAAAAAAACACCTAAAGAGGAATGTAGCCGGAAACAGAATGGGATGGGCGGGACATGTACAAACAATGGGTGAAGACAGACCAGACTACCGAAAAGAGCATAGAAAATAGGAGAGGTTGGCAGAAGACGGAGAGGAAGGCCAAGGCTGAGACATAAAACGAGACCTGGCGTAAACAGCCATGAATGGATGGCCATTGCGGACGAGAGAGAGAGAAAGAGAGGAGAAAAGAACTGACAAGAAAAGTAGAAGAAGCTACCAAGTTACTTGGATCCCACCAAGCAAGGGAGGAAGGGGAAGAAGAAAAATAAAGATGCCGGAATATGTTTATAAATGACTCCAACTACTGTCAGTTTATATTTCTACTTAAGATACTCTTAGCAAAATACTCTAGTGGTAACCCATTTCTTTAGCTTGAGCAAACACCACATACTAGATGTTCTGACCAGTCTTCAACCGATGAGTAATGTGACACCTCCTGCAGTGTTGCGATATGACCCATACTGCGGCAAAGGCTGCATTGAACTAAAGGCAAGCTGTGATAACGCCAATTTTCGCGACATGTGACTAGCTTCAGGATGTGTTTTTAATGTTACCTAAATTGTTTTTATTGATATTTTGCAGCAGCACCACCATATGTGTTGCTAGATATATTTCCCAAACGAATGACCGACACCTTATTTGTTTTGGTTATGTTATATCACGACTACCGATACTCGTAAATAGTTAAACAATTTCAAATGCTCAGTGTTCAAGTATACATTCTTCAAGTGATGTTGTATTCTAATATCAAAGTACTTGTTTAAATGTCAGACAAACTGATCCAGTGTAGTGTGGTACCATTTGTAGTGTAGGTGAAGAACAAAAGGATTATTAAACTATCGACTCAGACAGGTATTAATCCATCCACGCAGCAAAGGGTAACGTTAGTTGCGGCCGCTGCCAGCCACATGTCGTCATCATTAATAACTACCATTGGTATTATTGAGTGAAATGAGTGACACTTTCAAATAAGGACCACAACTTAGGTCTGATGCCGTTGAGATACAGGATACAACCATTTGATTTATTGTTGTTGAAAAATATAAGTGAAACAGCTGTTATAATTAGTTTGTAGATAACTTTTGTTATATCGGAAACAAAACATTAATCAATGACAATTAACGCGTTTGCTTGTAGTACATTAGACATACAATTACAACTATGTTATTGGTTCGAAACGTGCACGGCACCAGATAGTAGATAGACGTTGCATACACTAATCACAAGGTCTACTAATGTAGTGTAGTGTGATTAATAACGCCAGCCACTCACGTAGCGTTCTAGGTGTGTCTCCTACTACGAAAGGCGGCATTCAACTAAACGGAATTCCGCTATGTGTGACTGGCTTCACAGTGTCTTATTTTCTGTTTTTGTGTGAATTTTAACTTGTGTGGTCTAACAGATTTCTTCTTCACTTTATTGTTGATTCCACTGAAGTATCGTCAGATTGCCGGTTGTGTTACATATGTTCAACATCTCACGTAATAGTGAGCAATGCTATTCTTATTCCACTGTCTTTAGCGGTGATACTCCGACACAAATTTGTAATAGATTTGACATTTTCAATATAAACGCTCTTCTTCAGTTCAAAGATACTACTCAGATGTTGTGTCAATACGGAGTGAAGAAACATAATTAATTTTAATGTAAAATAATATGAATAATTATATAATAATATTAATACAAATCCTTGTTAAACAATCACTCTGTCAGAAACAATAGTATTATTGCAACTATACTTGTTTAGAAATAAAATGTCGATTCTAACAATGAGGAATGTAATTATTTTTAATTTGGCTATGACATATTTGTGTAACAGTTTATTATTTGCCACTAGGCGCTTCACTTTGAAAGAAGTGATGACGTTTTTTAGGAAGATGACTTCTCGATGAGACAAGCGACTACCTATGTCCAACCACCTGACGAAGACAGCGGGGACGAAGAAGCCTTGGGTTGGTTGTCTGTCAGCAACCTTCCAGGAGCTCAACTGAGATCGCTGGCCGAGGCAACTATTACATCTTATGATGGGACTATCTATTATGTAGGGACTGATGACACTGATTTCACTGACACAATTGAGGAAGCAGATGGTGCAAAAGAGACAGATCATCGACCACCCCCTGCCCGCTACAAGAAATCGAAGATAACGACGAAACCCAGGATCTGGAAAAAGAAGTCATAGGGGCTGATTTAAACAAAGGATCTGGGAAGTCGACTTGTCTGGCTTTCTACAGGAAGATTTGTCCTCAACAAAAGTATTTGAACACATCTTTGAAGATATTGACCCTCACATAATAGGTATAACCGAATCATGGGCAACCACCGATATATCAGATGCCGAATTGGGACTGACAGGATATGTAATGTTTAGGAAAGATAGAATAGGAAGAAGGGGAGGTGGAGTTATTTTATATATTAAAGAATCTATCCAGGCTTATGAAATAAAATTAGACAGAGAAGCAGATTCCGAAGAAGCTGTTTGGTGTAACATAGTTACAGGAAACTCAACGGTAACGCTTGGATTAGTTTATCGAAGTCCAAACATAAGCATAGAAGAGAATGAAAAAATACAAAACGCTATAAGGGAAGTGAGCAAACGGGACTGTGTTATTATGGGGGACTTCAACCATGGGCATATAAAATGGAAATCTCTACAGAGTATGGGTAGTGAGGACCACAAATGTTTAGTTTTAGTACAAGATAGTTTCCTTTCTCAACATGTGCTAGAACCAACCAGGGGAGAGAATGTGTTAGACTTAGTTTTGTCCTCACAGAATGAATTAGTTGACAATGTTAAATTATGTGAGCCTCTGGGAAGTAGTGATCACAACCAGATACATTTTACCATCAAAGTAAAATCAGAAAGAAATAATAAAAAGCAGTTCAGGAGAAATTTCCACAAAGGAAGATATAAGGAAATGAGGAAATATTTAGCAAATATATACTGGAATAATACACTGAAGAATAAGACAGCAACAGAATGCTGGAATATCTTAACGAATGAAATAGAGTGCATCGTAGATAAATTTGTTCCCTTCAAAAAACAAGGGAAACGGACCAGAAAGAAATACTTATCGAAAGAAGCCATTAGAAAAATTAAGTATAAACAAATGATGTGGAAGTCATATAGACGTACTGGAAATGACGAAGACTACAACATTTATAAAGAAGCACTAAACCAAGCTACAGCTGAAATTAGAAATTCAAAGAGAAGCTATGAACATAAATTAGCTTGTAATATAAAACATGACAGCAAGAGTTTTTATGCGTATGTTCGAAGCAAACAGAAAGTTCAGGATAAGGTCGGTCCTCTAGAAGATAGTGCTGGAAATATAATATCAGAAGGATTCTTAATGGCAGAAGACCTAAATGAGTATTTTAGTTCAGTGTTTACCAGAGAAGACACTAGTTCACTGCCAGTACCAGAGGGGGCAGAATCAGACTTTTTAAGACAGTTAATTGTAACCCCAGAAATGGTAGCTAAGAAAATTAGGGCTATGAAGGAAAATAAATCACCTGGAGTGGATGGTATTCCACCCAAACTACTAGTGGAAATTGTAGAACAAATTAGCATACCGCTTGCAACAGTTTTCAACTTGTCATTAGAAGAGGGAGTGGTTCCTTTAGAATGGAAAGAAGCAAACATTATACCGTTATTTAAAAAAGGTTCGAGAAACAAGTCAAATAATTATAGACCAGTTAGTTTAACATCGGTGATTTGTAAATTATTAGAAAGACTAATTAAAGATCACATGGTGGATTTTCTTGTTAAACATAACTTGATAAACCCATCTCAACATGGGTTTCTAAAAGCGAGGTCATGCTTAACAAATATGTTATGTTTTTTGGAAGATATCACTAAGTGGGTAGATGATGGATCACCAGTAGATATCATCTACTTAGATTTTCAAAAAGCTTTCGACAAAGTGCCACATCAGAGATTACTGCTTAAACTAAAAGCCCATGGCATAGGAAATGGTATAATTAACTGGATAGAAAAATGGCTGATTGACAGAAGACAACGGGTAGTTGTTGATGGGGAGGCTTCAAACTGGAAATCAGTTTTGAGTGGGGTTCCACAGGGATCAGTACTGGGACCTATATTATTCTTAATATATATAAACGATTTGGACGATGATATAGCTAGCAAGGTGTTGAAATTTGCAGATGATACAAAAGTGTTTAGAAGGATTAAAAGTGATGGGGATAGACAGCATTTACAAGATGATCTTGACAGGTTGATCAAATGGTCTGAAAAGTGGCAAATGTTGTTCAATTTGGGAAATGTAAATGCCTTCACACAGGACATGGGAACGAATATGTAGAATATACAATGGGGGGAACTGTACTAAGTACTACTGTAAAAGAAAAAGACTTAGGGCTGACAATTAGTGCTGACATGAAGGTTTCAGAGCAGTGTGGAATTGCAGCTTCAAAAGGAAATCAAATCCTTGGATTGATTAGGCGAAATATAGCATATAAAGAAAAAGAACTAATAATACCGCTGTACAAAACAATAGTTAGGCCTCATTTAGAATATTGTATACAAGCGTGGAGGCCATACCGCAAGAAGGACATAGATATGCTAGAAAGAGTACAGAGGAGAGCGACTAAAATGATACAAAAACTGAGGGATCTTAGTTATGAAAAACGCCTAAAAGAATGTGGTTTAACAACACTAGAGACCAGGAGATTGAGAGGAGATCAGATAGAAGTGTTTAAAATATTGAATGGTTATGAAAATATTGATAGAAATATGTTTTTTCAGTTAAGAAAGATAGAAAGACTAGAGGACATGAAGTTACATTAGTAAAGGAGCAGTGTAGATTAGACGTGAGAAAGTTCTCATTTTCACAAAGGACTGTGAATGAATGGAACAGGTTATCTGATGATTATGTGGGTGCTAGTAGTGTGAATATGTTTAAAAATAAAATCGAAACATACCTCAGAAGGGCTGGATATATGTAGATAAAAGGGTTGGACTCTCGATAAGCCAAAGGGCTTCCTTGTCCACCTGCCATCTAGAATTAATTCTCTGGATGGCAATCTTGTTAAATCTTGTTAAATCTTGATGATGTAGTGAGCTATATGCCCGGTGTCTGCAGTTTTTCCCGCCTCAACAGGACCTCTCAATAGACGAGTCGATGATCCAATGTTTTTGGAAGACATAGCATGAAGCAATTCATTCGGTCAAAGCCCAACAGATTTGGCTTCAAGCAGAAGGTGCTTGCCACTCCAGTTGGGTATGTTGTGCACGTTGAACAATACCAGGGTGCTCAACCTGACAACGACAATGTTGTTTGTTTGGGATATTCCATGGTGATGGACCTTGTGTCTCATTTGCCGAAGTGGCCCCCATTCCACATCTACTTCGACAACTTCTTTTTGGGAATGAATCTACTGCATGCTCTGGCAGAGAAGGGACTTGGCAGTACAGAAACCGGTACGAGAAGTAACAGCGTCGAGCAATGTCCAATCAAGATCAGAGCCCTATCCAAAGAGAATCGAGGCAGCTATGATTATAAGCATAACCGCAGAGACAACGTCCTGATCTGTTCCTGGAATGACAATTCTATGGTCACGTTGTCATCAAATGTACATGGGTTCTTTCTTTTGGGAAAAGCCAGCCGGTGATCTGCCAAAGAGGATAAACGATCCAAGTGGCGCAACCAAATCTCATCAAAGTGTACAATCATGTAATGGGAGGTGTGTGGATAGGGTGGACAAGAACATCGTAATATACCGCATCAACATCAGGTCAAAGAAGTGGCGGTGGCCCCTGTTCGCCTTCTCGCCCAACATGGCGGCACAAATCGCGTGGTTGCTGTACAGGATGTCTCCTGCGTTCATAATTTTGCCTCTAGACCTCCTCGGATTGAATAGACAGCTAGTCGATGTGTATACCCATCTCTTCGTTGGTGAGCGACAGCTCGGAAGACCGATAACTGGTCGATTTGGGGCTTCATAGGAAGAAGGTGCCGGATGACATCCGACTCGACGGGCTAAAACACCACATCAAATCAGAGCCAACACAACGCCGTTGTGCACACTGTGGTAACAACCCTAGAGGCTCTGTGACAAGTACAGCGTGCCGTGTCACGTTGACTGTTTATCAGCGTTCCATGCCTGAATCTGTACATTTGCTGATACTTATGAACGTGTGTGTCTTTGTGCACGCTCATGATTTGTATGTGTAGCTGTCATCGACATTTTCATTTTCTAGTTATCTTTGTTATGTTGGTGATTATCGAAGATAGTGATGACGTTGACGAATTGACGATGATGCCTGTGGAACATGAAGTCGTTATTCTTCTAATTTCTTGCTGTTCAATGAATATAAAATTACCATCATGATGTACTTGTAGATTAACCTAAGTGACGTGATGACAATCGTTCCAGGAACTCGTCCAGGCTTGGATTTCTATTAGTCTTCGTTATCTCATGGATTTTTATTTTTTTACATCTTTTTGTGTGTGGGGAAATAACAATATTATTTTTCTACCAGCTCAGAGCATCCAAAAACGCATTTAATTGTTAAAATAAATGGGTCTTTGGATGAGTTCCAAACAATAATTGTGGTATATGGTAATTAAGTGAGCATGATACAGATTACTGCTAGCGTCCCATTAATGGGACGTTTTGAATTAATGCTCCCATTTTAAAAATAAAAGTTAAAATGTGAAAATTTAAATGCTACTGCTCATTGGCATGTCTAAAGAACATAATTTCTGAAAATTAACCGAAACATAAAACTTAGCAGAAAGTGGGTTAAAGTAGTTATCCACATTCGGTAATTGTTGTGTTTAACGTTTTTTTAATGATAGCTTTAGATCATGATTGGCCTACACATTTTAAATTTAGAAACATTTTTCAAACGTTTTATTTTATTACTCACGTTCTAGTAAATGTATTAATTATAACATACGTATTAATCTTTTACAAACATTGTCTAAACCAGCTAACAAAGTTGTACTTTGGAAGTGAGTCTCTAAATAAAGTTATTATTATTATTAGTTGGAATCCGGAGTCTGTAAACATTCTGGCTGTCGTATCTGGTCATGGGAGGATTTAGCTAGAACTGCTCTAGACCATGCGATTTACAATGAATAAAACATGTCTATTGGAGTATTGATCCCACGGTGCTTTATATACGTCAGGTATAATTGCGTCCGCTACCTCCTTTACTACTACTATGCTCAGATGACACAATGCCCGTCGAATACCCTGATGTCCATGTTCAATTAATGCAAGACGGCCTGTCAACACAACGTGGCTGCACAAAGAGATTTTGACACAAGTCATTGAGGGAAATTAACAATGACACCCAAACGCGATATGGAAAGACATGGTTCTCATTAAGGGAAGGATTTGTGAAGAAGAAGACAAATAATTGTTTTGAACAAGTACAACATAATGGCCCAAAACATGACCGCAGATATCGCGCAATACACACATTACATGGACCACTGCTGGACTTTCTATAAACCAAACCCTTTCTTGTCCGTAGGGAGAGTGGAGCTTTTTGGTTCGTAGGACAGTCTCGCTTAATGTTGTTCAATCTTGATAAACAACATTTGGTGTAACTCGTCATATAACTAAACCAATTAAACTGACTACTATGGATTCAATTGTACGGCGCATACACAATCCCTGTCGAATTACATTGAACAGTATAAACAACACAACGAATTATTCCACAGGTCGAATTTATTGACAAGTGCAACTCGCCCGATAGAGCGAATTAATGAAGATGTTGCTTAAGCGTAACATGCAGCCACATTCGATGCTTATCAGTATCGGTAACAGGGAGTACCGAGGCCTACGTAGCAGTTAGCGAAGCCACGTCGGTCACACTTGCAGAAGCAGCAGACGGGACAGCGCCGACGACGGTTCTGGTACCAGTCTTTTGTGACTTTGCAAGTGCACGACCCGTACGTGCATCTCCTACTGCTGCAGCGTTTCACTGAAACCAAACGGCACCACAGCAGGTTATCACACATTAGATCGTCCTGTACAATAAATCGTATGCGTGTTTAGTAATGAGTCTGTATTATTAATAAATGTATCACGTTTTATTTCAAGAACATTTCGATTGTAGTGTCAGTTAATGTGACTCTTTTAATACACTGCATAACTCGTATTAACTGTTTGATGATTGAAAACACTGGTTATATAATCACATGGCAACAACTATCAGATTCGAACGTAAACAACGGACAATGGCTTGTTGATTTTATGTGAGTCGGTGGTATCAAAAACGCCATAAAAAGCGCAATGTGTCTAGAAATGACTCCACCAACTGTGAGAGTGTAATTGTACTTAACACACTCACAACAGTTCTTGCCACATGGGCGAGATGGACGTCGGGGTCCGTCACGAGAATCCCCTAAGAGAAACAAATATAATAATAATGAAGTATTACATATCGTCGGCATTCGTGAAATAGATGCGCTCATGGCGCATACGCAGGAACTTAGGCGTAGATACAAACAAATGGAACGTAGGAAAAAAGAACAATCAAACAAACCAGGGCTGCCTTCTGAATGACAGATGGAACGTAGTTATTTGTATTGTAATTTTATGATCAACCATATAGCAATCATGCGTTTTTAATATTTTTTATTGACACTATTTCAATTCCAAATGTTTCTATTAATAATGGGCAGTACAAGAGTACTTCACGAGAACACTGTATTACTTGGTTAGACAGTCGTTAAGACTAGTCAGTGTCAAGTCAATATTAATTAAATAAATCTCCAACGAATGAGAACATTTGCTTTTATAAGAACATCATTTCCATGAGGTATGAGTGATTCTGTAACACCAACGTACGCTTTTCAAGAGACAGCGATTCCTGAAATGAAGAAAATAAAAAAGTGTCACATTGCATTAACCTATATCGACTAGATTGATTACATTGAATTCACATTACGTTTTCCACACTTTCCCTTTCCGTACAAATTATCCCTCATTCGAACGCACGCACGCACGAACATACGCACACAGGAACAAGCGCGCTCGACCGGGGACGCACACTTTTACTCACATTCATACACAGACACTTTTCATTTCGGTGATATTTAGTTGGCCTTAAAACTAATCAAACACTGCCGTTGTTGCTATTTACTCCACGTTATGTAGTTGGGATTTAGATACCTGGCTATCTTCTTCGGAAGCGTCAATGAACGACGCCAGAGCGACGCACACGACGAGAAAAACAAACGTCCATTTGAGAGCGTTCATGCTGCAAAACGAAAAGTGCTATCTCTGTGGCATTCAGACTGTTTGTTCGATCTAAAACACCTGGAATCTTCACACTTGGAAAAATAAATTACAACCTTAAAATCAAAGAAACTCGTGCTGAACTAATTTATGCAAACGAATTATATAATTAGTTTAGATATCTTGTCTGTTACAAAGTGAGCCTAAGGCAGGTTTTCTCTATTTATTGGACCAATTCTGGTCAAAGCACCGTATGAAATATGTTATTATCAATAGCACATTTGGACATCGTTCGTACGTTCTTTACTTGTAAAGAATGAAAGTGTACGGCCTTCATAAAACTATCGTAATTTGAATCACACCTTATATGTTACACCTGTGCATAAAATATATGTCCTGACTGCTTACCTTTCTTGAGAAGTAGTGTGTCGTGTTTGTCATTTTGTTATGATATTGATATCGATATGTTAGCTGCCAATACTATGGACATTAGGTATTCGTTAATCTCTTCAAACGAAATATTTACTTACATCAGATGATCTTCTTCGCTGTCCTGTTGTCTGCGTACAGTGCGGGTGGCAAGATATGATGAACAAGTAAAACGATCTGCGTTTATATAGCGGGATCTGGTTAATGCTTGCGTGCAGCATGATGAAGCCGGCAGAGGTAAATACAATGGATAATACTAGTTCTTTTTATGTACCCTTGACATGTTAAAAGCACTGTTTTGCTTGTACCTGCGTCATACATTCGAAGGTGTAACCCATTTAATTAACATATGAAAGACCACCTACTTTATCTCTCCTCATGCGATGAGTAATGACTGCATCTCCTGTGGTGTTGAGCTACGTCTCCCATTGACACAAACGTAGTGCTCAATTGGAAGGAATCTGTAGGAAGTCGTCGTTTAGCGGGGAGTTATTTGTTTTCTTGTGTGTTTTTCTCTGTCTGAAACTCTTTCTAGCTTGTTGAGCCGTGTGGTCCAACACGTTTTTTTTTATTTATGTTGATGTAGATTTCTTAGCAGCAGTGTCGGTATTCTCTTTCTAGGCTATGTATGCCGAAATAATGACTTGCAATGTGCATGTTTTGCTTTACTAACAACTATCAATAATCTAACTGAAAATGAACTCCGTTCAATGACGTGCGTTAAAGGCCATATATATGTTAGCATTTCACGCCTTTTTGTTATTATTCCACACAAATGTCAGTGGTACAATCACCTGTCGAATGCTTTCACTGAAAACATTTGTAATATTATCTTTTAGAGGCAAAAACCCTGGTCCACTATTCTGTTTTTCGGGTAATATTTCTTTGAAGTACAACTATTTTAGCGAACTTTTGCTTGGGCAGGCTGCACATCAACTCAGTAGAAGATTCAATGCTTCCGTAGTGGTGCCGCTAGTACAGCAGTAGCAAACGGGAGAGCAGAAAAGGACATCCTACATATGGGCAGACGGAAACCATTAGCATTTAGTAGCTACTTTAGACTATCCGCCCTCACCAGTGCAGAACATCAGCTACATAATTGCCCAGTGACCCAAGTCGGGCATGGGGTCAGTGGGGTTGCATAGATCTGGGCTAACTTCTGGGATAGTTTCCCTTACTCGATTACAGTTTAATCATGTTCAACTATGCAATCATCAACTAATGTATAATTCTCAAACCACCATACTTTATTCCATTTGTTGAATTAAATATAAGTATATAAGCATGGCTGGTAACGCGATTCTCTTGATATATCACAGCAATTTCAAACGTACTGTACATTAATAAGATAAAATGTTCTTGATCGTGTCAGCTGAGAAATTTGTGTTGGGCAGAACAGACGTGAATGCATTATGTAGAAACATAGAAAATAACAACAGATGAATTGAATAAATAAACAAAAATAGTATGCATTGTTTGTACACAACTTGTAATACAATTATGCTCAGACATAAATAAAAACAAAAACATCTACAATAATATAAGCCTAACCATCACCCTAAACACTTGGATAACAAATGTTTTGAAACAAAAATTCCTGTTTCAGTCGGGGAATTCTTCCTATGCTAAACGAACTGTTCTAATAAAAGTGATGCCTATGTTTTAGTCACGTTTAATCTCAATAGGGTATCGTGAATTTGATCCGTCATCAAAAGATGTACACATACATATATTTACTTACATACATACATGCCTACATACATACCTACATACATACCTACATACATACATACATACATACATACATACATGCGTACATACAGACAAACACACACACATACATACATACATACATACATACATTCAAACAAATATATCAATATTATAACAAAATAACAAACACGACACACTACTTCTCAACAAAGATAAGCAGTCAGGAGATACATTTTATGCACAGTTGTAACATATAAAATGTAATTCAAATTACGATAGTTTTATCAAGGATGTACACTTTCATACTTTACAAGTAAAGAACGTACGAACGGTGTCCAAATGTGCTATTTATAATAACATATTTCATACGGTGCTTTGACCAGAATTGGTCCAATAAATAAAGAAAACCTGCCATACGCTCACATTGTAACAGACAAGATAACTAAAATAATGATATAATTAGTTTGCATAAATTAGTTCAGCACGAACTTCTTTGATTTTAAGGTTGTAATTTATTTTTCCAAGTGTGAAGATTCCAGGTGTTTTAGATCGAACAAACAGTCTGAATGCCACAGAGATAGCACTTTTCGTTTTGCAGCATGAACGCTCTCAAATGGACGTTTGTTTTTCTCGTCGTGTGCGTCGCTCTGGCGTCGTTCATTAACGCTTCCGAAGAAGATAGCCAGGTATCTAAATCCCAACTACATAACGTGGAGTAAATAGCAACAACGGCAGTGTTTGATTAGTTTTAAAGCCAACTAAATATCACCGAAATGAAAAGTGTCTGTGTATGAATGTGAGTAAAAGTGTGCGTCCCCGGTCGAGCGCGTTTGTGCGTGTGCGCGTGTGTGCGTGCGTGCGTGTGTGCGTTCGAATGAGGGAGAATTTGTACGGAAAGGGAAAGTGTGGAAAACGTAATGTGAATTCAATGTAATCAATCTAGTCGATATAGGTTAATGCAATGTGACACTTTTTTATTTTCTTCAATTCAGGAATCGCTGTCTCTGGAAAAGCGTACGTTGGTGTTACAGAATCACTCATACCTCATGGAAATGATGTTCTTATAAAAGCAGATGTTCTCATTCGTTGGAGATTTATTTAATTAATATTGGCTTGACACTCACTAGTCTTAACGGTTGTCTAACCAAGTAATACAGTGTTCTCGTGAAGTACTCTTGTACTGCCCATTATTAATAGAAACATTTGGAATTGAAATAGTGTCAATAAAAAATATTAAAAACGCATGATTTCTATATGGTTGATCATAAAATTACAATACAAATAACTACGTTCCATCTGTCATTCAGAAGGCAGCCCTGGTTTGTTTGATTGTTCTTTTTTCCTAAGTTCCATTTGTTTGTATCTACGCCTAAGTTCCTGCGTATGCGCCATGAGAGCATCTATTTCACGAATGCCGACGATATGTAATACTTCATTATTATTATATTTGTTTCTCTTAGGGGATTCTCTTGTCCGTCCCCGACGTCCATCTCGCCCATGTGGCAAGAACTGTTGTGAGTGTGTTAAGTACAATTACACTCTCACAGTTGGTGGAGTCATTTCTAGACACATTGCGCTTTTTATGGCGTTTTTGATACCACCAACTCACATAAAATCAACAAGCCATTGTCCGTTGTTTACGTTCGAATCTGATAATTGTTGCCATGTGATTATATAAACAGTGTTTTCAATCAACAAACAGTAAATACGAGTTATACAGTGTATTAAAAGCGTCACATTAACTGACACTATAATCGAAATGTTCTTGAGATAAAACGTTATACATTTATTAATAATACAGACTCATTACTAAACACGCATACGATTTATTGTACAGGACGATCTAACGTGTGATAACCTGCTGTGGTGCCGTTTGGTTTCAGTGAAACGCTGCAGCAGTAGGAGATGCAGGTACGGGTCGTGCACTTGCAAAGTCACAAAAGACTGGTACCAGAACCGTCGTCGGCGCTGTCCCGTCTGTTGCTTCTGCAAGTGTGACCGACGTGGCTTCGCTAACTGCTACGTAGGCCTCGGTTCTCCCTGTACCCGATATTGATAAGCATCGAATGTGGCTGCATGTTACGCTTAAGCAACATCTTCAATAATTCGCTCTATCGGGCGAGTTGCACTTGTCAATAAATTCGACCTGTGGAATAATTCGTTGTATTGTTTATACTGTTCAATGTAATTCAACAGGGATTGTGTATGCGCCGTACAATTGGATCCATAGTAGTCAGTTTAATTGGTTTAGTTATATGATGAGTTACACCAAATGTTGTTTATCAAGATTGAACAACATTAAGCGAGACTGTCCTACGAACCAAAAAGCTCCACTCTCCCTACGGACAAGAAAGGGTTTGGTTTATAGAAAGTCCAGCAGTGGTCCATGTAATGTGTGTATTGCGCGATATCTGCGGTCATGTTTTGGGCCATTATGCTGTACTTGTTCAAAACAATTATTTGTCTTCTTCTTCACAACTCCTACCTTTAATGAGAACCACGTCGTTCCACATCGCGTTTGGGTGTCTTTGTTAATTTTCCCTCAATGGCTTGTGTCAAAAGCACTTTGTGGAGCCAAGCTGTTCTGACAAGCCGTCGTGCATTAATTGCTCATGGACATCTGGGTATTCGACGGGCATTGGGTCATCTGAGCATAGTAGTAGTACGGGAGGTAGCGTGCGCAATTATACCTGTCGTATATAAAGCACCGTGGGATCAATATTCGAATTTGTTTGTTGGGTTTTGCTTATCTATTTCCGGACGTTGCAGCCTTGATGGATTGTCTATAGACCGCTCTTTCGTTTGCCAGTCTCCCTACTCGCCAGACGTCGGCTCCCATCAATTCCTCTATGTCCTTCCCCCATTGTCTCCTAGGACTTCTTCTGCCTACCATTTTCCTTCCATTATTACTCTCTCTAGAGACTGATGCCGTTTCACATGGCCAAAATAACTTAGTTTCTGTTTCTTTACAAAGTTCAATAAAGTCCCGGGTATAACACCAAGCTCTTCTGCGATGGATTCGTTAGTTCTGCGTTCAGTCCACGAAACTCGTAATATCTTTCTATAACACTTGTTTTCAAATGCATTTACATGTTTAGTAATGTTCTTATTAAGAGTCCAGGTTTCGCATCCATATGTAGCCGTTGGAAATATGCAGACTCGGATAAATCGTAGTTTCACATCTTTGTTCGTTGCTTTCCACAGCTTCTTCATCTCCGTCAACTTTTTACTCGCCATTGCCAACCATCTCCATCCGCTTCTACCAGTGACCCCAGATATTCAAAACTTTCCACTCGTTCTATTTCCTCGCCATCTACTGTGACCTCTGATGGTTCTCGACATCCCTTCACATCCATAATCTTAATCTTTTTTACGTTTAGTTTCAATCCTTTCATCTCGCTGTGCTCTTTAACAGTAGTTATCAGTTTATCCAATCCCTCTTTTGTATCGGATATTAACGCTGCGTCATCGGCATATCTCAATTCATATATATCCTGTCCATTCACTTTCAGTCCATTAAAAACCTTGCTTCTCGTGTCAGTGTCGACTTCTCTCATGATATTCTCTGTGTATAGACTGAATAGGTGGGGGGGGGGACAAAATGCACCCCTGTCTCACTCCATTGCCGACTGGGAACCAATCTGTGGTTCCACACTCTAATCTCACTGCAGACTGCTGTCCAACATATATATTTTGGATAAGAGATGTAATTTTCTGGTCAAATCCCATGTGTATCAAGGTTTTCCAGAGTTGTTGATGACTAACATTATCAAAAGCTTTTGAATAATCTATGAAACAGATCCTAAGGTCATGGTTGAATTATCTGCATTTCTGAATTAGCATCTTCAGGTTGAAAATGTGATCTCTTGTTCCTCTTCCAGTCCGGCAACCAGCTTGTGTCCTGTTGATTTCACATTCTAATTTTGTTGTGATTCTCTTTATTATGATTTTTAGCATAATTTTGCTCGCATGGCTGATGAGGGATATAGTCCTGTGGTTTGAGCATTCTTGTCTGTCACCTTTTTCGGTATTAGTATAAGGATGGCTCGTTTCCAGTCCATGGGCCATGTTCCACTTCTCCATATTTTCTTGCATAATGTGTGATAGATATCCACGCCTGCTTCTCCACTTGCTCTTATTAGCACTGCAGTGATGTTATCAGTGCCAGGTGATTTTCTGTCTTTTATACTTTTTATTGCCCACTCCACCTCTGACCGCAAAGGCTCAAGTTCATCTTCTGGTTCTGTCCTCTCTCTGCCTTCATCCACGTCTACCTCTTCTGTTTCTTCTTTCTTAAACATGCTTTCACAATATTGCTTCCATATTTCAAGTATGTCATCGCTTTCTGTCAGAGTCATTCCCGTTTCATCTTTAATAACGCCAAGTCTTGGTTTGAACGACTGTGTTATAGACTTGATTTCTTCGAACATAGAGCGACTATCGTTCCTTCTCATACATAATTCTATCTTTTCGCAATTCTTCTCTAGATATTTCTTCTTCTCTTCCTTACACATTCGTTTAATCATCTTGCACTTCTCCCTGTATTTTTTCATGATAATTCTCACTCATTTCTTTGTTCTTCTTTAACTCTTTCCTTTCGTCAACCATCTGCAGTGTGTCTTTGCTTATCCATGGTTGTTTTTGTCTCCTCTTTTTAGTGAAATGTTTGTCAGCTAATTCCATAACGATGTTCCTAATTTCTACTGCCAACTCTTCTGGTTCCTTCTCGTCAGCCACTGTCTGTAATACTCCGAAACGGTTCATAACCTCTACTCGGTATCCTTCTTTGATATCACTGACGTCATACCTCACTATCTCTTTCCCTCTCTTCATCTTTCTTAATTTTATCGCAATATTTTTATTTATTAGCAATTCATGGTCAGAGCCACAATCGGCTCCCGGTAATATATTTGCATTAAACACAGACGTCCTCCATCGTTTTAGTATCAGTATAATGTCGATTTGATTTCTGTTCCGACCATCTGGTGTTGGCCAAGTGTACAGTCTTCTTTGATGTTGTTTGAAGTAAGTAAACTCAACAAATCTATCTCCTCTCCCATTTCTCTCGCCTAGTCCATATTTTTGACAACTGCCAACTTTTGCATTGAAATCGCCCATCAGTACTACCATGTCTCTCCTGTTTACTTCGTCAACTGTTCGAATAGATATGTTTTATGCAGTGTAAATCTCATCATACACAGCGCAGGTCTCCCAAAATCCTCCCATGTCCAGGTACGACAGCCAGAATGTTGACAGGCTCAGCTTTCCAACTAATAATAATATTAACTTTATTTAGAGACTCACGTCCAAAGTACAACTTTGTTAATTGGTTTTGACAATGTTTTTAAAAGATTAATACGTATGTAATAATTAATACATGTACTAGAACGTGAGTAATAAAATAAAACGTATGTAAAGTTGCTAAATTATAAATGTGTAGGACAATCATGATCTAAAGCTATCATTAAATTAACTTTAAACACAACAATTACCGTATGTTAATGTGAATAATTACTTTAACCCACTTTCTGGTGATATTTTTTTGTTTCGGCTCATTTTCTCATATTATATTGTCTAGACATGTCAATGAGCAGTAGCATTTCTATTTTCATATTTTAACTTTTATTTTTAAAATGGGAGCATTAACTCAAAACGTTCCATTAATGGGACGTTGGCAGTAAGCGGTATCATACTCACGTAATTACCATATACCACACTTATTGCCAGGCACTCATCCAAAGATCCATCCACCCATTGATTTTACAAACTAAATGCGTTTTTGGATGCACTGAGCTGGTAAAAAAAATAATATTGTTATTTCCCCACACACACAAAATTCTATTAAAAAAAATCCATGAGATAATGTAGACTAGTAGAAATCCAACCCTGGACGAGGTCCTGGAACGAGTGTCATCACGTCACGTAGGTCGTCATCGTCAATACGTCAACGTCATCACTATCTTCGATAATCAACAACATAACAAAGACAACGAGAAAATGAAAATGTGGATGACAGCTACACATACAAATCATGACGATGCACAAAGACACACACGTTCATAACTATCAGCAAATGTACAGATTCAGGCATGGAACGCTGATAAACAGTCAACGTGACACGGCACGCTGTACTTGTCACAGAGCCTCTAGGATTGTTACCACAGTGTGCACAACGGCGTTGAGTTGACTCTGATTTTATGTGGTGTTTTAGCCCGTCGAGTCGGATGTCATCCAGTATCTTCTTCCTTTGAGGCCCCAAAACGACCAGTTATCGGTCTTCCGATCTGTCGCTCACCAACGAAGAGATGGATATACACATCGACGAGCTGTCTGTTCAATCCGAGGAGGTCTAGACACAAAATTGTCAACGCAGGAGATATCTGGTCAACCCTATCCACACATCTCCCATTACGTGATTATACACTTTGATGAGAACGGAACACTGGTCACTGGAGCAAAACAATTGTTGGATGTTTGGGAGGAGTATTTGAAGAAACTACTAAATCCGGAGGGAGAATATGAGCTTGAGATACATCATACTGTAAGGAGAGAGCTGGAGGTGAGGACAATGACAGAAGAAGATATGGAAAAAGTTGTAAAGAAGATGAAAACCAGAAAGACTGTAGGAGCGGATAAACTCTCGGAGGAAATGGTGAAAGCAAACGAAATAGCTGGATTCAATTGGCTGACGAGTTTAATGTGTGCTTCACAGCTGGAGAGTTAACAGCAGAGTGGCGAAGAGGAGTGATTGTGCCGATATGGAAGGGGAAAGGGGACATCCATGACCCAGGGAGATACAGAGGCATCACATTACTGAAACAAGCCCTGCAATTGTTGGAAATGATACTGGATGCTAGGGTAAGGTTAATTGTGGAGAGCAAAATCGGAGATAATCGGCTGGAATATAGGAAAGGGACTGGACCTGATGATGGATTGTTTGCCATCAGACAAATTATCGAGAAGAAAAGAGATTGTAAAAGGGATGTAGCATTCGGTTTTGTAGATCTGGTAAAGGCATTTGACACCGTGCCGAGAGAACTCGAATTTACAATCATGATATGGATGAAGGTTGGAGAAGAAGATATCAGAGTGGTGGAGGAAAGGTACAAGTAGATGATAGCGGTAGTGAGAGTCGCAAAAGAAACATCGGAACAATTTCGAGTGGAAGTGGGACTCAGACAAGGAAGTGCCTTGAGTCCCCTGCTTTTCATTGTGGCGATGAACCTGATCAGTGGAAAGATATCGCAGCAGGACGAACTTACGAATATACTATATGCAGACGACGTAGCAAAGGTGGCTGATAATAAAGAGTAAGAATTGCAAGAATAGAGTAACACCTTACGAAAACACGGCCTCAGAATGAATCTGGAGAAGACTGAAGTACTATGGTTAGGTGCATAGGAGGTAGATTTGCAGGTAGTTGTTGACGGATAGACCATTAAATAAGTGAACGGCTTTGTATATCTGGGCGGTACATTGCGTGAAGATGGAAGGAATAATAAAGAAATACAGAGGAGGGTGAATGTAGGAGCATCAGCATGGAAGAGACTAGAAGGGATTATTTCGGACAGAAAGCTGAAGAAGAAACTGAAAGGAAAAATGTTGGAAGCCTGCGGTGTATCAGCCTGTATATATGGGATGGGAACACTGGCACTGACAGAGAAACAGGAAAAGAAATTCCAGGTAGCAGAAAACAACTGGATCAGAAGACAATATAAAGAGACAGGATACAAGGAAGGAATTGAGAGAGGAGATTAGAATTTAAAAAAACACCTAAAGAGGAAAGTAGCCGGAAACAGAATGGGATGGGCGGGACATGTACAAAGAATGGGTGAAGACAGACCAGACTACCGAAAAGAGCATAGAAAATAGGAGAGGTTGGCAGAAGACGGAGAGGAAGGCCAAGTCTGAGATGCAAAGACAGCATAAAACGAGACCTGGCGTAAACAGCCATGAATGGATGGCCATTGCGGACGAGAGAGAGAGAGAGAGAGAGGAGAAAAGAACTGACAAGAAAAGTAGAAGAAACTACCAAGTGACTTGGATCCCACCAAGCAAGGGAGGAAGGGGAAGAAGAAAAATAAATAAAATATAAGTGAAACAGCTGTTATAATTAGTTTGTAGATAACTTTTGTTATATCGGAAACAAAACATTAATCAATGACAATTAACGCGTTTGCTTGTAGTACATTAGACATACAATTACAACTATGTTATTGGTTCGAAACGTGCACGGCACCAGATAGTAGATAGACGTTGCATACACTAATCACAAGGTCTACTAATGTAGTGTAGTGTGATTAATAACGCCAGCCACTCACGTAGCGTTCTAGGTGTGTCTCCTACTACGAAAGGCGGCATTCAACTAAACGGAATCTGGTTGGAGGGCGATGTGACCTTCCGCTATGTGTGACTGGCTTCACAGTGTCTTATTTTCTGTTTTTGTGTGAATTTTAACTTGTGTGGTCTAACAGATTTCTTCTTCACTTTATTGTTGATTCCACTGAAGTATCGTCAGATTACCGGTTGTGTTACATATGTTCAACATCTCACGTAATAGTGAGCAATGCTATTCTTATTCCAGTGTCTTTAGCGGTGATACTCCGACACAAATTTGTAATAGATTTGACATTTTCAATATAAACGCTCTTCTTCAGTTCAAAGATACTACTCAGATGTTGTGTCAATACGGAGTGAAGAAACATAATTCATTTTAATATAAAATAATATGAATAATTATATAATAACATTAATACAAATCCTTGTTAAACAATCACTCTGTCAGAAACAATAGTATTATTGCAACTATACTTGTTTAGAAATAAATATGTCGATTCTAACAATGAGGAATGTAATTATTTTTAATTTGGCTATGACATATTTGTGTAACAGTTTATTATTTGCCACTTGGCGCTTCACTTTGAAAGAAGTGATCACGTTTTTTAGGAAGATGACTTCTCGATGAGAAAAGCGACTACCTACGTCCAACCACCTGACGAAGACAGCGGGGACGAAGAAGCCTTGGGTTGGTTGTCTGTCAGCAACCTTCCAGGAGCTCAACTGAGATCGCTGGCCGAGGCAACTATTACATCTTATGATGGGACTATCTATTATGTAGGGACTGATGACACTGATTTCACTGACACAATTGAGGAAGCAGATGGTGCAAAAGAGACAGATCATCGACCACCCCCTGCCCGCTACAAGAAATCGAAGATAACGACGAAACCCAGGATCTGGAAAAAGAAGTCATAGGGGCTGATTTAAACAAAGGATCTGGGAAGTCGACTTCTCTGGCTTTCTACAGGAAGATTTGTCCTCAACAAAAGTATTTGAACACATCTTTGAAGATATTGACCCGCACATAATAGGTATAACCGAATCAATTGCAACCACCGATATATCAGATGCCGAATTGGGACTGATAGGATATGTAATGTTTAGGAAAGATAGGGGAGGTGGAGTTATTTTACATATTAAAGAATCTATCCAGGCTAATGAAATAAAATTAGACAGAGAAGCAGATTGCGAAGAAGCTGTTTGGTGTAACATAGTTACAGGAAACTCAACGTTAACGGTTGGATTAGTTCATCGAAGTCCAAACATAAGCATAGAAGAGAATGAAAAAATACAAAACGCTATAAGGGAAGTGAGCAAACGGGACTGTGTTATTATGTGGGACTTCAACCATGGGCATATAAAATGGAAATCTCTACAGAGTATGGGTAGTGAGGACCACAAATATTTAGTTTTAGTACAAGATAGTTTCCTTTCTCAACATGTGCTAGAACCAACCAGGGGAGAGAATGTGTTAGACTTAGTTTTGTCCTCACAGAATGAATTAGTTGACAATGTTAAATTATGTGAGCCTCTGGGAAGTAGTGATCACAACCAGATACATTTTACCATCAAAGTAAAATCAGAAAGAAATAATAAAAAGCAGTTCAGGAGAAATGTCCACAAAGGAAGATATAAGGAAATGAGGAAATATTTAGCAAAGATATACTGGAATAATACACTGAAGAATAAGACAGCAACAGAATGCTGGAATATCTTAAAGAATGAAATAGAGTGCATCGTAGATAAATTTGTTCCCTTCAAAAAACAAGGGAAACGGACCAGAAATAAATACTTATCGAAAGAAGCCATTAAACAAATTAAGTATAAACAAATGATGTGGAAGTCATATAGACGTACTGGAAATGACGAAGACTACAACATTTATAAAGAAGCACTAAACCAAGCTACAGCTGAAATTAGAAATTCAAAGAGAAGCTATGAACATAAATTAGCTTGTAATATAAAACATGACAGCAAGAGTTTTTATGCGTATGTTCGAAGCAAACAGAAAGTTCAGGATAACGTCGGACCTCTAGAAGATAGTGCTGGAAATATAATATCAGAAGGATTCTTAATGGCAGAAGACCTAAATGAGTATTTTAGTTCAGTGTTTACCAGAGAAGACACTAGTTCACTGCCAGTACCAGAGGCTAAGGTCAAGGGGGCAGAATCAGACTTTTTAAGACAGTTAATTGTAACCCCAGAAATGGTAGCTAAGAAAATTAGGGCTATGAAGGAAAATAAATCACCTGGAGTGGATGGTATTCCACCCAAACTACTAGTGGAAATTGTATAACAAATTAGCATACCGCTTGCAACAGTTTTCTACTTGTCGTTAGAAGAGGGAGTGGTTCCTTTAGAATGGAAAGAAGCAAACATTATACCGTTATTTAAAAAAGGTTCGAGAAACAATTCAAATAATTATAGACCAGTTAGTTTAACATCGGTGATTTGTAAATTATTAGAAAGACTAATTAAAGATCACATGGTGGATTTTCTTGTTAAACATAACTTGATAAACCCATCTCAACATGGGTTTCTAAAAGCGAGGTCATGCTTAACAAATATGTTATGTTTTTTGGAAGATATCACTACTTAGATTTTCAAAAAGCTTTCGACAAAGTGCCACATCAGAGATTACTGCTTAAACTAAAAGCCCATGGCATACGAAATGGTATAATTAACTGGATAGAAAAATGGCTGATTGACAGAAGACAACGGGTAGTTGTTGATGGGGAGGCTTCAAACTGGAAATCAGTTTTGAGTGGGGTTCCACAAGGATCAGTACTGGGACCTATATTATTCTTAATATATATAAACGATTTGGACGATGATATAGCTAGCAAGTTGTTGAAATTTGCAGATAATACAAAAGTGTTTAGAAGGATTAAAAGTGATGGGGATAGACAGCATTTACAAGATGATCTTGACAGGTTGATCAAATGGTCTGAAAAGTGGCAAATGTTGTTCAATTTTGGGAAATGTAAATGCCTTCACACAGGACATGGGAACGAATATGTAGAATATACAATGGGGGGAACTGTACTAAGTACTACTGTAAAAGAAAAAGACTTAGGGCTGACAATTAGTGCTGACATGAAGGTTTCAGAGCAGTGTGGAATTGCAGCTTCAAAGGGAAATCAAATCGTTGGATTGATTAGGCGAAATATAGCATATAAAGAAAAAGAACTAATAATACCGCTGTACAAAACAATAGTTAAGCCTCATTTAGAATATTGTATACAAGCGTGGAGGCCATACCGCAAGAAGGACATAGATATGCTAGAAAGAGTACAGAGGAGAGCGACTAAAATGATACCAAAACTGAGGGATCTTAGTTATGAAAAACGCCTAAAAGAATGTGGTTTAACAACACTAGAGACCAGGAGATTGAGAGGATATCAGATAGAAGTGTTTAAAATATTGAATGGTTATGAAAATATTGATAGAAATATGTTTTTTTCAGTTAAGAAAGATAGAAAGACTAGAGGACATGAAGTAACATTAGTAAACGAGCAGTGTAGATTAGACGTGAGAAAGTTCTCATTTTCACAAAGGACTGTGAATGAATGGAACAGGTTATCTGATGATTGTGTGGGTGCTAGTAGTGTGAATATGTTTATAAATAAAATCGACACATACCTCAGAAGGGCTGGATATATGTAGATAAAAGGGTTGGACTCTCGATAAGCCAAAGGGCTTCCTTGTCCACCTGCCATCTAGAATTAATTCTCTGGATGGCAATCTTGTTAAATCTTGTTAAATCTTGATGATGTAGTGAGCTATATGCCCGGTGTCTGCAGTTTTTCCCGCCTCAACAGGACCTCTCAATAGACGAGTCGATGATCCAATGTTTTTGGAAGACATAGCATCAAGCAATTCATTCGGTCAAAGCCCAACAGATTTGGCTTAAAGCAGAAAGTGCTTGCCACTCCAGTTGGGTATGTTGTGCACGTTGAACAATACCAGGGTGCTCAACCTCACAACGACAATGTTGTTTGTTTGGGATATTCCATGGTGATGGACCTTGTGTCTCATTTGCCGAAGTGGCCCCCATTCCACATCTACTTCGACAACTTCTTTATGGGAATGAATCTACTGCATGCTCTGGCAGAGAAGGGACTTGGCAGTACAGAAACCGGTACGAGAAGTAACAGCGTCGAGCAATGTCCAATCAAGATCAGAGCCCTATCCAAAGAGAATCGAGGCAGCTATGATTATAAGCATAACCGCAGAGACAACGTCCTGATCTGTTCCTGGAATGACAATTCTATGGTCACGTTGTCATCAAATGTACATGGGTTCTTTCTTTTGGGAAAAGCCAGCCGGTGATCTGCCAAAGAGGATAAACGATCCAAGTGGCGCAACCAAATCTCATCAAAGTGTACAATCATGTAATGGGAGGTGTGTGGATAGGGTGGTCAAGAACATCGTAATATACCGCATCAACATCAGGTCAAAGAAGTGGCGGTGGCCCCTGTTCGCCTTCTTGCCCAACATGGCGGCACAAATCGCGTGGTTGCTGTACAGGATGTCTCATGCGTTCATAATTTTGCCTCTAGACCTCCTCGGATTGAATAGACAGCTAGTCGATGTGTATACCCATCTCTTCGTTGGTGAGCGACAGCTCGGAAGACCGATAACTGGTCGATTTGGGGCTTCATAGGAAGAAGGTGCTGAATGACATCCGACTCGACGGGCTAAAACACCACATCAAATCAGAGCCAACACAACGCCGTTGTGCACACTATGGTAACAACCCTAGAGGCTCTGTGACAAGTACAGCGTGCCGTGTCACGTTGACTGTTTATCAGCGTTCCATGCCTGAATCTGTACACTTGCTGATACTTATGAACGTGTGTGTCTTTGTGCACGCTCATGATTTGTATGTGTAGCTGTCATCGACATTTTCATTTTCTAGTTATCTTTGTTATGTTGGTGATTATCGAAGATAGTGATGACGTTGACGAATTGACGATGATGCCTGTGGAACATGAAGTCGTTATTCTTCTAATTTCTTGCTGTTCAATGAATATAAACTTACCATCATGATGTACTTGTAGATTAACCTAAGTGACGTGATGACAATCGTTCCAGGAACTCGTCCAGGCTTGGATTTCTATTAGTCTTCGTTATCTCATGGATTTTTTTTTTTTACATCTTTTTGTGTGTGGGGAAATAACAATATTATTTTTCTACCAGCTCAGAGCATCCAAAAACGCATTTAATTGTTAAAATAAATGGGTCTTTGGATGAGTTCCAAACAATAATTGTGGTATATGGTAATTAAGTGAGCATGATACAGATTACTGCTAGCGTCCCATTAATGGGACGTTTTGAATTAATGCTCCCATTTTAAAAATTAAAGTTAAAATGTGAAAATTTAAATGCTACTGCTCATTGGCATGTCTAAACAATATAATTTCTGAAAATTAACCGAAACATAAAACTTAGCAGAAAGTGGGTTAAAGTAGTTATCCACATTCGGTAATTGTTGTGTTTAACGTTTATTTAATGATAGCTTTAGATCATGATTGGCCTACACATTTTAAATTTAGAAACTTTTTTCAAACGTTTTATTTTATTACTCACGTTCTAGTACATGTATTAATTATAACATACGTATTAATCTTTTACAAACATTGTCTAAACCAGCTAACAAAGTTGTACTTTGGAAGTGAGTCTCTAAATAAAGTTATTATTATTATTAGTTGGAATCCGGAGTCTGTAAACATTCTGGCTGTCGTATCTGGTCATGGGAGGATTTAGCTAGAACTGCTCTAGACCATGCGATTTACAATGAATAAAACATGTCTATTGGAGTATTGATCCCACGGTGCTTTATATACGTCAGGTATAATTGCGTCCGCTACCTCCCTTACTACTACTATGCTCAGATGACACAATGCCCGTCGAATACCCTGATGTCCATGTTCAATTAATGCAAGACGGCCTGTGAACACAACGTGGCTGCACAAAGAGATTTTGACACAAGTCATTGAGGGAAATTAACAATGACACCCAAACGCGATATGGAAAGACATGGTTCTCATTAAGGGAAGGATTTGTGAAGAAGAAGACAAATAATTGTTTTGAACAAGTACAACATAATGGCCCAAAACATGACCGCAGATATCGCGCAATACACACATTACATGGACCACTGCTGGACTTTCTATAAACCAAACCCTTTCTTGTCCGTAGGGAGAGTGGAGCTTTTTGGTTCGTAGGACAGTCTCGCTTAATGTTGTTCAATCTTGATAAACAACATTTGGTGTAACTCGTCATATAACTAAACCAATTAAACTGACTACTATGGATTCAATTGTACGGCGCATACACAATCCCTGTCGAATTACATTGAACAGTATAAACAACACAACGAATTATTCCACAGGTCGAATTTATTGACAAGTGCAACTCGCCCGATAGAGCGAATTAATGAAGATGTTGCTTAAGCGTAACATGCAGCCACATTCGATGCTTATCAGTATCGGTAACAGGGAGTACCGAGGCCTACGTAGCAGTTAGCGAAGCCACGTCGGTCACACTTGCAGAAGCAGCAGACGGGACAGCGCCGACGACGGTTCTGGTACCAGTCTTTTGTGACTTTGCAAGTGCACGACCCGTACGTGCATCTCCTACTGCTGCAGCGTTTCACTGAAACCAAACGGCACCACAGCAGGTTATCACACATTAGATCGTCCTGTACAATAAATCGTATGCGTGTTTAGTAATGAGTCTGTATTATTAATAAATGTATCACGTTTTATTTCAAGAACATTTCGATTGTAGTGTCAGTTAATGTGACTCTTTTAATACACTGCATAACTCGTATTAACTGTTTGATGATTGAAAACACTGGTTATATAATCACATGGCAACAACTATCAGATTCGAACGTAAACAACGGACAATGGCTTGTTGATTTTATGTGAGTCGGTGGTATCAAAAACGCAATAAAAAAGCGCAATGTGTCTAGAAATGACTCCACCAACTGTGAGAGTGTAATTGTACTTAACACACTCACAACAGTTCTTGCCACATGGGCGAGATGGACGTCGGGGACGGACAAGAGAATCCCCTAAGAGAAACAAATATAATAATAATGAAGTATTACATATCGTCGGCATTCGTGAAATAGATGCGCTCATGGCGCATACGCAGGAACTTAGGCGTAGATACAAACAAATGGAACGTAGGAAAAAAGAACAATCAAACAAACCAGGGCTGCCTTCTGAATGACAGATGGAACGTAGTTATTTGTATTGTAATTTTATGATCAACCATATAGCAATCATGCGTTTTTAATATTTTTTATTGACACTATTTCAATTCCAAATGTTTCTATTAATAATGGGCAGTACAAGAGTACTTCACGAGAACACTGTATTACTTGGTTAGACAGTCGTTAAGACTAGTCAGTGTCAAGTCAATATTAATTAAATAAATCTCCAACGAATGAGAACATTTGCTTTTATAAGAACATCATTTCCATGAGGTATGAGTGATTCTGTAACACCAACGTACGCTTTTCAAGAGACAGCGATTCCTGAAATGAAGAAAATAAAAAAGTGTCACATTGCATTAACCTATATCGACTAGATTGATTACATTGAATTCACATTACGTTTTCCACACTTTCCCTTTCCGTACAAATTATCCCTCATTCGAACGCACGCACGCACGCACACACGCACACACGCACAAACGCGCTCGACCGGGGACGCACACTTTTACTCACATTCATACACAGACACTTTTCATTTCGGTGATATTTAGTTGGCCTTAAAACTAATCAAACACTGCCTTTGTTGCTATTTACTCCACGTTATGTAGTTGGGATTTAGATACCTGGCTATCTTCTTCGGAAGCGTCAATGAACGACGCCAGAGCGACGCACACGACGAGAAAAACAAACGTCCATTTGAGAGCGTTCATGCTGCTAAACGAAAAGTGCTATCTCTGTGGCATTCAGACTGTTTGTTCGATCTAAAACACCTGGAATATTCACACTTGGAAAAATAAATTACAACCTTAAAATCAAAGAAACTCGTGCTGAACTAATTTATGCAAACGAATTATATAATTATTTTAGATATCTTGTCTGTTACAAAGTGAGCTTAAGGCAGGTTTTTTCTATTTATTGGACCAATTCTGGTCAAAGCACCGTATGAAATATGTTATTATCAATAGCACATTTGGACATCGTTCGTACGTTCTTTACTTGTAAAGAATGAAAGTGTACGGCCTTCATAAAACTATCGTAACTTGAATCACACCATATATGTTACACTTGTGCATAAAATATATGTCCTGACTGCTTACCTTTCTTGAGAAGTAGTGTGTCGTGTTTGTCATTTTGTTATGATATTGATATCGATATGTTAGCTGCCAATACTATGGACATTAGGTATTCGTTAATCTCTTCAAACGAAATATTTACTTACATTAGATGATCTTCTTCGCTGTCCTGTTGTCTGCGTACAGTGCGGGTGGCAAGATATGATGAACAAGTAAAACGATCTGCGTTTATATAGCGGGATCTGGTTAATGCTTGCGTGCAGCATGATGAAGCCGGCAGAGGTAAATACAATGGATACTACTAGTTCTTTTTATGTACCCTTGACATGTTAAAAGCACTGTTTTGCTTGTACCTGCGTCATACATTCGAAGGTGTAACCCATTTAATTAACATATGAAAGACCACCTACTTTATCTCTCCTCATGCGATGAGTAATGACTGCATCTCCTGTGGTGTTGAGCTACGTCTCCCATTGACACAAACGTAGTGCTCAATTGGAAGGAATCTGTAGGAAGTCGTCGTTTAGCGGGGAGTTATTTGTTTTCTTGTGTGTTTTTCTCTGTCTGAAACTCTTTCTAGTTTGTTGAGCCGTGTGGTCCAACACGTTTTTTTTAATTTATGTTGATGTAGATTTCTTAGCAGCAGTGTCGGTATTCTCTTTCTAGGCTATGTATGCCGAAATAATGACTTGCAATGTGCATGTTTTGCTTTACTAACAACTATCAATAATCTAACTGAAAATGAACTCCGTTCAATGACGTGCGTTAAAGGCCATATATATGTTAGCATTTCACGCCTTTTTGTTATTATTCCACACAAATGTCAGTGGTACAATCACCTGTCGAATGCTTTCACTGAAAACATTTGTAATATTATCTTTTAGAGGCAAAAACCCTGGTCCACTAATCTGTTTTTCGGGTAATATTTCTTTGAAGTACAACTATTTTAGCGAACTTTTGCTTGGGCAGGCTGCACATCAACTCAGTAGAAGATTCAATGCTTCCGTAGTGGTGCCGCTAGTACAGCAGTAGCAAACGGGAGAGCAGAAAAGGACATCCTACATATGGGCAGACGGAAACCATTAGCATTTAGTAGCTACTTTAGACTATCCGCCCTCACCAGTGCAGAACATCAGCTACATAATTGCCCAGTGACCCAAGTCGGGCATGGGGTCAGTGGGGTTGCATAGATCTGGGCTAACTTCTGGGATAGTTTCCCTTACTCGATTACAGTTTAATCATGTTCAACTATGCAATCATCAGCTAATGTATAATTCTCAAACCACCATACTTTATTCCATTTGTTGAATTAAATATAAGTATATAAGCATGGCTGGTAACGCGATTCTCTTGATATATCACAGCAATTTCAAACGTACTGTACATTAATAAGATAAAATGTTCTTGATCGTGTCAGCTGAGAAATTTGTGTTGGGCAGAACAGACGTGAATGCATTATGTAGAAACATAGAAAATAACAACAGATGAATTGAATAAATAAACAAAAATAGTATGCATTGTTTGTACACAACTTGTAATACAATTATGCTCAGACATAAATAAAAACAAAAACATCTACAATAATATAAGCCTAACCATCACCCTAAACACTTGGATAACAAATGTTTTGAAACAAAAATTCCTGTTTCAGTCGGGGAATTCTTCCTATGCTAAACGAACTGTTCTAATAAAAGTGATGCCTATGTTTTAGTCACGTTTAATCTCAATAGGGTATCGTGAATTTGATCCGTCATCAAAAGATGTACACATACATATATTTACTTACATACATACATGCCTACATACATACCTACATACATACCTACATACATACATACATACATACATACATGCGTACATACAGACAAACACACATACATACATACATACATACATACATACATACATACATTCAAACAAATATATCAATATTATAACAAAATAACGGTGTCCAAATATGGTATTTATAATAACGTATTTCATACGGTGCTTTGACCAGAATTGGTCCAATAAATAAAGAAAACCTGCCATACGCTCACATTGTAACAGACAAGATAACTAAAATAATGATATAATTAGTTTGCATAAATTAGTTCAGCACGAACTTCTTTGATTTTAAGGTTGTAATTTATTTTTCCAAGTGTGAAGATTCCAGGTGTTTTAGATCGAACAAACAGTCTGAATGCCACAGAGATAGCACTTTTCGTTTTGCAGCATGAACGCTCTCAAATGGACGTTTGTTTTTCTCGTCGTGTGCGTCGCTCTGGCGTCGTTCATTAACGCTTCCGAAGAAGATAGCCAGGTATCTAAATCCCAACTACATAACGTGGAGTAAATAGCAACAACGGCAGTGTTTGATTAGTTTTAAAGCCAACTAAATATCACCGAAATGAAAAGTGTCTGTGTATGAATGTGAGTAAAAGTGTGCGTCCCCGGTCGAGCGCGTTTGTGCGTGTGCGCGTGTGTGCGTGCGTGCGTGCGTTCGAATGAGGGAGAATTTGTACGGAAAGGGAAAGTGTGGAAAACGTAATGTGAATTCAATGTAATCAATCTAGTCGATATAGGTTAATGCAATGTGACACTTTTTTATTTTCTTCAATTCAGGAATCGCTGTCTCTGGAAAAGCGTACGTTGGTGTTACAGAATCACTCATACCTCATGGAAATGATGTTCTTATAAAAGCAGATGTTCTCATTCGTTGGAGATTTATTTAATTAATATTGGCTTGACACTCACTAGTCTTAACGGTTGTCTAACCAAGTAATACAGTGTTCTCGTGAAGTACTCTTGTACTGTCCATTATTAATAGAAACATTTGGAATTGAAATAGTGTCAATAAAAAATATTAAAAACGCATGATTTCTATATGGTTGATCATAAAATTACAATACAAATAACTACGTACCATCTGTCATTCAGAAGGCAGCCCTGGTTTGTTTGATTGTTCTTTTTTCCTAAGTTCCATTTGTTTGTATCTACGCCTAAGTTCCTGCGTATGCGCCATGAGCGCATCTATTTCACGAATGCCGACGATATGTAATACTTCATTATTATTATATTTGTTTCTCTTAGGGGATTCTTATGACGGACCCCGACGTTCATCCCGCCAATGTGGCAAGAACTGTTGTGAGTGTGTTAAGTACAATTACACTCTCACAGCTGGTGGAGTCATTTCTAGACACATTGCGCTTTTTATGGCGTTTTTGATACCACCAACTCACATAAAATCAACAAGCCATTGTCCGTTGTTTACGTTCGAATCTGATAATTGTTGCCATGTGATTACATAACTAGTGTTTTCAATCATCAAACAGTTAATACGAGTTATGCAGTGTATTAAAAGAGTCACATTAACTGACACTACAATCGAAATGTTCTTGAAATAAAACGTGATACATTTATTAATAATACAGACTCATTACTAAACACGCATACGATTTATTGTACAGGACGATCTAATGTGTGATAACCTGTTGTGGTTCCGTTTGGTTTCAGTGAAACGCTGCAGCAGTAGGAGATGCAGGTACGGGTCGTGCACTTGCAAAGTCACAAAAGACTGGTACCAGAACCGTCGTCGGCGCTGTCCCGTCTGTTGCTTCTGCAAGTGTGACCGACGTGGCTTCGCTAACTGCTACGTAGGCCTCGGTTCTCCCTGTACCCGATATTGATAAGCATCGAATGTGGCTGCATGTTACGCTTAAGCAACATCTTCAATAATTCGCTCTATCGGGCGAGTTGCACTTGTCAATAAATTCGACCTGTGGAATAATTCGTTGTATTGTTTATACTGTTCAATGTAATTCAACAGGGATTGTGTATGCGCCGTACAATTGGATCCATAGTAGTCAGTTTAATTGGTTTAGTAATATGATGAGTTACACCAAATGTTGTTTATCAAGATTGAACAACATTACGCGAGACTGTCCTACGAACCAAAAAGCTCCACTCTCCCTACGGACAAGAAAGGGTTTGGTTTATAGAAAGTCCAGCAGTGGTCCATGTAATGTGTGTATTGCGCGATATCTGCGGTCATGTTTTGGGCCATTATGCTGTACTTGTTCAAAACAATTATTTGTCTTCTTCTTCACAACTCCTACCTTTAATGAGAACCACGTCGTTCCACATCGCGTTTGGGTGTCTTTGTTAATTTTCCCTCAATGGCTTGTGTCAAAAGCACTTTGTGGAGCCAAGCTGTTCTGACAAGCCGTCGTGCATTAATTGCTCATGGACATCTGGGTATTCGACGGGCATTGGGTCATCTGAGCATAGTAGTAGTACGGGAGGTAGCGTGCGCAATTATACCTGTCGTATATAAAGCACCGTGGGATCAATATTCGAATTTGTTTGTTGGGTTTTGCTTATCTATTTCCGGACGTTGCAGCCTTGATGGATTGTCTATAGACCGCTCTTTCGTTTGCCAGTCTCCCTACTCGCCAGACGTCGGCTCCCATCAATTCCTCTATGTCCTTCCCCCATTGTCTCCTAGGACTTCTTCTGCCTTCCATTTTCCTTCCATTATTACTCTCTCTAGAGACTGATGCCGTTTCACATGGCCAAAATAACTTAGTTTCTGTTTCTTTACAAAGTTCAATAAAGTCCCGGGTATAACACCAAGCTCTTCTGCGATGGATTCGTTAGTTCTGCGTTCAGTCCACGAAACTCGTAATATCTTTCTATAACACTTGTTTTCAAATGCATTTACATGTTTAGTAATGTTCTTATTAAGAGTCCAGGTTTCGCATCCATATGTAGCCGTTGGAAATATGCAGACTCGGATAAATCGTAGTTTCATATCTTTGTTCGTTGCTTTCCACAGCTTCTTCATCTCCGTCAACGTTTTACTCGCCATTGCCAACCATCTCCATCCGCTTCTACCAGTGACCCCAGATATTCAAAACTTTCCACTCGTTCTATTTCCTCGCCATCTACTGTGACCTCTGATGGTTCTCGACATCCCTTCACATCCATAATCTTAATCTTCTTTACGTTTAGTTTCAATCCTTTCATCTCGCTGTGCTCTTTAACAGTAGTTATCAGTTTATCCAATCCCTCTTTTGTATCGGATATTAACGCTGCGTCATCGGCATATCTCAATTCATATATCTCCTGTCCATTCACTTTCAGTCCATTAAAAAACTTGCTTCTCGTGTCAGTGTCGACTTCTCTCATGATATTCTCTGTGTATAGACTGAATAGGTGGGGGGGACAAAATGCACCCCTGTCTCACTCCATTGCCGACTGGGAACCAATCTGTGGTTCCACACTCTAATCTCACTGCAGACTGCTGTCCAACATATATATTTTGGATAAGAGATGTAATTTTCTGGTCAAATCCCATGTGTATCAAGGTTTTCCAGAGTTGTTGATGACTAACATTATCAAAAGCTTTTGAATAATCTATGAAACAGATCCTAAGGTCATGGTTGAATTATCTGCATTTCTGAATTAACATCTTCAGGTTGAAAATGTGATCTCTTGTTCCTCTTCCAGTCCGGCAACCAGCTTGTGTCCTGTTGATTTCACATTCTAATTTTGTTGTGATTCTCTTTATTATGATTTTTAGCATAATTTTGCTCGCATGGCTGATGAGGGATATAGTCCTGTGGTTTGAGCATTCTTGTCTGTCACCTTTTTCGGTATTAGTATAAGGATGGCTCGTTTCCAGTCCATGGGCCATGTTCCACTTCTCCATATTTTCTTGCATAATGTGTGATAGATATCCACGCCTGCTTCTCCACTTGCTCTTATTAGCACTGCAGTGATGTTATCAGTGCCAGGTGATTTTCTGTCTTTTATACTTTTTATTGCCCACTCCACCTCTGAACGCAAAGGCTCAAGTTCATCTTCTGGTTCTGTCCTCTCTCTGCCTTCATCCATGTCTACCTCTTCTGTTTCTTCTTTCTTAAACATGCTTTCACAATATTGCTTCCATCTTTCAAGTATGTCATCGCTTTCTGTCAGAGTCATTCCCGTTTCATCTTTAATAACGCCAAGTCTTGGTTTGAACGACTGTGTTATTGACTTGATTTCCTCGAACATAGTGCGACTATCGTTCCTTCTCATACATAATTCTATCTTTTCGCAATTCTTCTCTAGATATTTCTTCTTGTATTCCTTACACATTCGTTTAATCATCTTGCACTTCTCCCTGTATTTTTTCATGATAATTCTCACTCATTTCTTTGTTCTTCTTTAACTCTTTCCTTTCGTCAACCATCTGCAGTGTGTCTTTGCTTATCCATGGTTGTTTTTGTCTCCTCTTTTTAGTGAAATGTTTGTCAGCTAATTCCATAACGATGTTCCTAATTTCTACTGCCAACTCTTATGGTTCCTTCTCGTCAGCCACTGTCTGTAATACTCCGAAACGGTTCATAACCTCTACTCGGTATCCTTCTTTGATATCACTGACGTCATACCTCACTATCTCTTTCCCTCTCTTCATCTTTCTTAATTTTATCGCAATATTTTTATTTATTAGCAATTCATGGTCAGAGCCACAATCGGCTCCCGGTAATATATTTGCATTAAACACAGACGTCCTCCATCGTTTTAGTATCAGTATAATGTCGATTTGATTTCTGTTCCGACCATCTGGTGTTGGCCAAGTGTACAGTCTTCTTTGATGTTGTTTGAAGTAAGTAAACTCAACAAATCTATCTCCTCTCCCATTACTCTCGCCTAGTCCATATTTTTGACAACTGCCAACTTTTGCATTGAAATCGCCCATCAGTACTACCATGTCTCTCCTGTTTACTTCGTCAACTCTTCGAATAGATATGTTTTATGCAGTGTAAATCTCATCATACACAGCGCAGGTCTCCCAAAATCCTCCCATGTCCAGGTACGACAGCCAGAATGTTGACAGGCTCAGCTTTCCAACTAATAATAATATTAACTTTATTTAGAGACTCACGTCCAAAGTACAACTTTGTTAATTGGTTTTGACAATGTTTTTAAAATATTAATACATATGTAATAATTAATACATGTACTAGAACGTGAGTAATAAAATAAAACGTATCTAAAGTTGCTAAATTATAAATGTGTAGGACAATCATGATCTAAAGCTATCATTAAATTAACTTTAAACACAACAATTACCGTATGTTAATGTGAATAATTACTTTAACCCACTTTCTGGTGATATTTTTTTGTTTCGGCTCATTTTCTCATATTATATTGTGTAGACATGTCAATGAGCAGTAGCATTTCTATTTTCATATTTTAACTTATTTTTAAAATGGGAGCATTATCTCAAAACGTTCCATTAATGGGACGTTGGCAGTAAGCGATATCATACTCACGTAATTACCATATACCACACTTATTGCCAGGCACTCATCCAAAGATCCATCCACCCATTGATTTTACAAACTAAATGCGTTTTTGGATGCACTGAGCTGGTAAAAAAAATAATATTGTTATTTCCCCACACACACAAAATTCTATTAAAAAAAATCCATGAGATAATGTAGACTAGTAGAAATCCAACCCTGGACGAGGTCCTGGAACGAGTGTCATCACGTCACGTAGGTCGTCATCGTCAATACGTCAACGTCATCACTATCTTCGATAATCAACAACATAACAAATACAACGAGAAAATGAAAATGTGGATAACAGCTACACATACAAATCATGACGGTGCACAAAGACACACACGTTCATAACTATCAGCAAATGTACATATTCAGGCATGGAACGCTGATAAACAGTCAACGTGACACGGCACGCTGTACTTGTCACAGAGCCTCTAGGATTGTTACCACAGTGTGCACAACGGCGTTGAGTTGGCTCTGATTTTATGTGGTGTTTTAGCCCGTCGAGTCGGATGTCATCCAGTATCTTCTTTCTTTGAGGCCCCAAATCGACCAGTTATCGGTCTTCCGATCTGTCGCTCACCAACGAAGAGATGGATATACACATCGACGAGCTGTCTGTTCAATCCGAGGAGGTCTAGACACAAAATTGTCAACGCAGGAGATATCTGGTCAACCCTATCCACACATCTCCCATTACATGATTATACACTTTGATGAGAACGGAACACTGGTCACTGGAGCAAAACAATTGTTGGATGTTTGGGAGGAGTATTTGAAGAAACTACTAAATCCGGAGGGAGAATATGAGCTTGAGATACATCATACTGTAAGGAGAGAGCTTGGAGGTGAGGACAATGACAGAAGAAGATATGGAAAAAGTTGTAAAGAAGATGAAAACCAGAAAGACTGTAGGAGCGGATAAACTCTCGGAGGAAATGGTGAAAGCAAACGAACTAGCTGGATTCAATTGGCTGACGAGTTTAATGTGTGCTTCACAGCTGGAGAGTTAACAGCAGAGTGGCGAAGAGGAGTGATTGTGCCGATATGGAAGGGGAAAGAGGACATCCATGACCCAGGGAGATACAGAGGCATCACATTACTGAAACAAGCCCTGCAATTGTTGGAAATGATACTGGATGCTAGGGTAAGGTTAATTGTGGAAAGCAAAATCGGAGATAATCGGCTGGAATATAGGAAAGGGACAGGATCTGATGATGGATTGTTTGCCATCAGACAAATTAACGAGAAGAAAAGAGATTGTAAAAGGGATGTAGCATTCGGTTTTGTAGATCTGGTAAAGGCATTTGACACCGTGCCGAGAGAAATCGAATTTACAATCATGATATGGATGAAGGTTGGAGAAGAAGATGTCAGAGTAGTGGAGGAAAGGTACAAGTAGATGATAGCGGTAGTGAGAGTCGCAAAAGAAACATCGGAACAATTTCGAGTGGAAGTGGGACTCAGACAAGGAAGTGCCTTGAGTCCCCTGCTTTTCATTGTGGCGATGAACCTGATCAGTGGAAAGATATCGCAGCAGGACGAACTTACGAATATACTATATGCAGACGTTGTAGCAAAGGTGGCTGATAATAAAGAGTAAGAATTGCAAGAATAGAGCAACACCTTACGAAAACACGGCCTCAGAATGAATCTGGAGAAGACTGAAGTACTAAGGTTAGGTGCATAAGAGGTAGATTTGCAAGCAAGGGAGGAAGGGGAAGAAGAAAAATAAAGATGCCGGAATATGTTTATAAATGACTCCAACTACTGTCAGTTTATAGTTCTACTTAAGATACTCTTAGTAAAATACTCTAGTGGTAACCCATTTCTTTAGCTTGAGCAAACACCACATACTAGATGTTCTGACCAGTCTTCAACCGATGAGTAATGTGACACCTCCTGCAGTGTTGCGATATGACCCATACTGCGGCAAAGGCTGCATTGAACTAAAGGCAAGCTGTGATAACGCCAATTTTCGCGACATGTGACTAGCTTCAGGATGTGTTTTTAATGTTACCTAAATTGTTTTTATTGATATTTTGCAGCAGCACCACCATATGTGTTGCTAGATATATTTCCCAAACGAATGACCGACACCTTATTTGTTTTGGTTATGTTATATCATGACTACCGATACTCGTAAATATTTAAACAATTTCAAATGCTCAGTGTTCAAGTATACATTCTTCAAGTGATGTTGTATTCTAATATCAAAGTACTTGTTTAAATGTCAGACAAACTGATCCAGTGTAGTGTGGTACCATTTGTAGTGTAGGTGAAGAACAAAAGGATTATTAAACTATCAACTCAGACAGGTATTAAACCATCCACGCAGCAAAGGGTAACGTTAGTTGAGGCCGCTGCCAGCCACATGTCGTCATCATTAATAACTACCATTGGTATTATTGAGTGAAATGAGTGACACTTTCAAATAAGGACCACAACTTAGGTCTGATGCCGTTGAGATACAGGATACAACCATATGATTTATTGTTGTTGAAAAATATAAGTGAAACAGCTGTTATAATTAGTTTGTAGATAACTTTTGTTATATCGGAAACAAAACATTAATCAATGACAATTAACGCGTTTGCTTGGAGTACATTAGACATACAATTACAACTATGTTATTGGTTCGAAACGTGCACGGCACCATATAGTAGATAGACGTTGCATACACTAATCACAAGGTCTACTAATGTAGTGTAGTGTGATTAATAACGCCAGCCACTCACGTAGCGTTCTAGGTGTGTCTCCTACTACGAAAGGCGGCATTCAACTAAACGGAATCTGGTTGGAGGGCGATGTGACCTTCCGCTATGTGTGACTGGCTTCACAGTGTGTTATTTTCTGTTTTTGTGTGAATTTTAACTTGTGTGGTCTAACAGATTTCTTCTTCACTTTATTGTTGATTCCACTGAAGTATCGTCAGATTACCGGTTGTGTTACATATGTTCAACATCTCACGTAATAGTGAGCAATGCTATTCTTATTCCAGTGTCTTTAGCGGTGATACTCCGACACAAATTTTTAATATATTTGACATTTTCAATATAAACGCTCTTCTTCAGTTCAAAGATACTACTCAGATGTTGTGTCAATACGGAGTGAAGAAACATAATTCATTTTAATGTAAAATAATATGAATAATTATATAATAATATTAATACAAATCCTTGTTAAACAATCACTCTGTCAGAAACAATAGTATTATTGCAACTATACTTGTTTAGAAATAAAAATGTCGATTCTAACAATGAGGAATGTAATTATTTTTAATTTGGCTATGACATATTTGTGTAACAGTTTATTATTTGCCACTTGGCGCTTCACTTTGAAAGAAGTGATCACGTTTTTTAGGAAGATGACTTCTCGATGAGACAAGCGACTACCTACGTCCAACCACCTGACGAAGACAGCGGGGACGAAGAAGCCTTGGGTTGGTTGTCTGTCAGCAACCTTCCAGGAGATCAACTGAGATCGCTGGCCGAGGCAACTATTACATCTCATGATGGGACTATCTATTCTGTAGGGACTGATGACACTGATTTCACTGACACAATTGAGGAAGCAGATGGTGCAAAAGAGACAGATCATCGACCACCCCCTGCCCGCTACAAGAAATCGAAGATAACGACGAAACCCAGGATCTGGAAAAAGAAGTCATAGGGGCTGATTTAAACAAAGGATCTGGGAAGTCGACTTCTCTGGCTTTCTACAGGAAGATTTGTCCTCAACAAAAGTATTTGAACACATCTTTGAAGATATTGACCCTCACATAATAGGTATAACCGAATCATGGGCAACCACCGATATATCAGATGCCGAATTGGGACTGATAGGATATGTAATGTTTAGGAAAGATAGAATAGGAAGAAGGGGAGGTGGAGTTATTTTACATATTAAAGAATCTATCCAGGCTAATGAAATAAAATTAGACAGAGAAGCAGATTGCGAAGAAGCTGTTTGGTGTAACATAGTTACAGGAAACTCAACGTTAACGGTTGGATTAGTTTATCGAAGTCCAAACATAAGCATAGAAGAGAATGAAAAAATACAAAACGCTATAAGGGAAGTGAGCAAACGGGACTGTGTTATTATGGGGGACTTCAACCATGGGCATATAAAATGGAAATCTCTACAGAGTATGGGTAGTGAGGACCACAAGTTTTAGTACAAGATAGTTTCCTTTCTCAACATGTGCTAGAACCAACCAGGGGAGAGAATGTGTTAGACTTAGTTTTGTCCTCACAGAATGAATTAGTTGACAATGTTAAATTATGTGAGCCTCTGGGAAGTAGTGATCACAACCAGATACATTTTACCATCAAAGTAAAATCAGAAAGAAATAATAAAAAGCAGTTCAGGAGAAATTTCCACAAAGGAAGATATAAGGAAATGAGGAAATATTTAGCAAATATATACTGGAATAATACACTGAAGAATAAGACAGCAACAGAATGCTGGAATATCTTAAAGAATGAAATAGAGTGCATCGTAGATAAATTTGTTCCCTTCAAAAAACAAGGGAAACGGACCAGAAAGAAATACTTATCGAAAGAAGCCATTAGAAAAATTAAGTATAAACAAATGATGTGGAAGTCATATAGACGTACTGGAAATGACGAAGACTACAACATTTATAAAGAAGCACTAAACCAAGCTACAGCTGAAATTAGAAATTCAAAGAGAAGCTATGAACATAAATTAGCTTGTAATATAAAACATGACAGCAAGAGTTTTTATGCGTATGTTCGAAGCAAACAGAAAGTTCAGGATCAGGTCGGTCTTCTAGAAGATAGTGCTGGAAATATAATATCAGAAGGATTCTTAATGGCAGAAGACCTAAATGAGTATTTTAGTTCAGTGTTTACCAGAGAAGACACTAGTTCACTGCCAGTACCAGAGGGGGCAGAATCAGACTTTTTAAGACAGTTAATTGTAACCCCAGAAATGGTAGCTAAGAAAATTAGGGCTATGAAGGAAAATAAATCACCTGGAGTGGATGGTATTCCACCCAAACTACTAGTGGAAATTGTAGAACAAATTAGCATACCGCTTGCAACAGTTTTCAACTTGTCATTAGAAGAGGGAGTGGTTCCTTTAGAATGGAAAGAAGCAAACATTATACCGTTATTTAAAAAAGGTTCGAGAAACAAGTCAAATAATTATAGACCAGTTAGTTTAACATCGGTGATTTGTAAATTATTAGAAAGACTAATTAAAGATCACATGGTGGATTTTCTTGTTAAACATAACTTGATAAACCCATCTCAACATGGGTTTCTAAAAGCGAGGTCATGCTTAACAAATACGTTATGTTTTTTGGAAGATATCACTAAGTGGGTAGATGATGGATCACCAGTAGATATCATCTACTTAGATTTTCAAAAAGCTTTCGACAAAGTGTCACATCAGAGATTACTGCTTAAACTAAAAGCCCATGGCATACGAAATGGTATAATTAACTGGATAGAAAAATGGCTGATTGACAGAAGACAACGGGTAGTTGTTGATGGGGAGGCTTCAAACTGGAAATCAGTTTTGAGTGGGGTTCCACAAGGATCAGTACTGGGACCTATATTATTCTTAATATATATAAACGATTTGGACGATGATATAGCTAGCAAGTTGTTGAAATTTGCAGATAATACAAAAGTGTTTAGAAGGATTAAAAGTGATGGGGATAGACAGCATTTACAAGATGATCTTGACAGGTTGATCAAATGGTCTGAAAAGTGGCAAATGTTGTTCAATTTTGGGAAATGTAAATGCCTCCACACAGGACATGGGAACGAATATGTAGAATATACAATGGGGGGAACTGTACTAAGTACTACTGTAAAAGAAAAAGACTTAGGGCTGACAATTAGTGCTGACATGAAGGTTTCAGAGCAGTGTGGAATTGCAGCTTCAAAGGGAAATCAAATCGTTGGATTGATTAGGCGAAATATAGCATATAAAGAAAAAGAACTAATAATACCGCTGTACAAAACAATAGTTAAGCCTCATTTAGAATATTGTATACAAGCGTGGAGGCCATACCGCAAGAAGGACATAGATATGCTAGAAAGAGTACAGAGGAGAGCGACTAAAATGATACCAAAACTGAGGGATCTTAGTTATGAAAAACGCCTAAAAGAATGTGGTTTAACAACACTAGAGACCAGGAGATTAAGAGGATATCAGATAGAAGTGTTTAAAATATTGAATGGTTATGAAAATATTGATAGAAATATGTTTTTTTCAGTTAAGAAAGATAGAAAGACTAGAGGACATGAAGTTACATTAGTAAAGGAGCAGTGTAGATTAGACGTGAGAAAGTTCTCATTTTCACAAAGGACTGTGAATGAATGGAACAGGTAATCTGATGATTGTGTGGGTGCTAGTAGTGTGAATATGTTTAAAAATAAAATCGACACATACCTCAGAAGGGCTGGATATATGTAGATAAAAGGGTTGGACTCTCGATAAGCCAAAGGGCTTCCTTGTCCACCTGCCATCTAGAATTAATTCTCTGGATGGCAATCTTTTTTAATCTTGTTAAATCTTGATGATGTAGTGAGCTATATGCCCGGTGTCTGCAGTTTTTCCCGCCTCAACAGGACCTCTCAATAGACGAGTCGATGATCCAATGTTTTTGGAAGACATATCATGAAGCAATTCATTCGGCCAAAGCCCAACAGATTTGGCTTCAAGCAGAAGGTGCTTGCCACTCCAGTTGGGTATGTTGTGCACGTTGAACAATACCAGGGTGCTCAACCTGACAACGACAATGTTTTTTGTTTGGGATATTCCATGGTGATGGACCTTGTGTCTCATTTGCCGAAGTGGCCCCCATTCCACATCTACTTCGACAACTTCTTTATGGGAATGAATCTACTGCATGCTCTGGCAGAGAAGGGACTTGGCAGTACAGAAACCGGTACGAGAAGTAACAGCGTCGAGCAATGTCCAATCTAGATCAGAGCCCTATCCAAAGAGAATCGAGGCAGCTATGATTATAAGCATAACCGCAGAGACAACGTCCTGATCTGTTCCTGGAATGACAATTCTATGGTCACGTTGTCATCAAATGTACATGGGTTCTTTCTTTTGGGAAAAGCCAGCCGGTGATCTGCCAAAGAGGATAAACGATCCAAGTGGCGCAACCAAATCTCATCAAAGTGTACAATCATGTAATGGGAGGTGTGTGGATAGGGTGGACAAGAACATCGTAATATACCGCATCAACATCAGGTCAAAGAAGTGGCGGTGGCCCCTGTTCGCCTTCTTGCCCAACATGACGGCACAAATCGCGTGGTTGCTGTACAGTCTCCTGCGTTCATAATTTTGCCTCTAGACGTCCTCGGATTGAATAGACAGCTAGTCGATGTGTATACCCATCTCTTCGTTGGTGAGCGACAGCTCGGAAGACCGATAACTGGTCGATTTGGGGCTTCATAGGAAGAAGGTGCCGGATGACATCCGACTCGACGGGCTAAAACACCACATCAAATCAGAGCCAACACAACGCCGTTGTGCACACTGTGGTAACAACCCTAGAGGCTCTGTGACAAGTACAGCGTGCCGTGTCACGTTGACTGTTTATCAGCGTTCCATGCCTGAATCTGTACACTTGCTGATACTTATGAACGTGTGTGTCTTTGTGCACGCTCATGATTTGTATGTGTAGCTGTCATCGACATTTTCATTTTCTAGTTATCTTTGTTATGTTGGTGATTATCGAAGATAGTGATGACGTTGACGAATTGACGATGATGCCTGTGGAACATGAAGTCGTTATTCTTCTAATTTCTTGCTGTTCAATGAATATAAAATTACCATCATGATGTACTTGTTGATTAACCTAAGTGACGTGATGACAATCGTTCCAGGAACTCGTCCAGGCTTGGATTTCTATTAGTCTTCGTTATCTCATGGATTTTTATTTTTTTACATCTTTTTGTGTGTGGGGAAATAACAATATTATTTTTCTACCAGCTCAGAGCATCCAAAAACGCATTTAATTGTTAAAATAAATGGGTCTTTGAATGAGTTCCAAACAATAATTGTGGTATATGGTAATTAAGTGAGCATGATACAGATTACTGCTAGCGTCCCATTAATGGGACGTTTTGAATTAATGCTCCCATTTTAAAAATAAAAGTTAAAATGTGAAAATTTAAATGCTACTGCTCATTGGCATGTCTAAACAACATAATTTCTGAAAATTAACCGAAACATAAAACTTAGCAGAAAGTGGGTTAAAGTAGTTATCCACATTCGGTAATTGTTGTGTTTAACGTTTATTTAATGATAGCTTTAGATCATGATTGGCCTACACATTTTAAATTTAGAAACTTTTTCAAACGTTTTATTTTATTACTCACGTTCTAGTACATGTATTAATTATAACATACGTATTAATCTTTTACAAACATTGTCCAAACCAGCTAACAAAGTTGTACTTTGGAAGTGAGTCTCTAAATAAAGTTATTATTATTATTAGTTGGAATCCGGAGTCTGTAAACATTCTGGCTGTCGTATCTGGTCATGGGAGGATTTAGCTAGAACTGCTCTAGACCATGCGATTTACAATGAATAAAACATGTCTATTGGAGTATTGATCCCACGGTGCTTTATATACGTCAGGTATAATTGCGTCCGCTACCTCCCTTACTACTACTATGCTCAGATGACACAATGCCCGTCGAATACCCTGATGTCCATGTTCAATTAATGCAAGACGGCCTGTCAACACAACGTGGCTGCACAAAGAGATTTTGACACAAGTCATTGAGGGAAATTAACAATGACACCCAAACGCGATATGGAAAGACATGGTTCTCATTAAGGGAAGGATTTGTGAAGAAGAAGACAAATAATTGTTTTGAACAAGTACAACATAATGGCCCAAAACATGACCGCAGATATCGCGCAATACACACATTACATGGACCACTGCTGGACTTTCTATAAACCAAACCCTTTCTTGTCCGTAGGGAGAGTGGAGCTTTTTGGTTCGTAGGACAGTCTCGCTTAATGTTGTTCAATCTTGATAAACAACATTTGGTGTAACTCGTCATATAACTAAACCAATTAAACTGACTACTATGGATTCAATTGTACGGCGCATACACAATCCCTGTCGAATTACATTGAACAGTATAAACAACACAACGAATTATTCCACAGGTCGAATTTATTGACAAGTGCAACTCGCCCGATAGAGCGAATTAATGAAGATGTTGCTTAAGCGTAACATGCAGCCACATTCGATGCTTATCAGTATCGGTAACAGGGAGTACCGAGGCCTACGTAGCAGTTAGCGAAGCCACGTCGGTCACACTTGCAGAAGCAGCAGACGGGACAGCGCCGACGACGGTTCTGGTACCAGTCTTTTGTGACTTTGCAAGTGCACGACCCGTACGTGCATCTCCTACTGCTGCAGCGTTTCACTGAAACCAAACGGCACCACAGCAGGTTATCACACATTAGATCGTCCTGTACAATAAATCGTATGCGTGTTTAGTAATGAGTCTGTATTATTAATAAATGTATCACGTTTTATTTCAAGAACATTTCGATTGTAGTGTCAGTTAATGTGACTCTTTTAATACACTGCATAACTCGTATTAACTGTTTGATGATTGAAAACACTGGTTATATAATCACATGGCAACAACTATCAGATTCGAACGTAAACAACGGACAATGGCTTGTTGATTTTATGTGAGTCGGTGGTATCAAAAACGCAATAAAAAAGCGCAATGTGTCTATAAATGACTCCACCAGCTGTGAGAGTGTAATTGTACTTAACACACTCACAACAGTTCTTGCCACATGAGCGGGATGGACGTCGGGGTCCGTCATGAGAATCCCCTAAGAGAAACAAATATAATAATAATGAAGTATTACATATCGTCGGCATTCGTGAAATAGATGCGCTCATGGCGCATACGCAGGAACTTAGGCGTAGATACAAACAAATGGAACGTAGGAAAAAAGAACAATCAAACAAACCAGGGCTGCCTTCTGAATGACAGATGGAACGTAGTTATTTGTATTGTAATTTTATGATCAACCATATAGCAATCATGCGTTTTTAATATTTTTTATTGACACTATTTCAATTCCAAATGTTTCTATTAATAATGGGCAGTACAAGAGTACTTCACGAGAACACTGTATTACTTGGTTAGACAGTCGTTAAGACTAGTCAGTGTCAAGTCAATATTAATTAAATAAATCTCCAACGAATGAGAACATTTGCTTTTATAAGAACATCATTTCCATGAGGTATGAGTGATTCTGTAACACCAACGTACGCTTTTCAAGAGACAGCGATTCCTGAAATGAAGAAAATAAAAAAGTGTCACATTGCATTAACCTATATCGACTAGATTGATTACATTTAATTCACATTACGTTTTTCACACTTTCCCTTTCCGTACAAATTATCCCTCATTCGAATGCACGCACGCACGCACACACGCACACACGCACACACGCACACACGCACAAACGCGCTCGACCGGGGACGCACACTTTTACTCACATTCATACACAGACACTTTTCATGTCGGTGATATTTAGTTGGCCTTAAAACTAATCAAACACTGCCGTTGTTGCTATTTACTCCACGTTATGTAGTTGGGATTTAGATACCTGGCTATCTTCTTCGGAAGCGTCAATGAACGACGCCAGAGCGACGCACACGACGAGAAAAACAAACGTCCATTTGAGAGCGTTCATGCTGCAAAACGAAAAGTGCTATCTCTGTGGCATTCAGACTGTTTGTTCGATCTAAAACACCTGGAATCTTCACACTTGGACAAATAAATTACAACCTTAAAATCAAAGAAACTCGTGCTGAACTAATTTATGCAAACGAATTATATAATTATTTTAGATATCTTGTCTGTTACAAAGTGAGCTTAAGGCAGGTTTTCTCTATTTATTGGACCAATTCTGGTCAAAGCACCGTATGAAATATGTTATTATCAATAGCACATTTGGACATCGTTCGTACGTTCTTTACTTGTAAAGAATGAAAGTGTACGGCCTTCATAAAACTATCGTAATTTGAATCACACCATATATGTTACACCTGTGCATAAAATATATGTCCTGACTGCTTACCTTTCTTGAGAAGTAGTGTGTCGTGTTTGTCATTTTGTTATGATATTGATATCGATATGTTAGCTGCCAATACTATGGACATTAGGTATTCGTTAATCTCTTCAAACGAAATATTTACTTACATCAGATGATCTTCTTCGCTGTCCTGTTGTCTGCGTACAGTGCGGGTGGCAAGATATGATGAACAAGTAAAACGATCTGCGTTTATATAGCGGGATCTGGTTAATGCTTGCGTGCAGCATGATGAAGCCGGCAGAGGTAAATACAATGGATACTACTAGTTCTTTTTATGTACCCTTGACATGTTAAAAGCACTGTTTTGCTTGTACCTGCGTCATACATTCGAAGGTGTAACCCATTTAATTAACATATGAAAGACCACCTACTTTATCTCTCCTCATGCGATGAGTAATGACTGCATCTCCTGTGGTGTTGAGCTACGTCTCCCATTGACACAAACGTAGTGCTCAATTGGAAGGAATCTGTAGGAAGTCGTCGTTTAGCGGGGAGTTATTTGTTTTCTTGTGTGTTTTTCTCTGTCTGAAACTCTTTCTAGTTTGTTGAGCCGTGTGGTCCAACACGTTTTTTTTTATTTATGTTGATGTAGATTTCTTAGCAGCAGTGTCGGTATTCTCTTTCTAGGCTATGTATGCCGAAATAATGACTTGCAATGTGCATGTTTTGCTTTACTAACAACTATCAATAATCTAACTGAAAATGAACTCCGTTCAATGACGTGCGTTAAAGGCCATATATATGTTAGCATTTCACGCCTTTTTGTTATTATTCCACACAAATGTCAGTGGTACAATCACCTGTCGAATGCTTTCACTGAAAACATTTGTAATATTATCTTTTAGAGGCAAAAACCCTGGTCCACTATTCTGTTTTTCGGGTAATATTTCTTTGAAGTACAACTATTTTAGCGAACTTTTGCTTGGGCAGGCTGCACATCAACTCAGTAGAAGATTCAATGCTTCCGTAGTGGTGCCGCTAGTACAGCAGTAGCAAACGGGAGAGCAGAAAAGGACATCCTACATATGGGCAGACGGAAACCATTAGCATTTAGTAGCTACTTTAGACTATCCGCCCTCACCAGTGCAGAACATCAGCTACATAATTGCCCAGTGACCCAAGTCGGGCATGGGGTCAGTGGGGTTGCATAGATCTGGGCTAACTTCTGGGATAGTTTCCCTTACTCGATTACAGTTTAATCATGTTCAACTATGCAATCATCAACTAATGTATAATTCTCAAACCACCATACTTAATTCCATTTGTTGAATTAAATATAAGTATATAAGCATGGCTGGTAACGCGATTCTCTTGATATATCACAGCAATTTCAAACGTACTGTACATTAATAAGATAAAATGTTCTTGATCGTGTCAGCTGAGAAATTTGTGTTGGGCAGAACAGACGTGAATGCATTATGTAGAAACATAGAAAATAACAACAGATGAATTGAATAAATAAACAAAAATAGTATGCATTGTTTGTACACAACTTGTAATACAATTATGCTCAGACATAAATAAAAACAAAAACATCTACAATAATATAAGCCTAACCATCACCCTAAACACTTGGATAACAAATGTTTTGAAACAAAAATTCCTGTTTCAGTCGGGGAATTCTTCCTATGCTAAACGAACTGTTCTAATAAAAGTGATGCCTATGTTTTAGTCACGTTTAATCTCAATAGGGTATCGTGAATTTGATCCGTCATCAAAAGATGTACACATACATATATTTACTTACATACATACATGCCTACATACATACCTACATACATACCTACATACATACATACATACATACATGCGTACATACAGACAAACACACACACATACATACATACATACATACATACATACATACATACATTCAAACAAATATATCAATATTATAACAAAATAACAAACACGACACACTACTTCTCAACAAAGATAAGCAGTCAGGAGATACATTTTATGCACAGTTGTAACATATAAAATGTAATTCAAATTACGATAGCTTTATCAAGGATGTACACTTTCATACTTTACAAGTAAAGAACGTACGAACGGTGTCCAAATGTGCTATTTATAATGGCATATTTCATACGGTGCTTTGACCAGAATTGGTCCAATAAATAGAGAAAACCTGCCATACGCTCACATTGTAACAGACAAGATAACTAAAATAATGATATAATTAGTTTGCATAAATTAGTTCAGCACGAACTTCTTTGATTTTAAGGTTGTAATTAATTTTTCCAAGTGTGAAGATTCCAGGTGTTTTAGATCGAACAAACAGTCTGAATGCCAAAGAGATAGCACTTTTCGTTTTGCAGCATGAACGCTCTCAAATGGACGTTTGTTTTTCTCGTCGTGTGCGTCGCTCTGGCGTCGTTCATTAACGCTTCCGAAGAAGATAGCCAGGTATCTAAATCCCAACTACATAACGTGGAGTAAATAGCAACAACGGCAGTGTTTGATTAGTTTTAAAGCCAACTAAATATCACCGAAATGAAAAGTGTCTGTGTATGAATGTGAGTAAAAGTGTGCGTCCCCGGTCGAGCGCGTTTGTGCGTGTGCGCGTGTGTGCGTGCGTGCGTGCGTGCGTGCGTTCGAATGAGGGAGAATTTGTACGGAAAGTGAAAGTGTGGAAAACGTAATGTGAATTCAATGTAATCAATCTAGTCGATGTAGGTTAATGCAATGTGACACTTTTTTATTTTCTTCAATTCAGGAATCGCTGTCTCTGGAAAAGCGTACGTTGGTGTTACAGAATCACTCATACCTCATGGAAATGATGTTCTTATAAAAGCAGATGTTCTCATTCGTTGGAGATTTATTTAATTAATATTGGCTTGACACTCACTAGTCTTAACGGTTGTCTAACCAAGTAATACAGTGTTCTCGTGAAGTACTCTTGTACTGCCCATTATTAATAGAAACATTTGGAATTGAAATAGTGTCAATAAAAAATATTAAAAACACATGATTTCTATATGGTTGATCATAAAATTACAATACAAATAACTACGTTCCATCTGTCATTCAGAAGGCAGCCCTGGTTTGTTTGATTGTTCTTTTTTCCTAAGTTCCATTTGTTTGTATCTACGCCTAAGTTCCTGCGTATGCGCCATGAGCGCATCTATTTCACGAATGCCGACGATATGTAATACTTCATTATTATTATATTTGTTTCTCTTAGGGGATTCTCATGACGGACCCCGACGTTCATCCCGCCCATGTGGCAAGAACTGTTGTGAGTGTGTTAAGTACAATTACACTCTCACAGTTGGTGGAGTCATTTCTAGACACATTGCGCTTTTTATTGCGTTTTTGATACCACCGACTCACATAAAATCAACAAGCCATTGTCCGTTGTTTACGTTCGAATCTGATAATTGTTGCCATGTGATTATATAAACAGTGTTTTCAATCAACAAACAGTAAATACGAGTTATACAGTGTATTAAAAGCGTCACATTAACTGACACTACAATCGAAATGTTCTTGATATAAAACGTTATACATTTATTAATAATACAGACTCATTACTAAACACGCATACGATTTATTGTACAGGACGATCTAATGTGTGATAACCTGCTGTGGTGCCGTTTGGTTTCAGTGAAACGCTGCAGCAGTAGGAGATGCAGGTACGGGTCGTGCACTTGCAAAGTCACAAAAGACTGGTACCAGAACCGTCGTCGGCGCTGTCCCGTCTGTTGCTTCTGCAAGTGTGACCGACGTGGCTTCGCTAACTGCTACGTAGGCCTCGGTTCTCCCTGTACCCGATATTGATAAGCATCGAATGTGGCTGCATGTTACGCTTAAGCAACATCTTCAATAATTCGCTCTATCGGGCGAGTTGCACTTGTCAATAAATTCGACCTGTGGAATAATTCGTTGTATTGTTTATACTGTTCAATGTAATTCGACAGGGATTGTGTATGCGCCGTACAACTGGATCCATAGTAGTCAGTTTAATTGGTTTGGTTATATGACGAGTTACACCAAATGTTGTTTACCAAGATTAAACAACATTAAGCGAGACTGTCCTACGAACCAAAAAGCTCCACTTTCCATACGGATAAGAAAATGTTTGGTTTATAGAAAGTCCAGCAGTGGTCCATGTAATGTGTGTATTGCGCGATATCTGCGGTCATGTTTTGGGCCATTATGTTGTACTTGTTCAAAACAATTATTTGTCTTCTTCTTCACAACTCCTTCCCTTAATGAGAACCATGTCTTTCCACATCGCGTTTGGTTGTCATTGTTAATTTCCCTCAATGACTTGTGTCAAAAGCTCTTTGTGCAGCCACGTTGTGCTGACAGGCCGTCTTGCATTAATTGAACATGGACATCTGGGTATTGGACTGGCATTGTGTCATCTGAGCATTGTAGTAGTCAGGGATGTAGCGGGCGCAATTATACCTGCCGTATGTATATAACGCACCGTGTGATCAATACTCCAATAGACATGTTTTATTCGTTGTAAATCTAGAGCAGGTCTAACTAAATCTTCCCATGACCAGATACGATAGCCAGAATGTTTACATGCTCCGGTTTTCAACTAATAATAATAATAACATTATTTAGAGACTCACTTCCAAAGTACAACTTTGTTAGTTGGTTTAGACAATGTTTGTAAAAGATTAATACGTATGTAATAATTAATACATTTACTAGAACGTGAGTAATAAAATAAAACATATGAAAAAAAGTTTCTAAATTTAAAATGTGTTGGCCAAACATTATCTCAATTTATCATTAAATAAACATTAAACACAACAATTACCGAATGTGGATAATTAGTTTAACCCACTTTCTGCTAAATTTTTTGTTTCGGTTAATTTTCTTATATTATGTTGTCTAGACATGCCAATGAGCAGTAGCATTTCAATTTTCACATTTTAACTTTTATTTTTAAAATGGGAGCATTAATTCAAAACGTCCCATTAACGGAACGTTAGCAGTAATCTGTATCATGCTCACTTAATTACCATATACCACAATTATTGTCTGGAACTCATCCAAAGACCCATTTATTTTAACAATTAAATGCGTTTTTGGATGCTCTGAGCTGGTAGACAAATAATATTGTTATTTCCCCATACACAAAAAGATGTAAAAAAATAAAAATCCATGAGATAACGAAGACTAATAGAAATCCAAGCCTGGACGAGTTCCTGGAACGATTGTCATCACGTCACTTAGGTTAATCTACAAGTACATCATGATGGTAATTTTATATTCATTGAACAGCAAGAAATTCGAAGAATAACGACTTCATGTCCCACAGGCATCATCGTCAATACGTAAACGTCATCACTATCTTCGATAATCACCAACATAACAAAGATAACGAGAAAATAAAAATGTGGATGACAGCTACACTTACAAATCATGACGGTGCACAAAGACACACACGTTCATAACTATCAGCAAATGTACAGATTCAGGCATGGAACGCTGATAAACAGTCAACGTGACACGGCACGCTGTACTTGTCACAGAGCCTCTAGGGTTGTTACAACAGTGTGCACAATGGCGTTGAGTTGGCTCTGATTTTATGTGGTGTTTTAGCCCGTCGAGTCGGATGTCATCCAGTATCTTTTTCCTTTGAGGCCCCAAATCGACCAGTTATCGGTCTTCCGATCTGTCGCTCACCAACGAAGATATGGATATACACATCGACGAGCTGTCTGTTCAATCCGAGGAGGTCTAGACACAACATTGTCAACGCAGGAGATATCTGGTCAACCCTATCCACACATCTCCCATTACGTGATTATACACTTTGATGAGAACGGAACACTGGTCACTGGAGCAAAACAATTGTTGGATGTTTGGGAGGAGTATTTGAAGAAACAACTAAATCCGGAGGGAGAATATGAGCTTGAGATACATCATACTGTAAGGAGAGAGCTTGGAGGTGAGGACAATGACAGAAGAAGATATGGAAAAAGTTGTAAAGAAGATGAAAACCAGAAAGACTGTAGGAGCGGATAAACTCTCGGAGGAAATGGTGAAAGCAAACGAACTAGCTGGATTCAATTGGCTGACGAGTTTAATGTGTGCTTCACAGCTGGAGAGTTAACAGCAGAGTGTCGAAGAGGAGTGATTGTGCCGATATGGAAGGGGAAAGGGGACATCCCTTACCCAGGGAGATACAGAGGCGTCACATTACTGAAACAAGCCCTGCAATTGTTGGAAATGATACTGGATGCTAGGGTAAGGTTAATTGTGGAGAGCAAAATCGGAGATAATCGGCTGGAATATAGGATAGGGACAGGACCTGATGATGGATTGTTTGCCATCAGACAAATTATCGAGAAGAAAAGAGATTGTAAAAGGGATGTAGCATTCGGTTTTGTAGATCTGGTAAAGACATTTGACACCTTGCCGAGAGAACTCGAATTTGCAATCATGATATGGATGAAGGTTGGAGAAGAAGATGTCAGAGTGGTGGAGGAAAGGTACAAGTAGATGATAGCGGTAGTGAGAGTCGCAAAAGAAACATCGGAACAATTTCGAGTGGAAGTGGGACTCAGACAAGGAAGTGCCTTGAGTACCCTGCTTTTCATTGTGGCGATGAACCTGATCAGTGGAAAGATATCGCAGCAGGACGAACTTACGAATATAATATATGCAGACGACGTAGCAAAGGTGGCTGATAATAAAGAGTAAGAATTGCAAGAATAGAGTAACACCTTACGAAAACACTGCCTCAGAATGAATCTGGAGAAGACTGAAGTACTATGGTTAGGTGCATAGGAGGTAGATTTGCATGTAGTTGTTGACGGATAGACCATTAAATAAGTGAACGGCTTTGTATATCTGGGCGGTACATTGCGTGAAGATGGAAGGAATAATAAAGAAATACAGAGGAGGGTGAATGTAGGAGCATCAGCATGGAAGAGACTAGAAGGGATTATTTCGGACAGAAAGCTGAAGAAGAAACTGAAAGGAAAAATGTTGGAAGCCTGCGGTGTATCAGCCTGTATATATGGGATGGGAACACTGGCACTGACAGAGAAACAGGAATAGAAATTCCAGGTAGCAGAAAACAACTGGATCAGAAGACAATATAAAGCGACATGATACAAGGAAGGAATTGAGAGAGGAGATAAGAATTTTAAAAAACACCTAAAGAGGAAAGTAGCCGGAAACAGAATGGGATGGGCGGGACATGTACAAAGAATGGGTGAAGACAGACCAGACTACCGAAAAGAGCATAGAAAATAGGAGAGGTTGGCAGAAGACGGAGAGGAAGGCCAAGGCTGAGATGCAACGACAGCATAAAACGAGACCTGGCGTAAACAGCCATGAATGGATGGCCATTGCGGACGAGAGAGAGAGAAAGAGAGAAGAAAAGAACTGACAAGAAAAGTAGAAGAAACTACCAAGTGACTTGGATCCCACCAAGCAAGGGAGGAAGGGGAAGAAGAAAAATAAAGATGCCAGAATATGTTTATAAATGACTCCAACTACTGTCAGTTTATATTTCTACTTAAGATACTCTTAGTAAAATACTCTAGTGGTAACGCATTTCTTTAGCTTGAGCAAACACCACATACTAAATGTTCTGACCAGTCTTCAACCGATGAGTAATGTGACACCTCCTGCAGTGTTGCGATATGACCCATACTGCGGCAAAGGCTGCATTGAACTAAAGGCAAGCTGTGATAACGCCAATTTTCGCGACATGTGACTAGCTTCAGGGTGTGTTTTTAATGTTACCTAAATTGTTTTTATTGATATTTTGCAGCAGCACCACCATACGTGTTGCTAGATATATTTCCCAAACGAATGACCGACACCTTATTTGTTTTGGTTATGTTATATCACGACTACCGATACTCGTAAATAGTTTAAAAAAATTCAAATGCTCAGTGTTCAAGTATACATTCTTCAAGTGATGTTGTATTCTAATATCAAAGTACTTGTTTAAATGTCAGACAAACTGCTCCAGTGTAGGGTGGTACCATTTGTAGTGTTGGTGAAGAACAAAAGGATTATTAAACTATCGACTCAGACAGGTATTAATCCATCCACGCAGCAAAGGGTAACGTTAGTTGCGGCCGCTGCCAGCCACATGTCGTCATCATTAATAACTACCATTGGTATTATTGAGTGAATTGAGTGACACTTTTAAATAAGGACCACAACTTAGGTCTGATGCCGTTGAGATACAAGATACAACCATTTGATTTATTGTTGTGGAAAAATATAAGTGAAACAGCTGTTATAATTAGTTTGTAGATAACTTTTGTTATATCGGAAACAAAACATTAATCAATGACAATTAACGCGTTTGCTTGTAGTACATTAGACATACAATTACAACTATGTTATTGGTTCGAAACGTGCACGGCACCAGATAGTAGATAGACTTTGCATACACTAATCACAAGGTCTACTAATGTAGTGTAGTGTGATTAATAACGCCAGCCACTCACGTAGCGTTCTAGGTGTGTCTCCTACTACGAAACGCGGCATTCAACTAAACGGAATCTGGTTGGAGCGCGATGTGACCTTCCGCTATGTGTGACTGGCTTCACAGTGTCTTATTTTCTGTTTTTGTGTGAATTTTAACTTGTGTGGTCTAACAGATTTCTTCTTCACTTTATTGTTGATTCCACTGAAGTATCGTCAGATTACCGGTTGTGTTACATATTGTGGTAAAGAGCGAACGTGTAATTAGTGGTAACTTACGTGGCTCGCTCTTTATGTTCAGTTGCTGCGTTGCGTTCTGTGGTCGCCGTTGATCCTGAGCCAGCACATCGGAAGTATGATGTCTTGCTCGGGTGGATCGGTGTGGCGCGCTTGGTATGGGTGTGGTTGGGGTTTATATACAGGGCAGGGGTATTGGTGTGCAGTGGTGTGTGCAAGGGGTAGTGGGTGGGTGGCGATGAGCAGTGCTACCATCTGGTGACTACCACATTCCTCCCTCCTTATGACGTTTGATCGCCAACCATATATTCAACTTGAATTCCATTTTTAAACTTAATATAATTATGTAAGTAATAATTAACAAATTAGTCAATCAAACAACCTAGTCAATTTAATAAAACAAATTAATTTAATAATCGTTAAATAATTATACACCGTTTATTATGAACGTATTACCAGTGATTGTTGTGAACAGGGTTAGTACAATAAACATTCAAAAACTAAAACTCTTTATAACATAGTAATGTGGTGGGCAACGAAATGTTGTTGCACTAGTCTTATTTGACCAGGCAGTGCAAGTGCAGGGTTCTGTTGACAGCATAAGAGGGCTGATGCCCGGCTGTCGTAATATTTGCTTCCTACACCTTATAAAACGCCTGTGGGTTGAGGGTGGCCACGCGAAGCACTACCCAGCTTGGCAGATTGCGCAGTGCTGCAATGTACCGTGCCTGGTGCACCAGCTCATATGGGTGTCCGTTGTTATGGCCCCGTGGTGACAACAGGGGGGCATCTGTTTCCAACACCAGTCGGTATAGGTCGATCTGTTGTGCCAGTTCGCTAAATCCTGGCGCGGACACCGACTTGTTGGTGATTCCAAAAACACTGTTGGTAAACTGCCGTACCCACTGCCTGTAGTCTGCCAGACTACCGGTGAAACAGTGCACATGTATAAGCTGGCGTTGATGTGTGTGCTTTTCTAGTATTGCCAGAGCTTCGCACATGACACTCGAGAAAGGAACGCGTGCGTTCCCATGCAGGTGGAGAACCAGCGGCTTTTCCAACTCCTTAGCCAAGGCAATATGCTTTTCTAGCAATAGTCGTTGGCTGGGAAGCGAATGTAGTGGCTCCGTATAATCGAGGTCACATTCGCCTATCGCCGCGCAGTCAGGACTGCAGATCTTGGCTTGAACCCTGTCCCATGATTCACTATCAAGCGACTTTGCCAGTCGAGGGTGAACACCGTATGTGGTTTTTATAACCACCGTCTGATGACTGACGGTGACCCCCTTTATGACTGGTCGCAACCAGTCGTCTGGAAAGACGCGGTTATCCACCACTGCGGTGAGGCTGACCTTACTATCACCTCGCCAGAGGGAGAAGGCCGTTTCCCACGCTGGGACAGGTTCCGTGATAAAATCAAATGGAACAGCAGTTCTCTCCCGGGTCCCTGTCTCCTGGTGTTTCCTCGCCCTCGTCTCCCTAGCCTGCAGTAATTGTAGGTGGCAGTGGGCATCCATGGCGAACTCCGTTATAGTGTGAGTCTGATGGAGTGAGGCAGACGGGACTAGCCATTCCCTGAAGATGTCCTGCTTATGGGGTGGCATCTCCGCCAACATCCTGCCCATGCTGTCCCAATTGAGGAGCGCCACTGGGTGATTGGGTGGACTCAGCTGGATGTTGACGGCAGCGATAGGTCGGCCTATCATCTCAGCTACTTCGGCTAGCATGACCCGCATGGCCATGTTAGATCGGGAACCCTGCTTTGGGTACCATCCTCTCTTTCTAAATAGGACGACTAGTTCCTCAAAGGTGTGAATGAGGGCCATTCTCCGTGTACTCTCGAGGAGTTCGATCATGGAGTATGCCCACCTAGCAAAATGTGAGGCAAACTCTCCTTTTTGCCTATCCTCCACAGAATGCTCGGCCAGATGCGCCCGTAGGGGAGGTATGGCGCCAAACTGCTGCTCACACAGCCAGCAAGCCGTATCCGGATGGAAATGCCAAGGTAAATGTGTTACCTCGACATGGAGTCGCATGCAATTGGTGGTTACGTTACATACGGTGCACTTTCCTAGCCCAGCTTGCACCCTTCTCCTCTTTCTGGGTGGGGGCATTTCGGCAGTAGACGGCGCATGTTGCGCCGCCTCACTCCCCCTCCGCCGTGACAAAGTCTTCTGTTGTGAGGGTGCTGGTGGTAACTGTGGACTGTTGTCCGCCACCGTGTCACATTCATCATTAAAGGAGACGGGGGATGGGGGGTGGGGGGGTCTGTGATTTCTGGCACCTGTTTCATCGCCGCCATCGCTTGCCGAATACTATAGGGGGGGCCCTGCCCTCGAAGTCTCTGGCCCCTTCCATATCGGTTAGTGTGACAGAACTATTGTCTGTCGCCGCTGGGGCTACTCCTGTGCATATGGTGCGTACTAATGGCGGTGGTGTATGAAAATTGTGTATGGTGCGTTGGGGTGGTGTCCCTGTGTATAGGGGTGACGTGGTAGGGATAGTCGTGTGGATATTCTGTAGCAGAACTGGGGTTCGTGCGAAGGGTAGTGCATGGAGCCTGTGATTCGCTGGTATATCCGTGTATAGGGGTGACGTGGTAGGGATGGTCGTATTGGTATTATGTAGCCAAATTGGCACCCTGGCACCTTGCACTACTTGGGCGTATGTGGGGGGCGGGCGTGTGCGGGCAATGGCGTCTAATGACACCTGCATGCCACCCAGTGTCACATGTGGCACCAAGTTGCCTTGTGCTGCGTTCACTAGGTGTTGGAGATCGCCCAGTGCGGCAGTCCGAATGGAGACTGACTGGGTTGTTGGCCGATTTGTGGGCCTCCAGTTCCTGACAGGACTAATGGTACCATCAGTATCGGTGGCATCCATCTGTAACATAAGCCTTGTAATTACGGTTAGTCGTCATACCTGCAGGGTCGATTGATGAGTCGACCCCCGCGGGTAATTCGCGGGATTTTCCCCTGTGTGGTGGTCATTCCCAATTCTCGCCTGATTAGTGGTTGATTAGCGTTGAACAATGACTCAACCCCGTTTAGCGGATCATCAATGGGCGTGACCTCGGTGGGAGGCTCACCCAAATTGAGGATTGCCTGTCGTTTCCGTCTTACCCATAGGGGGATATCACGGTCGTCGCATACCCGAAGCTTGTCATGGTGCTTCACGTACTCTCGCTTACGACCCGCGATACGGTATAAGAAACGCGACACTACTTTCGTAATTACAAATGGTCCCTTCCATATTGGGAGTAATTTCTTACTTTGCCCCAGTATTGTCCCAGAGTTACGGATATACACTAGGTCACCCACATCAAACGTTCTTTCTCGAATTGGGGTTGGGGTGTCATAATCTTTCTTCTGACGGTTTTGTGCCAAGCGTAGATTATTCCGTGCTGCAACAGAAGCTGTCCGGATTTTCTCAACCAAATCCTTGAGATAATTAGCCGGTGATTGTCGCATGGAATTTACGATAGGAAGCCCGAATAGGATCTCCTCAGGCATGCACACTTCTCGTCCTAATAGCAACATATTTGGTGTGAATCCGGTGTTTCGATTCACCGTGGCTCGTAGGCTCATCCCCAGTGTAGCCAGGTGTTCGTCCCATTGGGACATCTTATCAGTAAGATAACACCTGATTACAGTAAGTCTCTCTTTGTCTCAACCAGGTCAGTAAGTAGTCTACTTGGTCATCTCTCATTGTCTCAAACAGGTCAGTAAGTAGTCTACTTGGTCATCTCTCATTGTCTCAACCAGGTCAGTAAGTAGTTTACTTGGTCGTCTCTCACTGTCTCAACCAGGTCAGTAAGTAGTCTACTTGGTCGTCTCTCACTGTCTCAACCAGGTCAGTAAGTAATCTACTTGGTCGTCTCTCATTGTCTCAACCAGGTCAGTAAGTAGTCTACTTGGTCGTATCTCATTGTCTCAACCAGGTCAGTAAGTAGTCTGTTTGGTCGTCTCTCATTGTCTCAACCAGGTCAGTAAGTAGTCTACTTGGTCGTCTCTCATTGTCTCAACCAGGTCAGTAAGAAGTCTACTTGGTCATCTCTCATTGTCTCAACCAGGTCAGTAAGTAGTCTATTTGGTCATGTCTCATTGTCTCAACCAGGTCAGTAAGTAGTATGTTTGGTCATCTCTCATTGTCTCAACCAGGTCAGTAAGTAGTCTGTTTGGTCATCTCTCATTGTCTCAACTAGGTCAGTAAGTAGTCTACTTGGTCGTCTCTCATTGTCTCAACCAGGTCAGTAAGTAGTCTACTTGGTCGTCTCTCATTGTCTCAACCAGGTCAGTAAGTAGTCTATTTGGTCGTCCCTCATTGTCTCAACCAGGTCAGTAAGTAGTCTATTTGGTCATGTCTCATTGTCTCAACCAGGTCAGTAAGTAGTCTACTTGGTCGTCTCTCATTGTCTCAACCAGGTCAGTAAGTAGTCTATTTGGTCATCTCTCATTGTCTCAACCAGGTCAGTAAGTAGTCTACTTGGTCATCTCTCATTGTCTCAACCAGGTCAGTAAGTAGTCTACTTGGTCGTCTCTCATTGTCTCAACCAGGTCAGTTAGTAGTCTATTTGGTTATCTCTCATTGTCTCAACCAGGTCAGTAAGTAGTCTATATGGTCATGTCTCATTGTCTCAACCATGTCAGTAAGTAGTCCATTTGATCATGTCTCATTGACCCAACCAATTCAGTAAGTAGACTATTTGGTCATGTTTCATTGTCTCAACCTGGTCAGTAAGTTGTCTACTTGCTCATGTCTCATTGTCTCAACCAGGTCATTAAGTAGTCTACTTGGTCATGTCTCGTTGTCTAAACCAGGCCCAGTTAGATCATTGTCTATAAAAGTGCCAATTTACCATTTAAGGCACTTTCTATTAGCATACAAGAAATAACGGGAGTATGTCGTTTCCCTGTTTGTAGTTACTAAGATATAATTACCCAAGAACAACCAAGACACAGTACATAATTATAAGAAACCTTTAAAGACCCTTCGCATTAGAGAAATAATGTGAATGTGTCATTTTCTCTCTGTATTTAATTACTGACATTTATTAATGATTGTAATTGTTTTCTTTTTTACGTATAAATGTATTAAAATTGTTATGTATTATATTTTGTATATAGATTTATGAATTGCATTATCCGACTGTGATAGAGGAACACTAGCCTTATATTTAAGGATGTTTTATTGTCAGTTCATTTTATACCAGAACATTTTTCTTATAATTTAGAATTTAGCATAATAAAATATACATATTTTAAACATTATTATAATTCTGACAGTAGTTTTGTTAAAAACGAAATATAAGAAAGTCATCTAGGTTCCTCAAAACCTATAAGCTCTATGTAAAGATGGGTAAATCACTTATGTTGCGCTGTGAATAGATTTCTGGTAGTAAGCTCTGTATTGTATATTTTTAGATCCCAGACAGTGGACACAGTGACTAAGCCTCTCATGGTTCTCTCCGAGACTGGGGTGAAGATCACTGTTGACGGGGGCAGTGAGCTATCTTTGGCCTACCCTGATGGCACTGATATCAAGAATGGCCACTGGCACTATGTGGCCGTGACGTTGGCTCTAGACAAAGCGACATTACATCTAGATGGAATCACTGCTCCACAAAAAAATTACATACCAGTGCAGCCGCCAGTCTAGTAAGAATCTCCCTTCTACTCGTTCATTTATAGCAAGTCTGTGTTAACCCTGCAGACCTTGATAAGGTTCCGCGTAATGCTGGATTGCTTCATGGTATACATTCTAGAATTATTAGTTTGTTTTAATTTAATACAGTTCTAGGTAGTTATGTGTGCATGCATGTAAGGTGCCTTAGAGCAATTTGATTGATCGGGCTCTATATAAATAAATTGTATTATTATGCAGTGGCGCCATCTCGTGGACAGTTTTGAAAATTAGAATAGTGCCATGAACGAACTAACCTCGCATTGTCCTGTTTCTGGTCAAGTAGCTGGGGAACTGTTAAAAACTACCTGTGGTCCAAAGGGTCATCAAAAAAATGTATGATAGTATTAATTAATTAGGTGTTAAGAATTATATGAAGAAGGAGGAACAATCGGTGGTAGGTAGAAGGAGCCGGATAAGTGACCTGAGAGAAGAGATCAAGATATAGTGGAGCTTATCAGGAAGATTAGTAAAGTCAGAAGACGGCAGCTGACATGTGTAAAGAGGGTTTTAGAAAGAAAGACAAAGATTAAATATGTGGAGGGGTTGCTGACAGGGCGCATAGGCGGAATATTGCTGACACTATCACGAGATGTTTTATCCAGTTTACAAATTATATACCTTAGCCATTTTAATAATCTAATCGTGACATCAGTATTTCATTCTTTATATAATCATATCCACTTACCTTTATATTATGTATATTTTTCTTGATATTATATTCTTGTATTGAGTAGATGTGAAGCCTGCCCAAGCCAAAGTTCGCTAATATAGATGTACTTCAAATAATTATTTCCCGGAAAACAAAATAGTGGAACAGGGTTTTTGCCTCTAAAATATAATATTACAAATGTATTCAGTGAAAGCATCGGACAGGTGATTGTACTACTGACTTTTGCGTGGTTTAATAGCAAATAGGCGTGAAATGCTAACATATATATGGCCTTTAAAGTACGTCATTGAAAGGAGTTCATTTTTAGTTAGATTATTGATAGTTGTGTGAAACCGTTTAAAGCAAAACATGCACATTGCAAGTCATTCTTTCGGCATACATCAAATAAAAAGAGAATACCGACACTGCTGAAAACAAATCTACAAAAAAGAAAAGAAAAAAAATGTTGGACCACACAGCTCGACAAACTACAACAAGTTTCAGTCAGAGAAAAACACACAATAAAACAAATAATTCCACGCCAAAAGACGACTTCCTACAGATTCATTCCAATTGAGCACTGCGTTTGTGTCAATGGGAGACGTAGCTCAACACCACAGGAGATGCAGTCATTGCTCATCGCTTGAGGAGAGATAAAGTAGGTGGTCTTTCATATGCTAATTAAATGTGTTACACCTTCGAATGTATCACGCAGATACAACCAAAACAGTGCTTTTAACACATCACGGGTACATTAAAAGAAATAGCATTTTTCATTGCATTTACCTCTGACGGCTTCATCATGCTGCACGCATGAACATTACTTGTTCATCGTCTCTTGCCACCCGTACTGTACGCAGACAAAAGGACAGCGAAGAAGATCATCCCATGTAAGAAAATATTTTTGTCTGAAGAGATTAATGGATATCTGATGTCCATGGTAACGGCAGCTAACATCTCGATATCAATATCATAACAAAATGACAAACACGACACACTACTTCTCAAGAAAGATAAGCAGTCAGGAGATACGTTTTATTCACAGGTGTAACATATAAGGTGAGATTCAAATTACAATAGTTTATAAACTATGTACACTATCATACTTTACTTTCAAAAAACGTATGAACGGTGTCCAAATATGGTATTTATAATAACGTATTTTATACGGTGCTTTGATCAGAATTGGTCCAACAAATAGAGAAAACATACGACACGCTCGCGTTGTAACAGACAAGATAACTAAAATAATTATATATAATTCGTTTGCATTAGTTAGTTCAGCACGAACTTCTTTGATTTTTAGGTTGTAAATTCGTTGTCCACGTTTGAAAATTCAAAGTGTTTTAGATCGAACAAACACTCTGAATGTCACAGAGATATCACTTTTCGTTTTGCAGCATGAACACTCTTAAGTGGATGTTTGTTTTTCTCGTCATGTGTGTCGCTTTGGCGTCGTTCATTGACGCTTCCGAAGAAGATAGCCAGGTATCTAAATCACAACTACATAACGTGGAGTAACTAGCAACAACGGCAGTGTTTGATTAGTTTTAAGGCCAACTAAATATCACCGAAATAAAAAGTGTCTTTGTATGAATGTGAGTAAAAGTGTGCGTCCCCGGTCGAGCGCGTTTGTGCGTGTGTGCGAGCGTGCGTACTTTCGAGTGAGGGAGAATATGTACGGAAAGGGAAAGTGTGGAAAACGTAATGTGAAATCAGTGTAATCAATTTAGTCGATATAGGTTAATGAAATGTGACACTTTTTTATTTTCTTCATTTCAGGAATCGCTGTCTCTGGAAAAGCGTACGTTGGTGTTACAGAATCACTCATACCTCATGGAAATGATGTTTTTTTTATAAAAGCAGATGTTCTCATTCGTTGGAGATTTATTTAATTAATATTGGCTTGACACTCACTAGTCTTAACGGTTGTCTGACCAAGTGCTATAGTATTCTCGTGAAGTAGTCTTGTGTTGCCCATTGGCTGTTTTTACCAAATTAATAGAACCATTTGGAATTGAAATAGTGTCAATGAAAAAATACTGAAAACGCATGATTGCTATATGGTTGATCATATTATTACAATACATATAACTACGTTCCATTTGTCATTGAGAAGGCAGCCTTGGTTTGTTTGATTGTTTTTTTCCTACGAATCATTTGTTTGTATCTACGGTTATCCTTTAATAATTCTTAACTTGACTAATTTTAAATAGTCAGTGAATTACTAAGTTCCTCCGGCGAAAGCGCCTTGAGCGCATCTATTTCATGAATGCGGACGATATGTAATACTTCATTATTATTATATTTGTTTCTCTTAGGGGATTCTCTTGTCCGTCCCCGACGTCCATCTCGCCCATGTGGCAAGAACTGTTGTGTGTGTGTTAAGTACAATTACACTCTGACAGTTGGTGGAGTCATTTCTAGACACATTGCGCTTTTTATTGCGTTTTTGATACCACCGACTCACATAAAATCAACGAGCCATTGTCCGTTGTTTACGTTCGAATCTGATAGTTTTTGCCATATGATTATATAACCAGTGTTTTCAATCAACAAACAGTAAATACGAGTTATGCAGTGCATTAAAAGCGTCACATTAACTGACACTACAATAGAAATGTTCTTGAAATAAAACGTGATACATTTATTAATAATACAGACTCATTACTAAACACGCATACGATTTATTGTACAGGACGATCTAACGTGTGATAACCTGCTGTGGTGCCGTTTGGTGCAAGTACGGGTCGTGCACTTGCAAGGTCACAAAAGACTGGTACCAGAACCGTCGTCGGCGCTGTCCCGTCTGCTGCTTCTGCAAGTGTGACCGACGTGGCTTCGCTAACTGCTACGTAGGCCTCGGTTCTCCCTGTTCCCGATACTGATAAGCATCGAATGTGGCTGCATGTTACGCTTAAGCAACATCTTCAATAATTCGCTCTATCGGGCGAGTTGCACTTGTCAATCAATTCGACCTGTGGAATAATTCGTTGTATTGTTTATATTGTTCAATGTAATTCGACAGGGATTGTGTATGCGCCGTACAATTGGATCCATAGTAGTCAGTTTAATTGGTTTAGTTATATGACGAGTTACACCAAATGTTGTTTATCAAGATTGAACAACATTAAGCGAGACTGTCCTACGAACCAAAAAGCTCCACTCTCCCTACGGACAAGAAAGGGTTTGGTTTATAGAAAGTCCAGCAGTGGTCCATGTAATGTGTGTATTGCGCGATATCTGCGGTCATGTTTTGGGCTATTATGCTGTACTTGTTCACAACAATTATTTGTCTTCTTCTTCACAACTCCTACCTTTAATGAGAACCACGTCGTTCCACATCGCGTTTGGGTGTCTTTGTTAATTTTCCCTCAATGGCTTGTGTCAAAAGCACTTTGTGGAGCCAAGCTGTTCTGACAAGCCGTCGTGCATTAATTGCTCATGGACATCTGGGTATTCGACGGGCATTGGGTCATCTGAGCATAGTAGTAGTACGGGAGGTAGCGTGCGCAATTATACCTGTCGTATATAAAGCACCGTGGGATCAATATTCGAATTTGTTTGTTGGGTTTTGCTTATCCATTTCCGGACGTTGCAGCCTTGATGGATTGTCTATAGACCGCTCTTTCGTTTGCCAGTCTCCCTACTCGCCAGACGTCGGCTCCCATCAATTCCTCTATGTCCTTCCCCCATTGTCTCCTAGGACTTCTTCTGCCTTCCATTTTCCTTCCATTATTACTCTCTCTAGAGACTGATGCCGTTTCACATGGCCAAAATAACTTAGTTTCTGTTTCTTTACAAAGTTCAATAAAGTCCCGGGTATAACACCAAGCTCTTCTGCGATGGATTCGTTAGTTCTGCGTTCAGTCCACGAAACTCGTAATATCTTTCTATAACACTTGTTTTCAAATGCATTTACATGTTTAGTAATGTTCTTATTAAGAGTCCAGGTTTCGCATCCATATGTAGCCGTTGGAAATATGCAGACTCGGATAAATCGTAGTTTCATATCTTTGTTCGTTGCTTTCCACAGCTTCTTCATCTCCGTCAACTTTTTACTCGCCATTGCCAACCATCTCCATCCGCTTCTACCAGTGACCCCATATATTCAAAACTTTCCACTCGTTCTATTTCCTCGCCATCTACTGTGACCTCTGATGGTTCTCGACATCCCTTCACATCCATAATCTTAATATTCTTTACGTTTAGTTTCAATCCTTTCATCTCGCTGTGCTCTTTAACAGTAGTTATCAGTTTATCCAATCCCTCTTTTGTATCGGATATTAACGCTGCGTCATCGGCATATCTCAATTCATATATCTCCTGTCCATTCACTTTCAGTCCATTAAAAAACTTGCTTCTCGTGTCAGTGTCGACTTCTCTCATGATATTCTCTGTGTATAGACTGAATAGGTGGGGGGGGGACAAAATGCACCCCTGTCTCACTCCATTGCCGACTGGGAACCAATCTGTGGTTCCACACTCTAATCTCACTGCAGACTGCTGTCCAACATATATATTTTGGATAAGAGATGTAATTTTCTGATCAAATACCATGTGTATCAAGGTTTTCCAGAGTTGTTGATGACTAACATTATCAAAAGCTTTTGAATAATCTATGAAACAGATCCTAAGGTCATGGTTGAATTATCTGCACTTCTGAATTAACATCTTCAGGTTGAAAATGTGATCTCTTGTTCCTCTTCCAGTCCGGCAACCAGCTTGTGTCCTGTTGATTTCACATTCTAATTTTGTTGTGATTTTCTTTATTATGATTTTTAGCATAATTTTGCTCGCATGGCTGATGAGGGATATAGTCCTGTGGTTTGAGCATTCTTGTCTGTCACCATTTTCGGTATTAGTATAAGGATGGCTCGTTTCCAGTCCATGGGCCATGTTCCACTTCTCCATATTTTCTTGCATAATGTGTGATAGATATCCACGCCTGCTTCTCCACTTTCTCTTATTAGCACTGCAGTGATGTTATCAGTGCCAGGTGATTTTCTGTCTTTTATACTTTTTATTGCCCACTCCACCTCTGAACGCAAAGGCTCAAGTTCATCTTCTGTTCTGTCCTCTCTCTGCCTTCATCCATGTCTACCTCTTCTGTTTCTTCTTTCTTAAACATGCTTTCACAATATTGCTTCCATCTTTCAAGTATGTCATCGCTTTCTGTCAGAGTCATTCCCGTTTCATCTTTAATAACGCCAAGTCTTGGTTTGAACGACTGTGTTATAGACTTGATTTCTTCGAACATAGTGCGACTATCGTTCCTTCTCATACATAATTCTATCTTTTCGCAATTCTTCTCTAGATATTTCTTCTTGTCTTCCTTACACATTCGTTTAATCATCTTGCACTTCTCCCTGTATTTTTTCATGATAATTCTCACTCATTTCTTTGTTCTTCTTTAACTCTTTCCTTTCGTCAACCATCTGCAGTGTGTCTTTGCTTATCCATGGTTGTTTTTGTCTCCTCTTTTTAGTGAAATGTTTGTCAGCTAATTCCATAACGATGTTCCTAATTTCTACTGCCAACTCTTCTGGTTCCTTCTCGTCAGCAAGTGTCTGTAATACTCCGAAACGGTTCATAACCTCTACTCGGTATCCTTCTTTGATATCACTGACGTCATACCTCACTATCTCTTTCCCTCTCTTCATCTTTCTTAATTTTATCGCAATCTTAGCGCTTAGCAATTCATGGTCAGAGCCACAATCGGCTCCCGGTAATATATTTGCATTAAACACAGACGTCCTCCATCGTTTTAGTATCAGTATAATGTCGATTTGATTTCTGTTCCGACCATCTGGTGTTGGCCAAGTGTACAGTCTTCTTTGATGTTGTTTGAAGTAAGTAAACTCAACAAATCTATCTCCTCTCCCATTTCTCTCGCCTAGTCCATATTTTTGACAACTGCCAACTTTTGCATTGAAATCGCCCATCAGTACTACCATGTCTCTCCTGTTTACTTCGTCAACTGTTCGAATAGATATGTTTTATGCAGTGTAAATCTCATCATACACAGCGCAGGTCTACTAAAATCCTCCCATGTCCAGGTACGACAGCCAGAATGTTGACAGGCTCAGCTTTCCAACTAATAATAATATTAACTTTATTTAGAGACTCACGTCCAAAGTACAACTTTGTTAATTGGTTTTGACAATGTTTTTAAAAGATTAATACGTATGTAATAATTAATACATGTACTAGAACGTGAGTAATAAAATAAAACGTATGTAAAGTTGCTAAATTATAAATGTGTAGGACAATCATGATCTAAAGCTATCATTAAATTAACTTTAAACACAACAATTACCGTATGTTAATGTGAATAATTACTTTAACCCACTTTCTAGTGATATTTTTTTGTTTCGGCTCATTTTCTCATATTATATTGTCTAGACATGTCAATGAGCAGTAGCATTTCTATTTTCATATTTTAACTTTTATTTTTAAAATGGGAGCATTAACTCAAAACGTTCCATTAATGGGACGTTGGCAGTAAGCGGTATCATACTCACGTAATTACCATATACCACACTTATTGCCAGGCACTCATCCAAAGATCCATCCACCCATTGATTTTACAAACTAAATGCGTTTTTGGATGCACTGAGCTGGTAAAAAAAATAATATTGTTATTTCCCCACACACACAAAATTATATTTAAAAAAATCCATGAGATAATGTAGACTAGTAGAAATCCAACCATGGACGAGGTCCTGGAACGAGTGTCATCACGTCACGTAGGTCGTCATCGTCAATACGTCAACGTCATCACTATCTTCGATAATCAACAACATAACAAAGACAACGAGAAAATGAAAATGTGGATGACAGCTACACATACAAATCATGACGGTGCACAAAGACACACACGTTCATAACTATCAGCAAATGTACATATTCAGGCATGGAACGCTGATAAACAGTCAACGTGACACTGCACGCTGTACTTGTCACAGAGCCTCTAGGATTGTTACCACAGTGTGCACAACGGCGTTGAGTTGGCTCTGATTTTATGTGGTGTTTTAGCCCGTCGAGTCGGATGTCATCCAGTACCTTCTTCCTTTGAGGCCCCAAATCGACCAGTTATCGGTCTTCCGATCTGTCGCTCACCAATGAAGAGATGGATATACACATCGACGAGCTGTCTGTTCAATCCGAGGAGGTCTAGACACAAAATTGTCAACGCAGGAGATATCTGGTCAACCCTATCCACACATCTCCCATTACATGATTATACACTTTGATGAGAACGGAACACTGGTCACTGGAGCAAAACAATTGTTGGATGTTTGGGAGGAGTATTTGAAGAAACTACTAAATCCGGAGGGAGAATGTGAGCTTGAGATACATCATACTGTAAGGAGAGTGCTGGAGATGAGGACAATGACAGAAGAAGATATGGAAAAAGTTGTAAAGAAGATGAAAACCAGAAAGAGTAGGAGCGGATAAACTCTCGGAGGAAATGGTGAAAGCAAACGAACTAGCTGGATTCAATTGGCTGACGAGTTTAATGTGTGCTTCACAGCTGGAGAGTTAACAGCAGAGTGGCGAAGAGGAGTGATTGTGCCGATATGGAAGGGGAAAGGGGACATCCATGACCCAGGGAGATACAGAGGCATCACATTACTGAAACAAGCCCTGCAATTGTTGGAAATGATACTGGATGCTAGGGTAAGGTTAATTGTGGAGAGCAAAATCGGTGATAATCGGCTGGAATATAGGAAAGGGACAGGACCTGATGATGGATTGTTTGCCATCAGACAAATTATCGAGAAGAAAAGAGATTGTAAAAGGGATGTAGCATTCGGTTTTGTAGATCTGGTAAAGGCATTTGACACCGTGCCGAGAGAACTCGAATTTACAATCATGATATGGATGAAGGTTGGAGAAGAAGATGTCAGAGTGGTGGAGGAAAGGTACAAGTAGATGATAGCGGTAGTGAGAGTCGCAAAAGAAACATCGGAACAATTTCGAGTGGAAGTGGGACTCAGACAAGGAAGTGCCTTGAGTCCCCTGCTTTTCATTGTGGCGTTGAACTTGATCAGTGGAAAGATATCGCAGCAGGACGAACTTACGAATATAATATATGCAGACGACGTAGCAAAGGTGGCTGATAATAAAGAGTAAGAATTGCAAGAATAGAGTAACACCTTACGAAAACACGGCCTCAGAATGAATCTGGAGAAGACTGAAGTACTATGGTTAGGTGCATAGGAGGTAGATTTGCATGTAGTTGTTGACGGATAGACCATTAAATAAGTGAACGGCTTTGTATATCTGGGCGGTACATTGCGTGAAGATGGAAGGAATAATAAAGAAATACAGAGGAGGGTGAATGTAGTAGCATCAGCATGGAAGAGACTAGAAGGGATTATTTCGGACAGAAAGCTGAAGAAGAAACTGAAAGGAAAAATGTTGGAAGCCTGCGGTGTATCAGCCTGTATATATGGGATGGGAACACTGGCACTGACAGAGAAACAGGAAAAGAAATTCCAGGTAGCAGAAAACAACTGGATCAGAAGACAATATAAAGCGACAGGATACAAGGAAGGAATTGAGAGAGGAGATTAGAATTAAAAAAAACACCTAAAGAGGAAAGTAGCCGGAAACAGAATTGGATGGGCGGGACATGTACAAAGAATGGGTGAAGACAGACCAGACTACCGAAAAGAGCATAGAAAATAGGAGAGGTTGGCAGAAGACGGAGAGGAAGGCCAAGGCTGAGATGCAACGACAGCATAAAACGAGACCTGGCGTAAACAGCCATGAATGGATGGCCATTGCGGACGAGAGAGAGAGAGAGAGAAAGAGAGGAGAAAAGAACTGACAAGAAAAGTAGAAGAAACTACCAAGTGACTTGGATCCCACCAAGCAAGGGAGGAAGGGGAAGAAGAAAAATAAAGATGCCGGAATGTGTTTATAAATGACTCCAACTACTGTCAGTTTATATTTCTACTTAAGATACTCTTAGTAAAATACTCTAGTGGTAACCCATTTCATTAGCTTGAGCAAACACCACATACTAGATGTTCTGACCAGTCTTCAACCGATGAGTAATGTGACATCTCCTGCAGTGTTGCAATATGACCCATACTGCGGCAAAGGCTGCATTGAACTAAAGGCAAGCTGTGATAACGCCAATTTTCGCGACATGTGACTAGCTTCAGGATGTGTTTTTAATGTTACCTAAATTGTTTTTATTGATATTTTGCAGCAGCACCACCACACGTGTTGCTAGATATATTTCCCAAACGAATGACCGACACCTTATTTGTTTTGGTTATGTTATATCACGACTACCGATACTCGTAAATAGTTAAACAATTTCAAATGCTCAGTGTTCAAGTATACATTCTTCAAGTGATGTTGTATTCTAATATCAAAGTACTTGTTTAAATGTCAGACAAACTGATCCAGTGTAGTGTGGTACCATTTGTAGTGTAGGTGAAGAACAAAAGGATTATTAAACTAACGACTCAGACAGGTATTATTCCATCCACGCAGCAAAGGGTAACGTTAGTTGCGGCCGCTGCCAGCCACATGTCGTCATCATTAATAACTACCATTGGTATTATTGAGTGAAATGAGTGACACTTTTAAATAAGGACCACAACTTAGGTATGATGTCGTTGAGATACAAGATACAACCATTTGATTTATTGTTGTTGAAAAATATAATTGAAACAGCTGTTATAATTAGTTTGTAGATAACTTTTGTTATATCGGAAACAAAACATTAATCAATGACAATTAACGCGTTTGCTTGTAGTACATTAGACATACAATTACAACTATGTTATTGGTTCGAAACGTGCACGGCACCAGATAGTAGATAGACGTTGCATACACTAATCACAAGGTCTACTAATGTAGTGTAGTGTGATTAATAACGCCAGCCACTCACGTAGCGTTCTAGGTGTGTCTCCTACTACGAAAGGCGGCATTCAACTAAACGGAATCTGGTTGGAGGGCGATGTGACCTTCCGCTATGTGTGACTGGCTTCACAGTGTCTTATTTTCTGTTTTTGTGTGAATTTTAACTTGTGTGGTCTAACAGATTTCTTCTTCACTTTATTGTTGATTCCACTGAAGTATCGTCAGATTACCGGTTGTGTTACATATTGTGGTAAAGAGCGAACGTGTAATTAGTGGTAACTTACGTGGCTCGCTCTTTATGTTCGGTTGCTGCGTTGCGTTCTGTGGTCACCGTTGATCCTGAGCCAGCACATCGGAAGTATGATGTCTTGCTCGGGTGGATCGGTGTGGCGCGCTTGGTATGGGTGTGGTTGGGGTTTATATACAGGGCAGGGGTATTGGTGTGCAGTGGTGTGTGCAAGGGGTAGTGGGTGGGTGTCGATGAGCAGTGCTACCATCTGGTGACTACCACAATATCTTCCAAAAAACATAACATATTTGTTAAGCATGACCTCGCTTTTAGAAACCCATGTTGAGATGGGTTTATCAAGTTATATTTAACAAGAAAATCCACCATGTGATCTTTAATTAGTCTTTCTAATAATTTACAAATCACCGATGTTAAACTAACTGGTCTATAATTATTTGACTTGTTTCTCGAACCTTTTTTAAATAACGGTATAATGTTTGCTTCTTTCCATTCTAAAGGAACCACTCCCTCTTCTAATGACAAGTTGAAAACTGTTGCAAACGGTATGCTAATTTGTTCTACAATTTCCACTAGTAGTTTGGGTGGAATACCATCCACTCCAGGTGATTTATTTTCCTTCATAGCCTTAATTTTCTTAACTACCATTTCTGAGGTTACAATTAACTGTGTTAAATAGTCTGATTCTGCCCCCTTGAACTTAGCCTCTGGTACTGGCAGTGAACTAGTGTCTTCTCTGGTAAACACTGAACTAAAATACTCATTTAGGTCTTCTGCCATTAGGAATCCTTCTAATATTATATTTCCAGCACTATCTTCTAGAGGACCGACCTTATCCTGAACTTTCTGTTTGCTTCGAACATACGCATAAAAACTCTTGCTGTCATGTTTTATATTACAAGCTAATTTATGTTCATAGCTTCTCTTTGAATTTCTAATTTCAGCTGTAGCTTGGTTTAGTGCTTCTTTATAAATGTTGTAGTCTTCGTCATTTCCAGTACGTCTATACGACTTCCACATCATTTGTTTATACTTAATTTTTCTAATGGCTTCTTTCGATAAATATTTCTTTCTGGTCCGTTTCCCTCGTTTTCTGAAGGGAACAAATTTATCTACGATGCACGCTATTTCATTCTTTAAGATACTCCAGCATTCTGTTGCTGTCTTATTCTTCAGTGTATTATTCCAGTCTATCTTTGCTAAATATTTCCTCATTTCCTTATATCTTCCTTTGTGGAAATTTCTCCTGAACTGCTTTTTATTATTTCTTTCTGATTTTACTTTGATGGTAAAATGTATCTGGTTGTGATCAATACTTCCCAGAGGCTCACATAATTTAACATTGTCAACTAATTCATTCTGTGAGAACAAAACTAAGTCTAACACATTCTCTCCCCTGGTTGGTTCTAGCACATGTTGAGAAAGGAAACTATCTTGTACTAAAACTAAAAACTTGTGGTCCTCACTACCCATACCCTGTAGAGATTTCCATTTTATATGCCCATGGTTAAAATCCCCCATAATAACACAGTCCCGTTTGCTCACTTCCCTTATAGCGTTTTGTATTTTTTCATTCTCTTCTATGCTTATGTTTGGACTTCGATAAACTAATCCAACCGTTAACGTTGAGTTTCCTGTAACTATGTTACACCAAACAGCTTCTTCGCAATCTGCTTCTCTGTCTAATTTTATTTCATAAGCCTGGATAGATTCTTTAATATATAAAATAACTCCACCTCCCCTTCTTCCTATTCTATCTTTCCTAAACATTACATATCCTGTCAGTCCCAATTCGGCATCTGATATATCGGTGGTTGCCCATGATTCGGTTATACCTATTATGTGAGGGTCAATATCTTCTACCATAATGTTTAGTTCATTTCTTTTGTTTACTATACTCCTTGCATTTAAACAAACACATTTATACCCAGCTTCAGAACAGTTTTCCAGACTGTTCTTTGCTGAATTATTTTTGCTGTCTTTATCTATGCCTCCAGTTTCAGGCTTCTCTGCGAGTCCCCCCTGCGAATTTAGTTTAAATAGATGCAACCTGTCCCACTGTCAACAGATCGCAGCAGATTCTCTGAGAATACTGCTGCCCCCTTTCCACTTAGATGGAGGCCATCTCTCATGTACATATCTTCTCTCCCAACAAAGTACCCCCATAAATCTATGAATCCCACGCCCTCTTCCTCACACATCTGCTCAACTAGTGCGTTGATCGCCATCCTCTTACAGTTTCTGCATCTTGCCCCCCTTCCTCCCATTACTGGCAAAATTCCTGAGAGAATAACTCTTGTCTTCTTTAGCTTCCTCACTAGATGTCTGTACTTCTGAACTATCCCAGTTGTTCCCTCCTTGTCTGCATTGTTTGTCCCAACGTGTATTAGTATAGACCCTCCCTTGCCATGCTCCAATACCTTCTCTACCCTTTCGGTCACATGCTCTATCCTAGCCCCCGGTAGACATACAACAACGTCCTTCCCCTCGCATATAGTCTTGTCTGTTTTTCTCATATATATATATATATATATATATAAACCTAAGTATAGTAAAATTACGGGTAAATGCAATGATAAAATAAACGATTAGCAAAAGTGCTGAACAGCTGAACCTACTGGGAAAAAATAAAAGCCTAATTTACATTAAATAATTTGATTATATATGTTTTGATATATTACATCAATTTTTTTACCAAGATTTAATAAAATTTAATAAGTCTGAAACTGAAAGCTCAACATGGCAAGTGAACAAGGAAGCCTTTGATTTGTCGAAAGTCCAGCATTGTTCCATCTGTGGATTACAGCGATATCCTCGCTTAGCTGCTCGTCTATTATGTGGCAGTTGTTCACAGCTCCTGGCTTTAAACTGGTCCTTTTTGTTCAACCCGGCGTTCGGGTATCTTCGATAACTGTTTCCTCAATGATGCGGGCGTACGTCCTGTTTTGCAGGACTTGCTTCAACGATGCTTGTGACACGCTTTTGGAGAGGTTACTGATGGTCTTCAGAGATTCATCCATGTGGATCATGTCGTCCGTGTGATTGGTTCGCCTTCATCATTATTGTCTTATTCTTCGACGTCAAAATTATTATAACCTATTTCATTTGCATCAAAACATTAGTAATTATCATCAATCTCCTCATGATCATCATTACCATAATCGTTTTCGTCTTCTTTTGCGTCGTCATCGTTTCATCACTGTCTTCATCATTATTACCATCACATTCACCTTCCTAACCATTTTTATCTTCGTCATCTTCTGACCTGTTCTGATTTATATATTTGTACCCATTTTGTAATAAAATGAGACACATTTTGTAATAACATCAAATAGATTGTCAACACAAAACGGGTTGGTTATTACGAAATGGGTCATAACATGCATGCCATGCAACGGTACGCTGTCTCGTCCAGAGCCACCTTGATTGTTATACCTTTTTTACTCGGTGATTTGAACAATGGACAAACCAACCGCCTTCAACCTGTGCAGAATTCGGCCTCACGAAGTATGAATCAATACATTGGTTGACGGTCAAAATGCGCTGACACATTCCTATCAACATTTGTTATCATTATCCTACTGTAGACTGTCAACAACGGATATATAGCCCATGCACACATGAAACAAATTCATAAAACTTATGCCCCATTCATAAAACTTACGTCTGCTATTAGGATGGTTAGTAATATGTCATGGCCCTTACTTGGTGTCCGGTCGTCACGTTACTCCATCTTAGCTATATACAATCGAATCGTTAATTCACGCAGTCATTCTACTTGTTTGATTCCCATGTGAGACTTTGTTTATTTATTCATGACTATTCTTTAAGTTATACCTGTATGCGTGTTGATAATTACAACTTACACTGACACTTTATGTTGTGCACATAATGATATAATAGTAATGTTATTTGCATAATATATACAGTACACTCTCTTAGAGTGTTGCTGTTTTTGTCTTTGGCTAAGCTGAATTGTGTCAGTTAATTATATAAATTATTATTCTATTATAATTTAAAATTGTAACTCCTTTCCCTGCTGTTGCATTTAGCCTTAGAAATAACATTATATTTGTTACCATGATGAGAAGGTACTATACGAGTGCCTTGGTTATTCAGTTATTGGTCGAATGTTTGTTGTACGCTTTAATTTAAACTATAAATTCTGTCACTGAGATCTGGCTCAGACCACTCGGCGCAGCTGCATGTATTGCTGACATTTCTGCTTTTGGTTACACGTTCCATCATTGCCCATGTTCAATTGGACGAGGTGGTGGCGTTAATATTCCGGTGTTACAACAGTTGAAATATTTATTTAATTTTCTAGCCCTGAATACTCTAGTATTATGTCCATAGCCTTAATATTGGCAGACATGGGACACGTCACTGGGGCGGCTAAGAAAATATAAAATGCTAGCGAAGAATTCTTTTGTATCCTTCTTGCTCAGAAAACTGTAGTTTTTACACATATTTCTGATGCTGTAACACAAATCAACGATGATTGAGTCATACGTCGTTGTCATTGAACCGTCCTTGGTATAAATACATCATCAACTAGCTAACTGTATTATGCCATAACTATACGACGTAACATAACCATACAACGTAACATAACTATACGACGTAACATAACTATACGACGTAACATAACCATACAACGTAACATAACTATACGACGTAACATAACCATACAACGTAACATAACTATACGACGTAACATAACCATACAACGTAACATAACTATACGACGTAACATAACCATACAACGTAACATAACCATACAACATACATTGTTTTTGTGCAGTCGTAACACTGGTTGAACAAGTTCAAGAGTTTGTTTCTATGTATTTGTCAATGTACTTTGAAAATCTCCACAACATTCTACAATAGACAATATTGATACCATACTTCCATTTAACATACAGTAAATTCACCTGAGAATCACATAACTATACAACGTACTTCATAACAATTACATCCACGGTCGTTTCCATTAACACGGAGTTGTTAGAAATGTGTTACCACGAAGCCCTATATACCCACTAGCGTATCAACGTAATATATTCTATATGGAGTAAAATGTATTTAGTTTCAGCATTTGTTTTTACCTCACATATTTTGTAGAGGAATTAACTAAATTACTCGTTATCTTAATGAAAAATATATACAATGCACTAGCTCAACAATGAAAATGTAACTTGTCCCAGAAGCTGTATTATGTTGAGTACACTTGCAAACAACCAAAACTGTCAGTGATAAAATAGACTATGCAACATTTGAATTTATACAATGCAAAATATGTGGATTCGTGTTGTTATTTTGAGATATCGCTTCGAAATTTTACACTCTGCTATTCCCACCATTGTAGGATTTAGGGTAGCAGATTTCTTGGTGGGGTTCACCAACATGTCTATTTTATGAAAACAAACGCTATGAACAATACAAGTAATTAAGCTAATTTACTAAGTGCTGCGTTTCTGTGAGAATCGATCATATACAAATTGATGTCCATTGCAGATGCAGTACAATAAAATCGTTCCTAGGAAAATAATAATGAATTTGTATCATTACCACATGCCACTACCTCATTATTACATACTATTCTCATCGAACGTTCTACATTGGGCCTTTCTGAAAGATAGGCGCTGATACTTGAAACTACGTACAAGATCGTCGTGATTTATTATAGGTTTTGGGAAATGGGCTACAAAAACTAACACTTTTGTGAAAAGATTTATGTTTTGGCCAATGCCCATTTGATTTAAAAAAAAGTGGCACATACATATCACGCCACATCTCTACTGTACATACAGGTTTTATGTGATGTTGATGCAAAAAGCCGATACAATAAACCGACATCACGCAGTTGGGTGTTTGCCGTTGCTTCTCATTAGAATACAGTATTTGTCGTACTTGTAGAGCTTTTACTGGAACAGCGGGGCATACGATTTTTCAAACGACTGGAGATTAAATACAAGTGCAGTTTATTTTTTACAACTAACAATTAATCTTGAGAAGACACAACCGGCCGGTGTGGAGCAAGAAAAAACATACAGATACACCATATGACATAGATAATTTTGTCTCAACAAACTATTCGGATACTAGTATTCGGTAAGCGATACATATTGATGCAAACATAACAATTCCAACACATATGAAAAAAGAGTTGCAACGAAATCCCATACTCCGCGTCAGAATACCAGTAACTTGTACAACTGACCCCTCGTCGACATTACTAAAAGCCAGTACAACTGGATCCTCGCCACCAGTGCTAAATGCCTGTAGAACTGGCTCCGTTTGAGTAACAGAACAATTCGGTAATGAGATGTTTTGGTAATAGAACATATCGGTAATATTACATTTTGTTAATATGATATTTGGCTAAAAACGTAAGTTCAATAAATATTACATACTCTGATGAATAATAATAATTATTACTAAATTACTAAAAGTATTCTACCAATTACAGGAATATATATATATATATATATATATATATATATATATAAAACTAACCACTAGTCCACTGCGGCTCCCTAAAATAACCAGATTATTCTGATTAGTTTCAAACGTCCGATTACCTAAATATACAATTTTTTTAATGTCCTATTACAAAAATATTTGTTGCCCAACGGTCCACGACCAAATTGTCTTTTACCAATATGTCATGGATAAAGATATTAAATTACGTTTCTTGACAAGATATTGTCACAAGATCTGAATATTACAGGTGAACTGTAGAAGAACGTTGGCTTTGAAAAACAAACCTTATACCAATTTGTATCGGAGTATTATTACAATTTCCTCAAACGTTGGGACATGTATCACAAAAGGTATACTGACAATACTTAAATGAAATCTACGCTAAAGCGAAGACCAAATGTGTTGAACCAAACCAGATGACAGTCACACACAAAACATCAGTTGTTAGTTTCTGAAAGATAATACGAAGTGCGAAGCCAATCACACATCCCGCAAGATCACATCGTCCTCTAACAGATTCCGTTTAATTGAATGCAGCCTTTCGCAGTAGGGGACACACCTAGAACGGGACATGGCTAGCTCACATTATTTCTCACACTACAATACATTAGTAGGCCTTGTGTTTAGAGTATGCAACGTCTATCTACTCCCAAGTAGCGTGGAGGTCTCGGAACAATAACCTAGTTTTAATTGTATGTGAACGTTCTTCTTCTTCTTTTTCAGTTCCGGATGATCCGACGATACACTGCTCTGTCTGCCGTTCGTCTCCCTGCTCTCAAGATGTCGTCTTCCAACTAGTCACTGATGTCCTGCTCCAATCTACTCATTGGTCTTCCCCTTCCTCTCTTTCTCTCTACTTTTCCTTCTGTGAACGTTACTATTAATAAATGTTTTGTTTCAAGTGGGCTGATGATTTGTAATCAAATTTTAACATTTGTCTATTTTTTGATTGAATAAAAATCTTATGTAATTGAAAAATATATATCAAATAAAAACAATACATGATTTACAGTATTTAGTTATATCACAAACATTATCTACAAACGATTCATGACAGCTGTCCTACGTATATTTTGTCAATACAAAAATATATAAATATTTGCAATATCTCAGTGCCTTCATATCAACGTTGTGGGCCTCACGTGAATTTGTCATTCAGCCAACAGTGCTAATGGGTAGTACTTAATGAAGAAGACATGTGGAAAGAAATATATCATCAATCTAAGATCGCAGGATAAGCGAGGCGAGCCTCACCCCTGGCAGACAAGGAAACAAGAGGAGAAAAACAACAATGTGTGACAGGCAGAGGCCGCAAGCACCCTTGGCTGAGAGGGGGTAAGACCACATTTAAATTTTACATAGGCGGCCATTATAACGTTTCCTTCATTTCCTGCTAAATTTGACAAACAATTTTCTTGAAAATTTCACAGCATATTTAACCTCCATTGACACAAGTGCTATGGAAAACTCGTAAAATTCTCATACCTCAGTTTTCAGAAAAATCCTCCCAAACCTGACACCCCTCAATTTCGCCCCAATCTGGTGACGAATTTTGAAATATTGGTGCGTTCTGCAAAATAGCCACTGTGCGAATACGCGAGCGACTAGCGTATGTTTATTGCTACCTCGTCAAAGGTCTAATGTAGTAGTACATTTAGTATTCACTGGACTGACATGTGCCATGCCAAAGTGCTCGAACAAAATTCACACATGCCACCAAAACGGTATTTTCAAGGGCACTCTTTCGGTGGGTAATGGCGGACGAATCCTTAATGTGGTCTTACCCCAAATAGATCTCCTGAATCTTGCAAATCTTCACGAAAGTTAGATTTATATCAAGCTATACATATAACTAGATTAACCACAAAGGGAAATTTACACTGCCTCAGTAACAATTAAAATATGCGTCATCAAACTGTGCACACCTCCAAGCTAAACAGCGCCTTGAGTTGGTTTAAACATACTTATTCGGTACTTTATATTACATACGACGTTTGCCTGGTATGAATGGTACTGAGCACAGCATACAGGCCAACACAGTATCTTACCGATATGGGAATAAAATATATAGAATATTAACGAAATATATTTTTTTGTAATTTTTCATAAAATGTTGTATTCTTTTGCAAAAAATACACAAAATCATTATTTTAAGCAGCATTTTATTGAACATGCACGTTGCAAATCTTCACGAATTTTTGTATTACGTAATGCCCACAAACTATGCTAAATAATCTGATGCAAACATGAACTATATGTCACTCGTGTTCGACACCAGTAGGTGTCAAAAGCACAAGCCAGGCATTTCAACAATATTCACAATATTGAACGGCACAGAGGCGTCTTTTGATGGTAACTACAATTATATTGTAGATAACGGGCTAAAATGCTGGGTGTAAATTGAGGTATATACATAGTACATTATGAAACCAAAACTGGGATGCCCAGTGGAACGGGTATCTTGCGTCGCACAAATTGTTGTCCTAACCCCCCTTAAAATAGCCATACTTTTACAGGCGCAGATCTCTGCTTGATACAGAGTGTCCAAACATCGTCACACGTCAATTACTTGGCCACTATATATTTCGCTGATGTGCATACATTATTGGAAACAAGAGATACTACTGGCAAAATAGTTAATTTCAGAAAGAAACAAACGTTTGACAAGGACATCCAAGACACGTGATAAAGGTTGTTGACAGTTGTGGCACCCAGTATCTCTCCAAGTACATCAACGAGTCCATTGTCCTAATCATATTTTATTCAAACATCGCCAAATTCTTACAAGGGTACTAACAAACATTTCTGATGTTAAATATACGGATATAACGTACAAAATACCAGTAGAAAAAAACAGCTTCTTGTCAGAGTAGTTGACGTCAGCCTACAGTTAGTTTAAGCTGCCATGCCTTGCGCAAACTTCGGTATGATTCGGTTATATTACAGCTGAAAAGCACATGATCGTTGAAAATGATAGCATGCCAGTCCATGTACACAATTTCAACATATGACCCTTCTCTTAGGTGACCAGTTTTAATTTGTATGGCTAAAAATGAACTAATTCGGATCATTGCGGTCGCTGCACATGTGGAGAGTCACACACTGTTATGATATTCTCTGTTACATTCGTGGTATATGTATGTAGATTCTCAATTGTTCTTCTTGTCTCAATTAGTGTATGGATGTTGCTATAAAAAAATAGGTGTTAGATGCCTGATTAGTAGAAGTGTGTGGACAACTTGCTTCCTATGGTGGCCAACATTTCACTAAAATTAGGGCCGCGTTAGGGGGGGGGGTGGAATCAAAACGTTGCCTGCTTGCCCATTATTGCTTATTGTGTGATCCAAGTATGATATATATCAGTGCCATATAATTAGGAAGGACAAGTTGGAACAGCAGAAACACCCACGTTCGTATTGGGGTTATGAAACACGCATTTATAGATGTCGCTTACAAAAATATAAATGATATAACTAAGGCGAAATTCATCCTACTGGAAATATGTCAATATCGTTGCACATGATGTAGATTTAAAAGAAACTCCACACCCTGACACATATATACTTTTTACACAAGCTTTCGTGGTACTCAATATCATAGAACATGCTTGGAATGTACTTTTTAATTTTCACGCCACCAAAATTATCACTTTATTTTCCATGCATATCACATAATAACTGGCTTATTAATTACTTTTAAAACTTCTTTTAGGTGTAATACTAACAGTATGCAATAGCTGCACGATATTCTGGTCTACACCAGCTTCCAAATACAGCCGAAAAACCATCACCCGTCGCTCAAATCACATTTTGGCAGTTTTTGTGATAAAACGGGCGTATTTCTAATTTGGGGTAAGACCACATTTAAATTTTACATAGGCGGCCATTATAACGTTTCCTTCATTTCCTGCTAAATTTGACAAACAATTTTCTTGAAAATTTCACAGCATATTTAACCTCCATTGACACAAGTGCTATGGAAAACTCGTAAAATTCTCATACCTCAGTTTTCAGAAAAATCCACCCAAACCTGACACCCCTCAATTTCGCCCCAATCTGGTGACGGATTTTGAAATATTGGTGCGTTCTGCAAAATAGCCACTGTGCGAATACGCGAGCGACTAGCGTATGTTTATTGCTACCTCGTCAAAGATCTAATGTAGTAGTACATTTAGTATTCACTGGACTGACATGTGCCATGCCAAAGTGCTCGAACAAAATTCACACATGCCACCAAAACGGTATTTTCAAGGGCACTCTTTCGGTGGGTAATGGCGGACGAATCCTTAATGTGGTCTTACCCCAGAGGGTGGATTAGCACCAGTCAGTGTACATAGGTCAATGTGTCCCTTGTGTTTCACCCGCACTACAGATGGTACCAGATTATAATGATGCAGGCTGTGTGAAATGGGACAGCATGTGTCAGTTCAATGACACTAATTTGCAGACACGTTTCATTACATAGACGATATCCCCATCTAACATGGTAGCTTCAATCGTGATTGCAATTGATTTTGTTTTGTGTAGTTGACCCAAACCCTGTTAGAACAGTTGACGTCTGGATACATGTTGTATGGTCATGTGGTTAATATTTGTTTAATTAAGATTACCGCTACTCGTGACAAGATATAAACAATAACAAATAATGTTCCCGCCATTTATTGGGAACTATATACAACAATATGGGTACTGCTGCAAAGCCCAAAGATGTAAATTGAAATGTTTTGGAAACACATTGTTTGGTGTACTTGCAAAGCAATTGATGTATGAGAAGAAAACGCCATGGTTATAATCACCCGTCGCAGAGGTAGACCTCCCACTGATTCCCTTGAATTGGATGCAGCCTACCTCTCAGTGAGATATATTTCAAAACTACAGGAAATACAGTCATTACTCATCGGTTGCTGAAACGTTATAAAATCTACTATATATTGTTTATTAATGCTAATTAAATGGGTTACCCCCCAGAATGTATGACGCACGAACAACAACGACATTGCATTTGACACTTTTTACGTATATAAAAAGAAAATTCAATTGACAGTTTCTTGATCCCTGTAGCAAAAAAAACATGACTTTGTTTTATCGTGCTACACATACGCAGCAACCAGATCCCCTATATAAAGTCAGCGCGCTTAGCCTGTTCATAATCTCTTGCCACCAGTGCTGTACGCAGACAAGGGGACAGCGAAGAAGATCACGTCATGTAAGTAAACGAATTTATGTGATCGTGTGTGTGGGTCGTGTGCGTGCGTGCGTGCGTGCGTGTGTGAGTGTGTTTTTGTGGTGATTTAAGAATGTTTAACTCTAGTCGCTAATATGAACATCAAATGATACATACTTAATTGGAAGTAGCTTTACAAATTAAGTTCCGTTTAAAGAATGCATACCACTTCACTTCCACAGGCTTCTCGGTTCATGTGTCAAGAAATCATGTCAGTTTTTCAAGCACAGTATTTTAATGTAGCATTTACATAAATTAACTATTTTACATAATGCTTCGACAAGGTTTGGTGCAATGAGTAATGATAACGAACAGCACTCTCGTGTTGTACCTGAAACGAATTCAACAAAATTATGTCATTCCTTTGCATATATACGATTTCTGCACAATAACCTTGGATTGCAGGTTTGTGCAATTGTTTTTCGTTTGTTTAAAGACAATATTATCCAGGGATCATTGATCGAACAAACTATCTGAATATCACACAGACAGCACTTGTTGTTTTGCAGCATGAACGCTTTGAAGTGGACCTTTGTTTTGCTCGTCGTGTGCGTCGCTCTGGCTTCGCTCATTGACGCTTCCGAAGTAGATGAAGAGGTATCTGGACATAACATACATTTAGAAAGTCATGTACAGTAAAACCTGACGTGTTTCGATTCAGTGAACAGCAACTGCAGTACTTGTACTTACTTCCTTTAAAGGCAAAATAAATCTAATCAAAATGGCATATGCAGTGGGTAATGTTTTGTATCACAGCGAGTCCTGTGTTATGGCCAAACGTCACATTTAGGCGTATCACGAATTGCTAGTTATGTTGTGTTCATACTAAATAAATGGAAATGTTTACGGGGTACAAAGTAACGTGAGTTCTTATAATTATGTTCGCCTTCGTGCGTGCGTGCGTGCGTGCGTGCGTGCGTGTGGGTGTGTCTATCCGTGGTGCATGTGCGTGCTTGTTAAAACAACACAATGTTACACTATTTCCATTTATCTGTTTCAGGAATCGCTGTCTCTGGAAAAGAGTAAGTTGTTCTAACCGAGACAATCATTCCGTAAGGAAATGATGTTGTAATATTCTGAGCTTGGTTTCCAAGGATTTAAGCGCAATAGAAGTTATCTTATTATTATTATAATCGTTCATGTTCTCTTTAGTCTTAGATTTAATTTCCTTTAAATACTTCCTTGAATTTCGGTAGTCAGACTCATTATCACACATATGTCAACCAAACACCATAATGTTCTAAAACAGTTTAATTGATTTAGCTTATTTGTTTGCTTTTTGTTGTATATGTATGTCTATGGTATATGTGTTAGTCTCTATGGTATGTGTTTATTTGTTGGTTTATTATTCGTGTCGTTTGTTTGTTTCTGCCTTATATAACTGTTTCTTTCTAAAATATATATCTTTGTTCCTATGGTTTGCTAGTCGTCATCATCCACGGCGTCCCTGGAATCCCCGACGTCCCCATCGTCCCCGACGTCCATCCCGCCCAAGACGCAGGGACTGTTGTGAGTGTCTTAATTACATTTACTATGTGACAGTTAGTGGTTTCATTTACAAACATATTCCGCTTATTTTGTAATTGCCTTTCCCTACTCACCCAACCTTTGTCCTATTAGTAATTAAGATTCCTATGTTGTAATTGTTGCCGGCCACTGATAAAAATTATATTATTTTAATATTCTCAAAGTAAAGTGAACCCGAGCTATGCCGTGCGTTCCATGAACTGTCAACACTGTCGTAATGTGCGCCTGGAAACACAGATGTTCATGACTTGAAACGCGTGGTACACTTATTGTTTGCAATTTCGACCCATTACTAAGCACGAATACAATTTATTATACAGGACGATCCAATGTTTGATAACAAAGAGTGGTCCTGTCTGGTTTCAGTGAAACGCTGCAGTGTGAGATGCATGTACGGGTCTTGTACTTGCCGAGTCACAAGAATGTGGTACCAGAACCGTCGTGGGCGTTGTCCCGTCTGCTGCTACTGCAAATGTGACCGACGTGGCTTCGCTAACTGCTACGAAGGACTCGGTTTCCCCTGTCATTAATTTCATCGAATGTGGTTGAATGCTACGCATTTATGCAACGTGTTCAATGATTCGCTGTATCGGGCGAGTTGCATTTGTCAATAAATCCGAACTGTTGAATAATCCGTTGCATTGTTCATAATCATCGTTCAATGATGATTTGCGATGATATGTGTAATTGCATCATTGCAATTTACCTTGTGTAGTAGAATAATGTGATACATATAGGGATAATTAATTATATATATATATATATATATATATTGATAGATATATCGATAGATCGATAGATCGATTGATCGAGAGATCGATAGATCGATAGATCGATAGATCGATAGATCGATAGATGGATCGATGGATCGATGGATCGATGGATCGATGGATCGATGGATAGATGGATGGATGGATGGATGGATGGATAGACAGACAGACAGACAGACAGACAGATAGATAGATAGAGAGATAGATAGATAGATATATAGATAGATAGATATATAGATAGATAGATAGATAGATAGATAGATAGATAGATAGATAGATAGATAGATAAATAAATAGATAGATAGATAGATATATAGATAGATAGACAGATAGATAGATAGATAGATAGATAATGCTTTCTATCAGTCGTGTAATTGAATTTATTGTAACTTAATTTGTGTAGACACACACACACACACACATACACACACACACACGCACACACACTCACACATATATATATATATATAAGAATATATAGATAAAAAGATGGACGGACAGACATACAGGCAGACAAGCAGACAATCAGACAGGTAGACAAGCAGACAGGCAGACAGGCAGACAGGCAGGCAGGCAGACAGGCAGACAGGCAGACAGGCAGACAGGCATACATGCGGACAGACGGACAGACGTACAGAGAGACAGACAGACAGACAGACAGACAGACAGACAGATACATAGATAGATAGATAGATAGATAGATAGATAGATAGATAGATAGATAGATAGATAGATAGATATATAGATAGATAGATATATAGATAGATATATAGATAGATAGATAGATAGATAGATAGATAGATAGATAGATAGATAGATAGATATATAGATAGATAGATAGATAGATAGATAGATAGATAGATAGATAGATATATATAGATAGATAGATAGATAGATATATATATATATAGATAGATAGATAGATAGATAGATAGATAGATAGATATATAGATAGATAGATAGATAGATAGATAGACAGATAGACAGATAGATAGATAGATATATATATAGATAGATAGATAGATAGATAGATAGATAGATAGATAGATAGATAGATAGATAGATAGATAGATAGATAGATAGATAGATAGATAGATATATATATAGATAGGTAGGTGGGTAGGTAGGTAGTTGAGAAAAATGGGTGTACTGGGCTCAAGTATCCTCTGTTAAGGATTTGGAACATGAACGAAGACCCTAATGCACTGGCAACGGAGTATAAGTGGCGAATGTGAACCCTAAACCCAGACATCTAATAAAATCAGTTTAGTCCTTTCGGGTAGATGGTCTTCTCTGCAAAATATTTTTTGTAAATAAAACCTAAAAAAGAAAAACATGTATGATTAATGGTACATCCAAATAACAACTATCGGTCTACAACTGAGACGAGAATGCGTGATTATCCAGTCATGGCACAGGGATGCATTCAGCCGTTACATTCCCATGCCACTGGACATTAAACAATGACCAACTGGACAAGGCAATTGTGAAGCCGTACGAACCGGACAACCTCACATGCAGACTAATCCAGGCAATTGTGAAGCCGTACAACCGGACAACCCCACATGCAGCCTACTCCCCCTAACAACTACACAATTGCACTAACACTACGACGTATCACAGTGTCCTATGCGCTAAGGTCATTGTTCTGTAGAAGTCCATTGTTCATTGTAATTTGGTGGCCACCAACATATCTTTCAGGTTCTTGTTCTTTGAGAATGCTGTCATAAATCTCGACGTGTATATTTCTGGACACGCGGTTTGTAGCAGTTTATATGTGGCTTTAGCTAGTTTAGCAACTGTTTGTCCCTGGTGGGAGAAGCGAATCACAAAAAGGTATAATATCAAGAGTCCTCTCTAGATAGATAGATATATAGATAGATACACAAATAAATAGATAGATAGATAAATATATAGATAGATAGATAGATAGATAGATAGATAGATAGATAGATAGATAGATAGATAGATAGACAGACAGACAGACAGACAGACAGACAGGCAGGCAGGCAGACAGACAGACAGACAGACAGACAGACAGACAGACAGACAGACAGACAGACAGACAGATAGATAGATAGATAGATAGATAGATAGATAGATAGATAGATAGATAGATAGATAGATAGATAGATAGATAGATAGATAGATGGGTGGACGGATTGATGGATGGACGGACGGACGGACGGACGGACGGACGGACGGACAGACGGACAGACAGACAGATAGATAGATATATAGATAAGTAGACATATATATAAATATATATATAGATAGATACATAGGTTGCTATATATGTAGGTAGATATTTTAGGAAAATGGGTGTACTTCGTTCAAGAATCCTCTTTTGAGGATTTGGAATATGAACTAAGAACCTAATGCACTGGCTACGGATTATAAGTGGAGAATGTGAACACTAAACCCAGATATCAGATAAAATCAGTTTAGTAATTTCGGGTAGATGGTCTTTATAAAACCGTCTATAGGACCTTTAGAAAAAAGGTCATTCAAATGTTAACAATCGTCGATAAGATAACTCTCTAACGTTAAACAGACACGGCCACACGGGTGACAATCAGGCCGCAAAGACAGTTACATGCCGGCACAACACCAACACCGAATGCGCGTTTTATCATTAGCTTGTATGTCTTTTTTAGCACTTCCCAGCTAGTTAGGGTTTGTAAAGTACGCCAGTGAGCCACTGCATCTCGTAGATAGCCAATTAATGGACACAATACCCGTATGCGTTGTAACATTATGATATGTCCCCAAGTCAAATCTTTTAGTTAACCACAGTTGGGACATTCTCTTGTCCTGGTTACCTGGGATAAGCCCAAGTCGGCTTAATGTGTGCATAATATTATTTATTTAGAGCATTCAATGTAGAATGAAGATCAAGCCAATGTAACTCACCCCTGTCGGTCCTGGGGCCCCGTCACGGTATCCTGTCCGCCCGCTAGTCAAGGTACTTTCCCTGCCCGAGACGCGCATCGACTACTGTAGTATCATCAGCCGGCGCTTGTGGGTCAATCAAGCCGCCCAAAAAAGAGCGACTGTTCGATCGAAGACATAATAAGAGACACGTCACACAACCGTCAAGAATGTCTGATGTCCAACACCCGCCACGAAGCGCTACTGATGGGACCACGTGTTTTTATCACTGGAGCGTGGTCGACGAGGCATTGTTTACCCAAACAATGGCCACCGGCGCGGTGAGTCGCACCCTCACGCTACGGCGCTCTTCTTTAATGAAAGACGTGGAGTGATAATCCCCGGGGGGAATACAATCCATAAGCATCACATCGATCCCACAGAAAGCTAATGATTGATTTTCTGTTTTTACATAACAATCGCCACCCATACCCAACTGCTCTAGCTCGTAAGTAATATGCATACACATACACACACACGCACGCAAGCACGCCCTTACGTATACACACGCACGTACTCAAGCACACACACACAAAAACACACACACACCCACACACACACACACACACGCACACTGACATACACACACACACACACACACACACACACACACACACACACACACACACACATTCACACATACACACCCACACCCACCCACCCACCCCCACACACACATTCACACATACGTGAATGATGGATCCTAGAGTCTACGATAGGATTTTAATTTCTCAATGTGTGGTATTTTTCTTCACTTTTACTTTTTCAAAGAATCAGATATAATGCAAAAACGTTTTCCTAATTATGGTTTAACTATTTCCAAAATGACGTGAATAATACCAAGTCATACGCATACAACTGAAGCGTGTCTTGATCACGTAACGTGTTTCCATGAACCAACATCAACTAGTTCTTTCTAAAACTCACACACAATATTGCCACGACACGAATATAAGTAGAATTAGAGAATGGATGTTTTCCTTTTACGCTGTATATGTTATGTGTCGACGCGTTATACATTGGTTACTACTTCTTACGGCATCTGGACGTATCGTGTAAACACAATTTCTGTTACTAACTTTACGTTGCGACATGTCTATTTAAAGGGGAATATGAAAGTAAATATAATAATTCCACATTCAACGAAACCAAGTCAGTTACTAAGGACCCCGGATAACAGAAACAAATAGTTCGTATGGGCGCTCGATCTGACCGAGATGCTGTAAAAACAGACACACTCTCTGACATACCAGTCTTACAGGCACAGAGACTCAGACAGTCATACTCAAACTAAGATTGATACGTTGGATATAACGTGATTGTGACTCATTAATACGAGCAAACACTGACGAGTCGTACATCAACATCAAATGGCCTCAATCATAAGTGTGATTTATAAGAGATAAAGGGAAATGCAGTAAATAAAAACGACATAAAGACAAAATTTGTTTTTGTATAAAAGCAGTGACGTAAATCACACCACAAAGAATGGACGCACACGCTAGGTGTCTAGTAAACAACCCTTTGTTCACAATGTAACCACCAGCATCTATAAAATGTAACACTGACTTGCTGTGAGGTTGGTGGTTTCCAAAACATATGAAAAAAAAGTTGCAATAAAATCTGATATTCCGCGCCGGAATAGCAATAACTTGTACAACTCACCCCTCGTCGTCATTGCTAAAAACCTGTTCAACTGGATCCTCGCAATCAGTACTAAATGCCTGTAGAATGGGCTCCGTTTGAGTAACAGGACATTTCGATAATGATATGTTTATATAATAGAAGAGTTTGGGTAATATGACATTTTGATAACAGGACGTTCCGACATCAGGATATTTCAGTAAAAAACGTAATTAAGCTCAAGAAACATTAGACAAACTGATCCATAATAATAAATATTACTAACTTACTAAACATGTCCTACCTATTACAGGAATATTTATAAATAAAACACGTTTAAAATACCAAACTATTCTGATTAGTTTCAAAACAAATTAGAAATGTCGTGTTCCCCAAATTTCCTATTACCAAAACATCCGATTATCAAAACTTCCTATACCAAAAATGTCCTATTTTCGAAATGTCCTATCATCGAAACACCCGATTACCAAAACGTCCTATTACAAAATGTCCTACTACCGATATGTCATACTACCGAAATGTCCAATTAACAAAACATACAATTAAAAAAACTTCCTATTACCACAATATTTGTCGTTCATGACCAAAGTGTCTTTTACCAATATGTCATGGATAAAGGCGTTAAATTACGTTTCTTTATATGATATTGTCACAAGAACTGAATATTACAGGTGAATTGTAGATGAATGTTGGCTTTGAAAAACAAACCTTTCACCAATTTGTATTGGAGTATTACTACAATTTCGTCAAACGTTGGGATATGTATCACAAAAGGTATACTGACAATACTTCAATGAAGTATACACTAAAGCGAAGACCAAATGTGTTGAACCACACCAGATGACATTCACACACAACACATCAGTTGTTAGTTTCTGAGAAAGAATAGCCAACAGTGAAGCCAATCACACATCCCGCAAGATCACATCGTCCTCTTACCGATGCCCTTTAACTGAATGCAGCCTTTCGCTGTAGGGGACATACTTAGAGCGTTACATGACTTGCTCACATTATTACTCACACTACAATACATTAGAAGGCCTTGTGTTTAGTGTGTGCAACGTCTATCTACTCCCTAGCACCGTATCGGAGCAATAACCTAGTTGTAATTGTATATGAACTTTATTATTGACAAATGCTTTGTTTCGAGTTGAGTCATGGTTTGAAATCAAATTGTAATATTTTAGTTTTGAATGAATGAAAATCTTATGTAATTGAAAGATTTACGGCATTTAATTATATCGCACATATTATCTAGAAACTAATCATGACAGCTGTCTTACGTATATGTTTTAATAACAAAATATAAAAATGGTTGCAACCTACAGTATATCTCAGTGACATCAAACCAAAGTTGTGGGTCTGACGTGAATTTGTCATTCAGCCAACAGTTCTAATAGGGAGTAACTAATGAAGAAAACACGTGGAAAGAAATATATTATTAATCTAAGATCGGAGGCGAGGCGAGCCTCACCCATGGCAGACAAGGAAACAAGAGGAGTAAACAACAACGTGTGACTGGCAGAGGACGCAAGCACCCTTGGCTGAGAGGGTGGATTAGCACCAGCCAGTGTATATGGTCAATGTGTCCCTTGTGTTTCAACCGCACTACAGATGGTACCGGATTATATTGATGCAACCTGTGTGACATGGGTCAGCCAGTTTCCGTTCAATAACAATAATTTGCCGAATTGTTTCATTATATAGACAACATCTCCATCTAACACGGTAGCTTCAATCTTGATTGCGATTGATTTTGTTTTGTGAGGTTGACCCAATCCCTGTTAGAACAGTTGACGACTGGATACACGAGCACATGTTGTATGGTCATGTGGTTAATATTTGTTTAATTGTTTCAGATTACCGCTACTCGTAACAAGATATAAACAATAACAAATAATGTTCCCGTTATTTATTGGGAACTATATACAACAATATGGGTACTGCTGCAAAGCCCAAAGATGTAAATTGAAATGTTTTGGAAACATATTGTTTGGTGTACTTGCAAAGCAATTGATGTATGAGAAGAAAACGCCATGGTTATAATCACCCGTCGCAAAGGTAGACCACCCACTGATTCCCCTGAATTGGATGCAGCCTTCCTCTCAGTGAGATATATTTCAAAACTACAGGAAATACAGTCATTACTCATCGGTTGCTGAAACGTTACAAAATCTACTATATATTGTTTATTAATGCTAATTAAATGGATTACCCCCCAGAATGTATGACGCACGAACAACAACGACATTCCATTTGATACTTGTTACGTATAAAAAAGAAAATACAATAGACAGTTTCTTCATCCCTGTAGCAAAAAAACGTGACTGTTTTATCGTGCTACACATACGCAGCAACCATATCCCCTATATAAAGTCAGCGCGCTTAGCCTGTTCATCATCTCTTGCCACCAGTGCTGTACGCAGACAAGGGGACAGCGAAGAAGATCACGTCATGTAAGTAAACGAATTTATATGATCGTGTGTGGGTTGTGTGCGTGCGTGTGTGTGTATGTGTGCGTGCGTGCGTGCGTGCGTGCGTGCGTGTGTGTGTGTGTGTGTGTGTGTGTGTGTGTGTGTGTGTGTGTGTGTGTGTGTGTGTGTGTGTGTGTGTGTGTGTGTGTGTGTGTGTGTGTGTGAGTGTGTTTTTGTGGTGATTTAAGAATGTTTAACTCTAGTCGCTAATATGGACGTCAAATGATACACACTTAATTGGAAGTAGCTTTACAAATTAAGTTCCGTTTAAAGAATGCATACCACTTCACTTCCACAGGCTTCTCGGTTCATGTGTCAAGAAATCAAGTGAGTTGTTCAAGCACAGTATTTTAATGTAGCATTTACATAAATTAGCTATTTTACATAATGCTTCGACAAGTTTTGGTGCAATGAGTAATGATAACGAACAGCACTCTCGTGTTGTACCTGAAACGAATTCAACAAAATTATGTCATTCCTTTCCATATATACGATTTCTGCACAATAACCTTGGATTGCAGGTTGATGCAATTGTTTTTCGATTGTTTAAAGACAATATTATTCAGGGATTATTGATCGAACAAACTATCTGAATATCACACAGACAGCACTTGTTGTTTTGCAGCATGAACGCTGTGAAGTGGACCTTTGTTTTGCTTGTCGTGTGCGTCGCACTGGCTTCGCTCATTGACGCTTCCGAAGTAGATGAAGAGGTATCTGGACATAACATACATTTAAAAAGTCATTTACAGTAAAACCTGACGTGTTTCGATTCAGTGAACAGCAACTGCAGTACTTGTACTTACTTCCTTTAAAGGCAAGATAAATATAA
>CM034534.1:72189702-72202202 GCA_020002185.1 Paraescarpia echinospica
ATATTATTTATTTAGAGCATTCAATGTTGAATGAAGGTCAAGGCAATGTAACTCACCCCTGTCGGTCCTGGGGCCCCGTCACGGTATCCTGCCCGCCCACTAGTAAAGGTACTTTCACTGCCCGAGACGCGTATCGACTACTGTAGTATCATCAGCCGGCGCTTGTAAGTCAATCAAGCCGCCAAAAAGGGCGACTGTTCGATCGAAGACAGAATAAGAGACACGTCACGCAACCGGCAAAAATGTCTCATGTCCATCACCCGCCACGAAGCACTATTGATGGGACCACGTGTTTTTATTACTGGAGCGTGGTCGACGAGGCATTGTTTACCCAAACAATAGCCACCGGCGCGGTTCGTCGCACCTTCACGCTACGGCGCTCTTCTTTAACGAAAGACGTGGAGTCGATAATCCCCGGGGGGAATACAATCCATAAGTATCACATCGATCCCACAGAAAGCTAATGATTGATTGCAAAATATGCTTCTATGTTACTATTGCATTACAGTGCATGGTTGTGTGATGTATATATACATATGCATATACGCACACGCACGCAAGCACACCCATACATATACACACACACACGTACTCAAGCACACAAGCAAAACAAAACACACACACCCACACCCACACACACCCCCCCCCCACCCCCCACACACACACGTTCACACATACGTGAATGAGAGATCCGTGAGTCTACGCTAGGATTTTATATTTCTCAATGTGTGGTACTTTTCTTCACTTTTACTTTTTCAAAGAATCAGGTATAATGCAAAAACAGTATTTACTATTACCAATTAACTTTTTCCAAAATGACGTGAATAAAACCAAGTCATAAGCAATATTGCCACGACACGAATATAAGTAGAATTAGAGAATGGATGTTTTCCTTTTACGCTGTTTATGTTATGTGTCGACGCGTTATACATTGGTTACTACTTCTTGCATCTGGACGTATCGCATAACGTCTGAAAGCATTCAAGTCCGTTGTTAAGTTTCCCGGATGAACCGTACGATGTGACCGAGATGCTCTAAAAACAGACATAGACATACAAGTCTTACAGGCCAGAGACTCAGACAGTCATACTCAAATTAAGATTGATACGTTGGATATAACAACTCATTAATACGAGCAAACACGACAGTCGACATATCAAATGGTAAGTGTGATTTATTATGCAGTAAATAAAAACGGATGTTTTTGTATCCTTTTACGCTGCAATTTATGTTATGTGTCGACGCGTTATACATTGGTTACTACTTCGATCCTCGCCACCAGTGCTAAATGCCTGTAGAAATGGCTCCGTTTGAGTAACATAACAATTCGGTAATGAGATGTTTTGGTAATAGAACATATCGGTAATATTACATTTTGTTAATATGATATTTCACTAAAAACGTAATTAAGTTCAAGAAGTATTACACAAACTGATCCGTAATAATAAATATTACTAACTTACTAAAAATGTCCTACCTATTACAGGAATATTTATAAATAAAACACGTTTAAAATACCAAAATATTCTGATTAGTTTTTAAACAAATTAGAAATGTCCTGTTCCTGAAATGTCCTAATACCGAAACATCCGATTATCAAAACTTCCTATACCAAAAATGTCCTATTTCCAAAATGTCCTATCATCGATACACCCGATTACCAAAACGCCCTCTTACAAAATGTCCTATTACCGATATGTCCTACTACCGAAATGTCCAATTACCAAAACATACAATTAAAAAAACTTCCTATTACCAAAATATTTGTTGCCCAATTGTTCATGACCAAAGTGGCTTTTACCAATATGTCATGAATAAAGACGTTAAATTACGTTTCTTGACATGATATTGTCATAAGCACTGAATATTACAAATGAACTGTAGAAGAACGTTGCTTTAAAACAAACCTTTTACCAATTTGTATCGGAGTATTACAACAACTTCGTCAAATGTTGGGATATGTATCACAAAAGGTATACGGACAATACTTAAATGAAGTTTTAACTAAAGCGAAGACCAAATGTGTTGAACCACACCAGACGACATTCACACACAACACGTCAGTTTTTAGTTTCTGAGAGAGAATAGCCAACTGTGAAGCCAATCAAACATCACGCAAGATCACATCGTCCTCTTACCGATGCCCTTTAACTGAATGCAGCCTTTCGCTGTAGGGGACACACTTAGAACGCTACATGACTTGCTCACATTATTACTCACACTACAATACATTAGTATGCCTTGTGTTTAGTGTACGCAACGTCTGTCTACTCCCTAGTACCATGGAGGTATCGGACCTAAAGCCAAGTTTTAATTGTACGTGAACTTTATTATTGACAAATGCTTTGTTTCGATTCGAGTCATAATTTGAAATGAAACTGTATTTTTTTTTTTAATCAATGAAAATCTTATGTAATTGAAAGATATGCAACACATACAATAACAGATTTACGGCATTTAATTATATCACAAATATTATCTAGAAACAAATCATGACAGCTGTCTTACGTATACGTTTAATAACAAAATATAAAAATGGTTGCAACCTACAGTATATATCAGGGCCTTCATACCAAAGTTGTGGGCCTGACGTGAATGTGTCATTCACCCAACAGTTCTAATAGGGAGTAATTAATAAAGACGTTATGTGGAAAGAAATATATCATTAATCTAAGATCGGAGGCCAGGCGAGCCTCACCCCTGGCAGACAAGGAAACAAGAGGAGAAAACAACAACGTGTGACAGGCAGAGGCCGCAAGCACCCTTAGCTGAGATGGTCGATTATCACCAGTCAGTGTACGTAGGTCAATGTGCCCCTTGTTTTTTACCCGCACTACAAATGGTACAAGATTATAGTGATGCAACCTGGGTGACATGGGACAGCCTGTGTCGGTTCAATGACACTAATTTGCCGACATGTTTCATTATATAGATGATATTTCCATCTAACATGGTAGCTTCAATCGTGATTGCGATTGATTTAGTTTTGTGTGCTTGAGCCAATCCCTGTTAGAACAGTTGACGACTGGATACATGAGCACATGTTGTATGGTCATGTGGTTAATATTTGTTTAATTGTTTCAGATTACCGCTACTCGTAACAAGATATAAACAATAACAAATAATGTTCCCGTTATTTATTGGGAACTATATACAACAATATGGGTACTGCTGCAAACCCCAAAGATGTAAATTGAAATGTTTTGGAAACATATTGTTTGGTGTACTTGCAAAGCAATTGATGTATGAGAAGAAAACGCCATGGTTATAATCACCCGTCGCAAAGGTAGACCACCCACTGATTCCCTTGAATTGGATGCAGCCTTCCTCTCAGTAAGATATATTTCAAAACTACAGGAAATACAGTCATTACTCATCGGTTGCTAAAACGTTACAAAATCTACTATATATTGTTTATTAATGCTAATTAAATGGATTACCCCCCAGAATGTATGACGCACGAACAACAACGACATTCCATTTGATACTTGTTACGTATAAAAAAGAAAATACAATAGACAGTTTCTTGATCCCTGTAGCAAAAAAACGTGACTTTGTTTTATCGTGCTACACATACGCAGCAACCAGATCCCCTATATAAAGTCAGCGCGCTTAGCCTGTTCATCATCCCTTTCCACCAGTGCTATACGCAGACAAGGGGACAGCGAAGAAGATCACGTCATGTAAGTAAACGAATTTATATGATCGTGTGTGGGTTGTGTGCGTGCGTGTGTGTGTATGTGTGTGCGTGCGTGCGTGCGTGCGTGCGTGCGTGCGTGTGTGTGTGTGTGTGTGTGTGTGTGTGTGTGTGTGTGTGTGTGTGTGTGTGTGTGTGTGTGTGTGTGTGTGTGTGTGTGTGTGTGTGTGTGAGTGTGTGTTTTTGTGGTGAGTTAAGAATGTTTAACTCTAGTCGCTAATATGGACGTCAAATGATACACACTTAATTGGAAGTAGCTTTACAAATTAAGTTCCGTTTAAAGAATGCATACCACTTCACTTCCACAGGCTTCTCGGTTCATGTGTCAAGAAATCAAGTGAGTTGTTCAAGCACAGTATTTTAATGTAGCATTTACACAAATTAACTATTTTACATAATGCTTCGACAAGGTTTGGTGCAATGAGTAATGATAACGAACAGCACTCTCGTGTTGTACCTGAAACGAATTCAACAACATTATGTCATTCCTTTGCATATATACGATTTCTGCACAATAACCTTGGATTGCAGGTTTATGCAGTTGTTTTCGATTGTTTAAAGACAATATTTTCCAGGGATCATTGATCGAACAAACTATCTGAATATCACACAGACAGCACTTGTTGTTTTGCAGCATGAACGCTGTGAAGTGGACCTTTGTTTTGCTCGTCGTGTGCGTCGCTCTGGCTTCGCTCATTGACGCTTCCGAAGTAGATGAAGAGGTATCTGGACATAACATACATTTAGAAAGTCATGTACAGTAAAACCTGACGTGTTTCGATTCAGTGAACAGCAACTGCAGTACTTGTACTTACTTCCTTTAAAGGCAAGATAAATCTAATCAAAATGGCATATGCAGTGGGTAATGTTTTGTATCACAGCGAGTCCTGTGTTATGGCCATACGTCACATTTAGGCGTATCACGAATTGCTAGTTATGTTGTGTTCATACTAAATAAATGGAAATGTATACGGGACACAAAGTAACGTGAGTTCTTATAATTATGTTCGCCTTCGTGCGTGCGTGCGTGCGTGCGTGCGTGTGTGCGTGTGGGTGTGTCTATCCGTGGTGCATGTGCGTGCTTGTTAAAACAACACAATGTTACACTATTTCCATTGATCTGTTTCAGGAATCGCTGTCTCTGGAAAAGAGTAAGTTGTTCTAACCGAGACAATCATTCCGTAAGGAAATGATGTTGTAATATTTTGAGCTTGGTTTCCAAGGATTTAGGTGCAATAGAAGTTATCTTATTATTATTATAATCGTTCATGTTCTCTTTAGTCTTAGATTTAATTTCCTTTAAATACTGCCTTGATTTTCGGTAGTCTGACTCATTATCACACATATGTTAACCAAATACCAGAATGTTCTAAAACAGTTTAATTGATTTAGCTTATTTGTTTGCTTTTTGTTGTATTTGTATGTCAATGGTATATGTGTTAGTCTCTATGGTACGTGTTTATTTGTTGGTTTATTATTCGTGTCGTTTGTTTGTTTCTGTCTTATCTAACTGTTTCTTTCTAAAATATATATCTTTGTTTCTAGGGTTTGCTAGTCGTCATCATCCACGGCGTCCCTGGAATCCCCGACGTCCCCATCGTCCCCGACGTCCATCCCGCCCAAGACGCAGGGACTGTTGTGAGTGTCTTAATTACATTTACTATGTGACAGTTAGTGGTTTCATTTACAAACATATTCCGCTTATTTTGTAATAGCCTTTCCCAACTCACCCAACCTTTGTCCTTTTAGTAATTAAGATTCCTATATTGTAATTGTTGCCGGCCACTGATAAAAATTAAATTAGTTTAATATTCTCAAAGTAAAGTGAACCCGAGCTATGCCGTGCGTTCCATGAACTGTCAACACTGTCGTAATGTGCGCCTGGAAATACAGATGTTCATGACTTGAAACGCTTGGTACACTTATTGTTTGCAATTTCGACCCATTACTAAGCACGAATACAATTTATTATACAGGACGATCCAATGTTTGATAACAAAGCGTGGTCCTGTCTGGTTTCAGTGAAACGCTGCAGTGTGAGATGCAGGTACGGGTCTTGTACTTGCCGAGTCACAAGAATGTGGTACCAGAACCGTCGTGGGCGTTGTCCCGTCTGCTGCTACTGCAAATGTGACCGACGTGGCTTCGCTAACTGCTACGAAGGACTCGGTTTCCCCTGTCATTAATATCATCGAATGTGGTTGAATGTTACACATTTATGCAACGTGTTCAATGATTCGCTGTATCGGGCGAGTTGCATTTGTCAATAAATCCGAACTGTTGAATAATCCGTTGCATTATTCATAATCATCGTTCAATGATGATTTGCGATGATATGTGTAATTGAACTCATTGTAGTTTACCTTGTGTATTAGAATAATGTGATACATATAGGGATAATTAATTATATATATATATATATTGATAGATATATCGATATATCGATAGATCGATAGATATATCGATCTATCGATGGGTCGATGGATCGATGGAAGGATGGATGGATGGATGGATGGATGGATAGATAGACAGACAGACAGACAGACAGACAGATAGATAGATAGATAGATAGATAGATAGATAGATAGATAGATAGATAGATAGATAGATAGATAGATAGATAGATATATAGATAGATAGACAGATAGATAGATAGATAGATAGATATATAGTTAGATAGATAGATAGATAGACAGATAGATAGATAATGCTTTCTATCAGTCGTGTAATTGAATTTATTGTAGCTTAATTTGTAGACACACACACACACGCACACACACACTCACACATATATATATATATATATATATATATATATATAAGAATATATAGATAGAAAGATGGATGGACAGACATACAGGCAGACGAGTAGACAATCAGACAGGTAGACAGGCAGACAGGCAGACAGGCAGACAGGCACACAGGCAGACAGGCAGACAGGCAGACATGCAGACAGACGGACAGACAGACTGACAGACAGACAGACAGACATATACATAGATAGATAGATAGATAGATAGATAGATCAATAGATAGATAGATAGATAGATAGATAGATAGATAGATAGATAGATAGATAGATAGATAGATAGATAGATAGATAGATAGATAGATAGATAGATAGATAGATAGATAGATAGATAGATAGATAGATAGATAGATAGATAGATAGATAGGTAGATAGATAGATAGATATATAGGTAGGTAGGTAGGTAGGTACTTGAGAAAAATGGGTGTACCGGGCTCAAGTATCCTCTGTTAAGGATTTGGAACATGAACGAACCCCCTAATGCATTGGCAACGGAGTATAAGTGGCGAATGTGAACCCTAAACCCAGACATCTAATAAAATCAGTTTAGTCCTTTCGGGTAGATGGTCTTCTCTGCAGAAAATGTTTTGGTAAATAAAACCTAAAAAAGAAAAACATGTATGATTAATGGTACATCCAAATAACAATTATCGGTCTACAACGAAGACGAGAATGCGTGATTATCCAGTCATGGCACAGGGATGCATTCAGCCGTTACATTCACATGCCAATGAACATTAAACAATGACCAACTGGACAAGGCAATTGTGAAGCCGTACGAACCGGACAACCCCATATGCAGCCTAATCCAGGCAATTGTGAAGCCGTACAACCGGACAACCCCACATGCAGCGTAATCCCCCTAACAACTAAACAATTGCACTAACACTACGACGTCTCACTGTGTCCTAAGCGCTAAGGTCATTGTTCTGTAGAAGTCCATTGTTCATTGTAAGTTGGTGGCCACCAACATATCTTTCAGGTTTTTGTTCTTTGAGAATGCTGTTATAAATCTCGGCGTGTGTATTTCTGGACACGCGGTTTGTAGCAGTTCATATGTGGCTTTAGCTAGTTTAGCAACTGTTTGTCCCTGGTGGGAGAAGCGAATCACAAAAAGGTATAATATCAAAAGAGTCCTCTCTAGATAGATAGATAGACAGATAGACAGATAGACAGATAGACAGATAGACAGATAGACATATAGACAGTTAGATAGACAGATAGATAGATAGATAGATAGATAGATAGATAGATAGATAGATAGATAGATAGATAGATAGATAGACATATATATAGATAGATAGACAGACAGACAGACAGACAGACAGACATACAGACAGACAGACAGATAGATAAATAAATAGATAGATAGATAGATAGACAGATAGACATATATACAGATAGACAGATAGACAGATAGACAGATAGACAGATAGACAGATAGATAGATAGATAGATAGATAGATAGACAGACAGACAGACAGACAGATAGACAGATAGATAGATAGATAGATAGATATATAGATAGATAGATAGATAGATAGATAGATAGATAGATAGATAGATAGATAGATAGATAGATGGGTGGACGGATTTATGGATGGATGGACGGACGGACGGACAGACGGACAGACGGACAGACGGACAGACGGACAGACAGACAGATAAATATATATATATAGATAGATAGACATATAGATAAATATATATATAGATAGAAACATAGGTTGCTATATATGTAGGTAGATATTTTAGGAAAATGGGTGTACTTCGTTCAAGAATCCTCTTTTGAGGATTTGGAATATGAACTAAGAACCTGATGCACTGTCTACGGATTATAAGTGGAGAATGTGAACACTAAACCCAGATATCAGATAAAATCAGTTTAGTCATTTCGGGTAGATGGTCTTTATAGAACCGTCCATAGGACCTTTGGAAAAATTGTCATTCAAATGTTAACAATCGTCGATATGATAACTCTCTAACGTCAAATAGACACGGCCACACGGGTGACAATCAGGCCGCAAAGACAGTTACATGCCGGCACAACACCAACACCGAATGCGCGTTTTATCATTAGCTTGTATGTCTTTTTTAGCACTTCCCAGCTAGTTAGGGTTTATAAAGTACGCCAGTGAGCCATTGCATCTCGTAGTTAGCCAATTAATGGACACATTACCCTTATGCGTTGTAACATTATGATATGTCCCCAAGTCCCTTTATACACTGTATTTGGCTTAACTTAAAGGATAACCAATCTTTTAGTTAACCGCTGTTGGGACATTCTCTTGTCCTGGTTACCTGGGATAAGCCCAAGTCGGCTTAATGTGTGCATAATATTATTTATTTAGAGCATTCAATGTTGAATGAAGGTCAAGGCAATGTAACTCACCCCTGTCGGTCCTGGGGCCCCGTCACGGTAACCTGTTCGCCCGCTAGTAAAGGTACTTTCCCTGCCTGAGACGCGCATCGACTATTGAAGTATCATCAGCAGGCGCTTGTAAGTCAATCAAGCCGCCAAAAAAGGGCGACTGTTCGATCGAAGACAGAATAAGAGACACGTCACACAACCGGCAAGAATGTGTCATGTCCATCACCCGCCACGAAGCGCTATTGATGGGACCACGTGTTGTTATCACTGGAGCGTGGTCGACGAGGCATTGTTTACCCAAACAATGGCCACCGGCGCGGTGAGTCGCACCTTCACGCTACGGCGCTCTTCTTTAATAAAAGACGTGGAGTCGATAATCCCCGGGGGGAATACAATCCATAAGCATCACATCGATCCCACAGAAAGCTAATGATTGATTGCAAAATATGCTTCTATGTTACTATTGCATAACAGTGCATGGCTGTGTGATGTATATATACATATGCATATACGCACACGCACGCAAGCACACCCATACATATACACACACACACGTACTCAAGCACACAAGCAAAACAAAACACACACACCCCTTTTACTACCTTTACGTTGCGACACGTCTGTATAAAGGGGAATATGAAAATAAATATAATAATTCCACATTCAAGTCCGTTGTTAAGTTTCCCGGATAACAGAAACAAAATAGTTCGTATGGGCGCTCGATGTGACCGAGTTGCTCTAAAAACAGACACACTCTCTGACATACCAGTCTTACAGGCACAGAGACACAGATAGTCATACACAAACTAAGATTGTTACGTTGGATATAACGTGATTGTGACTCATTAATACGAGCAAACACTGACGATTCGTACATCAACATCAGCTGGCCTCAATCATAAGTGTGATTTATAAGAGATAAAGGGAAATGCAGTAAATAAAAACGACATAAAGACCCAAAAAAAATTGTATAAAAGCATTGACGTAAATCACACCATAAAGAATTGACGCACACGCTAGGTGTCTAGTAAACAACCCTTTATTCGCAATGTAACCACCAGCATCGATAAAGCATAACACTGACTTGCTGTGAGGTTGGTGGTTTCCAACACATATAAAAAAAAGAGTTACAATGAAATCCCATCCTCCGCGCCAGAATAACAGTAACTTGTACAACTGACCCCTCATCGACATTACTAAAAACCTGTACAACTGGATCCTCGCCACCAGTACTAAATGCCTGTAGAAATGGCTCCGTTTGAGTAACATAACAATTCGGTAATGAGCTGTTTTGGTAATAGAACATGTCGGTAATATTACATTTTGTTAATATGATATTTCACTAAAAACGTAATTAAGTTCAAGAAGTATTACACAAACTGATCCGTAATAATAAATATTACTAACTTACTAAAAATGTCCTACCTATTACAGGAATATTTATAAATAAAACACGTTTAAAATACCAAAATATTCTGATTAGTTTTTAAACAAATTAGAAATGTCCTGTTCCTGAAATGTCCTAATACCGAAACATCCGATTATCAAAACTTCCTATACCAAAAATGTCCTATTTCCAAAATGTCCTATCATCGATACACCCGATTATCAAAACGCCCTCTTACAAAATGTCCTATTACCGATATGTCCTACTACCGAAATGTCCAATTACCAAAACATACAATTAAAAAAACTTCCTATTACCAAAATATTTGTTGCCCAATTGTTCATGACCAAAGTGTCTTTTACCAATATGTCATGAATAAAGACGTTAAATTACGTTTCTTGACATGATATTGTCATAAGCACTGAATATTACAAATGAACAGTAGAAGAACGTTGGCTTTAAAACAAACCTTTTACCAATTTGTATCGGAGTATTACAACAACTTCGTCAAATGTTGGGATATGTATCACAAAAGGTATACTGACAATACTTAAATGAAGTTTTAACTAAAGCGAAGACCAAATGTGTTGAACCACACCAGATGACATTCACACACAACACATCAGTTTTTAGTTTCTGAGAGAGAATAGCCAACTGTGAAGCCAATCACACATCCCGCAAGATCACATCGTCCTCTTACCGATGCCCTTTAACTGAATGCAGCCTTTCGCTGTAGGGGACACACCTAGAACGCTACATGACTTGCTCACATTATTACTCACACTACAATACATTAGAAGGCCTTGTGTTTAGTGTACGCAACGTCTATCTACTCCCTAGTGCCATGGAGGTATCGGACCTAAAACCAAGTTTTAATTGTACGTGAACTTTATTATTGACAAATGCTTTGTTTCGATTCGAGTCATAATTTGAAATGAAACTGTATTTTTTTTTAATCAATGAAAATCTTATGTAATTGAAAGATATGCAACAAATACAATAACAGATTTACGTCATTTAATTATATCACAAATATTATCTAGAAACTAATCATGACAGCTGTATTACGTATACGTTTAATAACAAAATATAAAAATGGTTGCAACCTACAGTATATATCAGTGCCTTCATACCAAAGTTGTGGGCCTGACGTGAATGTGTCATTCACCCAACAGTTCTAATAGGGAGTAATTAATAAAGACGTTATGTGGAAAGAAATATATCATTAATCTAAGATCGGAGGCGAGGCGAGCCTCACCCCTGGCAGACAAGGAAACAAGAGGAGAAAACAACAACGTGTGACAGGCAGAGGCCGCAAGCACCCTTGGCTGAGAGGGTCGATTATCACCAGTCAGTGTACGTAGGTCAATGTGCCCCTTGTTTTTTACCCGCACTACAAATGGTACAAGATTATATTGATGCAACCTGGGTGACATGGGACAGCCTGTGTCGGTTCAATGACACTAATTTGCCGACATGTTTCATTATATAGATGATATTTCCATCTAACATGGTAGCTTCAATCATGATTGCGATTGATTTTGTTTTGTGAGGTTGACCCAATCCCTGTTAGAACAGTTAACGGCTGGATACATGAGCACATGTTGTATGGTCATGTGATTAATATTTGTTTAATTGTTTAAGATTACCGCTACTCGTGACAAGATATAAACAATAACAAATAATGTTCCCGTTATTTATTGGGAACTATATACAACAATATGGGTACTGCTGCAAAGCCCAAAGATGTAAATTGAAATGTTTTGGAAACATATTGTTTGGTGTACTTGCAAAGCAATTGATGTATGAGAAGAAAACGCCATGGTTATAATCACCCGTCGCAAAGGTAGACCTCCCACTGATTCCCTTGAATTGGATGCAGCCTACCTCTCAGTGAGATATATTTCAACACTACAGGAAATACAGTCATTACTCATCGGTTGCTGAAACGTTACAAAATCTACTATATATTGTTTATTAATGCTAATTAAATGGGTTACCCCCCAGAATGTATGACGCACGAACAACAACGACATTGCATTTGACACTTTTTACGTCTATAAAAAGAAAATTCAATTGACAGTTTCTTGATCCCTGTAGCAAAAAAAACATGACTTTGTTTTATCGTGCTACACATACGCAGCAACCAGATCCCCTATATAAAGTAAGCGCGCTTAGCCTGTTCATCATCTCTTGCCACCAGTGCTGTACGCAGACAAGGGGACAGCGAAGAAGA
>CM034534.1:72204702-72241077 GCA_020002185.1 Paraescarpia echinospica
TCGTAAGCAGCAGTGATCGATTACATCACATGCATTCTACCAAGATTAAAGGACAGTTAACAAGATTCCCATGCAAAGCTAATCGTTTCACGTGAGATGTGAACGAGGATGCCTTTGTCTTATCGATAATTCAGCAATTGTCCGCCTACGTATATTGTGCGATATGTGCTCAGATGTTCATGTATTATGTGACAATTCCTCAAGCTCCAAAAGAATCCTTTGTTCCTCCTGGCGTTTAGTTGTTTTGTTAACTGTTCCCTGAATCATCTGATCGACAAGTATTCGCCCAAAGAGGTTTACTGGAGCCGAACTTTACTGAGTGTGCACCAGCATCAATTTAACATAGACATGTTTGTGGTCGTCAGGCAGTTGGGTCAACTCAGCATTGTGGTACGGGAGGTAGCTAAGCCTGTCACAATAGACGCCAGGCATAGCATCTAGTGTGGCTCTGTTCATGCGCGACGCAGCAGAATGACGACCATGTCCAGATGGGACAGAAAGTAGGTTTTGAGACTCCGATTTCCATCTAGAAGAAATTCCATGTAGACTACAAATATATATATGATGCGGGCACATGTCCTGTTTTGGAGGATCTGCCTCAACGACGCTTGTGGCACGCTTTTCAGAAGTTACTGAAGGTCTTCACTGTTTAATCCATGTGGACCTTGTCGTCTGTGTGATTGGCTTGCAACTGTTAGAATAAACCTTTCCATGCCAGCCTGATAAGGAGCTCGTATACTAGTTTGCCTTCATCACCATCGTTGTTATCTTCGTCTTCGTCGTCAACTTCATAATAATCTTCATTTGTATTATTATCTTCGTCCTCGTCATCAATGTTGCCATCGGCATTATCATCTTCCTCTTCCTCATATTGAACTGACGCATAACCACCACCATCTTATTCATATTATTTATAAACGTGGAAGAAAAAAACGCGAGTCAAAGAGCTCTTTGTTTTGTATTCAGTTCAGTTCGCACATACGACATTTTCCTTACATCAACACCTTCATCGTTTGGTTCTTATTTGAAATAACCACTAGGGACTTCGTTTTTATCTTGATCACCACATTTATATATTTACCTACAAAGTCATAGATACAGCATGACCATCATTGCCTATGTTTTCATTTGCGTCTTCATTATATTCAATACCATCAATATCATCATATTCATTTTCATCGATTTATTACAAAATGTGCCTCCTGTTAATTCAGCAATTACCCGGAGGCCAAATACCTGTGCTCGGAGTATTTTATTACCACAGAAAGCGATATAAAGTCACCGAACCTCTTTGTTCAACACCGGCAGCCAGTGAAATGTCAGATCATTTCCAAAACCTTGCTTCTTCCTTCCAAATATCTCCTCAGGGTTGAACTTCTGCCACCTTTTCACCTTGTGCCGCCAAGTCGACTTTTGGCGACACTCCGGCAGAACCTCCTCCATTCGTCCCTGTCTCATGTTGCCTGTCCAAGTTGTTCTAGTGTTAGAGTCGTTTCGTTTTTAAATTCGTCTAGTCACCTGGTTCTGGATCGACCCTTTTCCTTTTCCCTCAGTCATTCCCAGCATTATGATTTTTTTTCAGGTGTGATGTTCGCATGACTAACCCAGAGTAAATTAGTTTTTTGGGCGGAGGATAGATCCGTCAAGTGTTATTGGATTATTAACTATATTTAGTAATGTATTTTTCGTCACGTTTTCAACGAGATCCTTATCCTGTGCCGCCAGCAGCACATCTCAAAAGCTTGGATGCCCGTCAATCATCCACAGCTGTGTTCTAACTTTCACAAGCGTGTGTTGTCATCGGAAAAACCATGGCTTGTATAATTCTCGTTGTTGTGGTAATTGATGTATCCCGGTCTTTCCATATTGTGCCCAGACTAGCCGTTACATATCTGACCAGGGTGATTCGTTGATTGTTGGGGTGCATTATTCTTCATTGGTGATATTTGATCCTAGGAATATAAATTCCTTGACCACTTCCACTTTTCTCCATCAATAGTGATTTCATTGATCTATGTAGTTGTTATTATTTGTGTATTCTTGATATTGAGGTTTTACATTTGAAGGCTTGAATCATTTCTTCCAGATCCTCCATTTCTCTACCCATCCACTATTATCACCGTGTTATATGGCCTGAGTACACACACGAATGACAACGTACCAGTTTTTTTTCTTTGTAGCTACAAGGTTTATAAAAAAGATAAAAAATATTGGTACAAATTCTAACATATTTTATACACATTGGTTGAGAACGGAATGCGATTGTTTTCAAATTGTTGCAGCGTTTACACCAGCGGTTCGTAAACGTTTTTGGCTGCGACCCAAATTCCGGTCTCGGGATTTGGTTGACAGAAGGATCACCAAGCATGTTATAATTAATTACAAACTAAATATTCATAATATAAATATATTGTAAATGAGAACATTTAGTTGCCTGCTGAACATATAGGAATTACCAAATCAACGCCGTTCATTATCGACGTAGAAAGTGCATAATCCATGCAAATTATTCAGATGTGCCAAGTATACTGCTTTGGTGGTAGACCATTCTCCTTTACTTCATTCTTGGAATAATCTCACGACCTATATGGGCTACGGATTTAAATATAAATATGCCGCCATACCGACATGTCATTGTTTAAAAAGTATTTACTCAATTTCAAACCAAGTTTACAGCCTAGGCAACAATTCACATGGAAATTGACATAAAATAAACTTTCCCTAAAATAGAAACAATATCCAGCCATGGAGCGGTTCCCTACTACGCACACACCCCCTACTATTGCAACGCGAGGCTCGTGGCGCCAGATCCTCATCTACCTCCATCACTTCATGAAAAGCGGTAGATCTACCGGAATTGATTAAGCAATACTTAGCACACCTGGAAACTAAAGCAAAGATGGCTGATGAATAATAACATATATTACTAACTTACTAATATACGTATATGTATATATATATATATACATGTATATGCATTTATGTAATAGACAGGACATTTTAATAAGTTTAGTAAGTTATTCATAAGTTTCTGTAACGTTTCTTTACCTTAATTGCGTTGGTTTTACAGAAACGTCCTATTACCTCAAAACGTCCTATTATTAAAATGTCCTGTTACCAAAACATCTGATCTGATTACCAAAATGTCCTGTTACTGAACCGGAGCCAGTTCTAGAGGCATTTAGTATTGATGGCGAGTATCCAGTTGTATAGGCTTTTTTAATAATGACGACGAAGAGTCAATTGTTTAAGCTTTTAGTATCAAAGCGCGCAGTCAGTTGTATGCGCTTTTGTTACTACTCTACTTTAATATAAACTGGAATGTGTTACGTTTGCATCAATCTGTATCGCTTACTGAAGCAGTAATTCAATGCTACTGTAATGTACGAACATTATGTTTAAATGAAAATACATATGTCATGTGGAGTATCTATATGACTTCATCTTAGCTCCACCCCAACAGGTTGTGTCTGCTCAAGATTAATTGCTGTTTGTAAAAGACGCATTCAATTTGTATGAATCTCCAGTGAAAAATCGTATGTCCCGCTGTTACAGAGATAGTTCTCCGGGTATGACAAATACTAATGAAAGACAACGGCAAACACCCAACTACGTGATGTCGGATTATTTTATCGATGTTTTGCATGAACATATGAACATCATTTAAAACCTCTAGGTGCAGTAGAAATGTGGCGTGATATCTCTGTGAAACATGTTTTTATATAATTGGTATCAATCATTTTCATAAAAGTGTTAGTTTTTGTACCTCATTTCCCAATACTTATAATAAATCACGACGACCTTACACGTAGTTTCTATAAGCGCGTTTCTTTCACTTGATAATAGCACAAATTCATTTTTATTTGCCACTAACGACATTTTAGCACTATCTGCAACTCCCTACAATTTGTATCTGTACCAGTGACTATCGCAGATTCGCATTAGGTGCAATGTGAGATGATGTTTTTGGAATAACATATGAACTGTTTTGCCAACACAAACAATTGGCAGGTTAATAGGTATATTGTCATTCGCATGTACGTGTGAGTGTGGCTGTGGAAATGCGTATTTCGAGATATAATTTGCGAGTTACTTGCAAATGGATGCCGGTAGAACTACGCGACGTGGACAATGTGAGATCTACTGACTACATAGAATTGCTCGTGTTATCCATGCACCCCGAAATACGTAAATACACATATACATACATGCATACATACATACATACATACATACATACATACATACATACATACATACATGCACACTTGCACAAATGCACACATGCACACACACACACACACACACACACACACACACACACACACACACACACACACACACACACACACACACACACACACACATACTTACACACATACACACATACACACATAAACACATACACACATACACACATACACACATACACACATACACACATACCCTGTATATACATACATACATAGTAGTAGGCATCCTTCAGTCCTATAAGACTATGGATCTGTGCCCTGGTGTTGAAGATCAGTTGTTGGCTAGGCTGAGTCTGCCGTGGCTGTGTAGGCCAATTCTTGAGTGGCAGTCTTTATTGCATATGCTGCACCTGAAGGCGCTCTCTGCTCTGTTCTCAGCCTGGGTGTTTTTTCTGCGGTTGCGTTTTTCTTCTGCTAGCCTGCGGAGAGTATCCTCTCCTCTTTTGCGACTCTTGAGTAGGTCATGCCTCCATGTGGATCGGTCTCCAGCAAGATCCTCTCAATTGTCGAATTCTATGTCTATGTCTTCAAGTCTCGCTTGCATACGTCCTTGAAGCACAGATGGGGACGTCCTGCAGCTCTCTTTCCAGTGGCCAGCTCTCCGTAGAGGATGTCTTTTGGAAGTCTCCCATCTTCCATCCGATGCACGTGGCCAAGCCAGCGGAGGCGGCGTTGCCTGAGCAGGGTCACAACGCTCACATACTTGGCACGTGAGAGGAACTCTGTATTGGGGGCTCAGTCCTTTCAGGGGATCCCGAGGATGCGCCGCAGGCAGCGCATGTGAAATTAGTTCATTCGATTCTCCTGAGTGGAGTACAGCATCCAGGACTCACTGTCGTACAGAAGTGTACTCAGCACGCAGGTGTTGTACACTGTCACCTTTGTGCGCTCCGTCAGCATTTTGTTGTTCCACACTCTCTTTTTAAGCCTGGCAAGTGTTGAAGCCACTCTCACAATCATTTTGCTGATTTCTGCTTCCAAGGAGATGTTGTCAGCAATGGTGGACCCGAGGTAGGTGTTGAGGTGGACGACCTCTAGCTCATAATTGCTTATGTTGATGGCTGGGGGAGTGATTACATCCTGCCCATGATGTTAGTCTTTCTCAAGCTGTTTGTCAGTCTGAAATCAATGCATGCCTTTGCAAAACGGTTCATGAGGTTTCAGTATGCGTGATGACTGCCGCATCATCCGTAAACAGAAAGTCTCTGACGAGGGCCAGGCGCTCCCTGGTCTTCGTTTTTAGGCGTGACAAGTTGAATAGCTTTCCTTCAGATCTCGTGTGCATGTACACTTCCTCTGTCGAAGATCCAAATGCGTGCTTCAACATAAGGGCAAAGAATATCCCAAAGAGGGTTGGGGCGAGGACACATACATGTTTGACGCCACTGGTAACGTTAAAAGTCTCGGAGGTAGAACCGTCGTACAGGATTGTACCTCCCATAACATCGTGGAATGACGGTGAGAACAGAGCTGCAGGGCTTTGGGGGCATTCTATCTTCAGTAGGATCTTGAACAGACCATCCCTGCTCACAAGTTCGAAGGCTTTGGTAAGATCGATGAAGGCAATGCACAGCGGCTTCTTCCGTTCCCTGCATTTCTCCTGTTACTGTCGAAGCGAAACTATCATGTCGCTAGTTGATCTATTTGCTCTGAAACCACATTAGGATTCGGGGTAGACTCACTCAGCGAATATGTGTAGTCTGTTCAGGGTGACACGAGCAAACAACTTGCCAACTACGTTCAGGAGTGAGATGCCTCTGTAATTGTTACAATCGTTCCTTTCTCCTTTGTTCTTGTAAAGCGTAAATATGCTGGCATCCCTCATGTCTTGCGGCATGGCCCCTTTACTCCAGCACTGACAAAGGAGTACGTATAGGGGTTCGTTTTGAGTAGTACTCTACCCACCTCTCCGTTAGCTTTTTTCTGTCATGGATAGGCTCGCCTGTAAAGGACCTCAAGGGGGCTGTCTTGCTCTGGGTAGGGCCTATGGCTTTCTTGATGCCGTCATACATGGCCCCGGTGTTGCCTGTATCAGCTGACCTCTGAATGTCCTTGCATATCTGGCGCCAGTATTCGTTCGCACAGCGTCTAGCAGTCTGCTGGACTTTGCTTCTGGCATTCCGGAGCACCCGGAGGGATGCTTGGCTGGGCGAACGCTTGTGTTCGTCAAGGGCTGCACGCTTGGCCTCGATAACTGGAGTCATCACACTGCTGTAAGCCTCGAACCAATCATTTGTCTTCCTTGAATTCTTCTTTCCAAAGACTGTTATGGCAGCATTTTGTACTGTGTCGCGTACATGGTCCAGTGGCAGTGTCAACTGATAGACTGTTGTTCAGTGCATCCTCAAGTACCTCTCTAAACAGTGCTGCCATTTCGGGATGTGTTGTCTTGCTCACATCAATGCGAGCTTTTCTTTCGTGTTTGGTTTGGAGCGATGTATCTTCTTCGGTTGCAACCTAATCCTGCAGCACACCAAGGAGTGGCCTGTGTCGCAGTCAGCGCTGTGGTAGATCGGGTGATCAGAACATTCTGGAGGCAAGAGCGTCTGGTGATGATCAAGTCCAGCTGATGCCAATGCTTTGATCGGAGGTGTCTGAAAAAGGAGGAGTTGATGATATAGAGGTTGAAGTAGGAGCACCACTCAAAAAGTCGCGGTCCGTTCTTATTTATCTTGCCGACTCCGTGATGTCCCAGGCAGACTGGCCAGGCGACATGATCGGCTCCCACCCTTGCATTGAAGTCAACCAACAGCGGCAGGTGTTCCTGTGGCGGTATCTGGCTGATGATTCCAGGTTTCCATAAAACTTATATTTGGCTTCTGAAGTTGAGTACAGGATTGGCGCATACACACTGATGAGGTTGACAGGGCCGTCGGACGTTTGAAGACGGAGCGAGAGGAGTCTATCAGATCCGTTTCCGTCAGGCTCTATCATCCTTAGCAGTTTGTTCTTGACTGCAAAGCCTACGCCGTGCTCTCTTGTGTCGTCGAATCCCTTGCCTTGCCAATAGGATGTGTAGTCCTTTTCCCTCAAAGACCCTGATTCGGCCTGGCGTGTGTCTTGGAGTGTGGCGATGTCGACATCAAGCCTTTTGAGCTCGTTGTTAATGACTGCAGTGTTTTGGGCGTCACTGATGTCTTGGAGGTCTAGTGAGAAGCCGGTTGTCATGGTACGGATGTTCCAGCATCCCAACTTCATAGTCGATTTCCTTTTCCGGTTCCAGTCCGTTTTCCTTTGCATTGTCAGTTTTGTGCTCTGTCTTGTGTTGCTTGGTGCAGGAATTTCAGTCCACTCGCCAGGTTGTAAAACCATAAGCCCCACGCACCCAGAGAGGCAGGTGAATTGTGCCGAGACAACACCTTGCTGGCTGGGGGCTGCTCAGCTTGAGGCGGGCGGTAGCTGTCTAGTGAGATCTGTAGATCTCTCCCACTATCGGAAGGAACCCCTGGCGCAACACTCTACGCCAATCGAGCAAGAGGCTTATAACCGATAAACTGCTGTTTCCCATGTTTTATCTACACCGTGAGATGAGGCTGGAGTGTCCTCTCCAGGGCACAAACCTGGGCAAATTGACATGGAGGGCCAGTTGTTGCCCATGCAGCAAGTCTCCCGCCTCCATGTATTTAACGATCTTCCCGTCTCCGTCCGCTTTCTTTGCTCTAGTTTTTAGATGTGCTAAGTATTACGTAGTCATTTATTATGACCAGGATGAGAAACAAAATACAGCCGAAAATTACTAAAGAACAATGTCGATTTGTAGAAGGTGTAGGTACAAGTAATGCAATATACATCCTACGAACACTAATTGAAAGAGCATTGGAAGTGCAGAAAGATATATATGTATGTTTTATTGATTACACAAAGGCATTTGACAGAGTTCGTCATTAAGAAATCATATCAATGATGGAGAGTTTCAACATTAATGGGAAAGATCTGAGAGTTGTGAGACATTTCTACTGGGAACAAACAGCAGCAATACGAATAGAAAATGACATCAGTAAATTTCAAGAAAAAAAACGTGATGTAAGACAAGGGTGTGTCCTATCACCCGGTCTCTTTTCATTGTACAGTGAAATCACCTTACGTACATTAGAATATAGGCCAATTATTCAAGTAGGGGGACACAACATGAGTCATCTACGATGTGCAGACGACACGATACTGATTGCTGAGAACGAAATACATCTACAACAGATGCTAGATACAGTAATAAGGGAAAGTGAGAAAACGATCTGTCCCTGAACAAAAAGAAAACAGAAACCATGGTCATATCAAATAAAAATTACACTCCAACAGTTTTGAAGAAAGTCCGAACGCTTAGCTATCTGGGATCACTAATAACATCCGACGATCGATGCAACGATGAGATCAAGAGGCGAATTGCACAAGCCAGAACCGCTTTTCACGACATGAAACACATTTTAGCAAACAAAACTGTATCAATTAAAGTGAGAAAGCGTCTACTGCAGTATAACATAGAGCGTCTATTGCTATATGGATGTGAATCCTGGACAATAACCAAAGGGTCACAAAAAACATAGAAGCCACTGAAATGTGGTTCTTAAGAAGAATGCTGCGAGTGCCATGGACTGCAAAGCAAAGCAATGAAGTCATCCTTAGGACAGCCAAATCAAAAAAGAAAGATCATCAACAAAGTTAGAACACAACAAGTACGAATTATAGGCCATGTCATGAGAAAGAAAAAGTTAGAACATGTTGTAACAAGAGGAAAGATAGAAGGAAAAAGATCCAGAGGACGCCAGAGAATAAAAATAATAGATAGTCTCTCAACATGGTGTGGAAGGAGCACAACAGAACTGCTACACACTTCAAACCACCGTGCGGTGTGGAGGTCTATGATCGCCAACGCCTGTGACAGACATAGCACATAGTAGAAGAAGAAGAAGACACCAGACGCATTGAAAGCTATGTTTTGCTTCTTTCTGCGTCATACATTCTAGGTAGTAAGCCATTTAATTGGCAAAAACAAATACTGTACATTTTATCCTTTCCGTGTGCGGTGAGTAATGACCGTGTCTGCTGACGTGTTGATACATATTTCCCACCGGGGCTATGACTGTGCTCAATTGAATGAAATCTGCAGCAAGGCGACCGTTGGCGACGTAAGCTTCGTTTCATGGTGTGTTATTCTCTGCTACAAACGGCTTGATTAGTAAGTCCAACGGTCCACCACGTTCTTATTTTTGTTGTTACAGATTTGTTTCCAGTAGTGTTGCTATTCTGTTTCTCTTTTACATATCACGAACAATGACGTAAAACGTGCATGTTTTGCTTTCAACTGTGTAGTCCCATCTAGAAATAGTGTAACGGACAGTGAACTAATATTTACCATATTCAATTATAAAATGATCATGTGATTCTCCTCAACATATTTGTCTCCATCAGTGCTACACACTATAATGATGCAACAATGGCTGGTAACACCAATGTTTTCATAATGCATATTACTCCAACAAGAACATTTTGATCGTCATATCTTTAAATAGTTTCCGTGATATATTAGTATATGGCAAAATAATAACGTTTTTATGTGTTGAAGCAAAATTAAAAAATTAGCAGAAAGTACCTTTCCCTTTGGATAAATATGTTTTTCAATGCAAAGTTCCCTTTTCGGCGCAATACTTGTACCGATTCGATACGACTTCTTCCATTGCAACAGATGCTTCTATCTTAGTCTTCCATTATAGTGCATGGCTGTGTGCTGCATACATGCACACATAGACACCCATATAGATACACACATACGCACACGCAAATGCAAGTATGCACTCCCATACTTACACACACGCACGTACTCATGCCTGCTCCGAGGTGAACAAACACACCAAGGCTGAATCTGTGAAACACCCATCTACTCCAAGCATTGGCCGACGATGATGTCGTGAAGAAGATCCAGGAGTGGAAGGCACAGAGATCCGAGAATGCCATGTTCAGTTCCATGCTGTTGTACCTGCATCGAATTGAGACGATCCTGTTCTTTGTAGCAGTATCCCGTAACGCAGACCTAAACCTCCATCTTGAAGCAGGAGAAGAATTGAGCAAGCTGTTCTTTGCTATGGATCGAATAAAGTACAAGAGACTCTGGCCACGTTACATTGCTGACATGCACGCACTCAAGGCTGACCACCCAGAGACGTGGAAGGAACTTGAATTAGGTGACATACCAGTCACCAAGACTGCCATCCCATTTGTCTCCATTGGGGCAGACCATGCCTGTGAACATCTAACCAAGCTCATGAAGGTTAATTCTGGTCTCATCGGAATCTCCAGCAATGCCAATGCAAGACATGGCTTCTTCCTAGCTTCTCCCGAACTGTCGTGCATGGCAAGCGAGTTCAAGGGTCAGTTCAACGTCAAAGACAACAAGGCTAGTGAGCATCATGATCTATCCACGAATGTGGTCAAGCGGGAGCATGATGCCATCAGCAAGATCAAGGCTGTCATAATGAGTCATAGCAATCAATTCACTGTTGAAGGTCGCACGCTATTCAACTTGATTACCCGTGCATACATTCCATGCGAATACGTTCCACAGATCCTGAACATGGACGAGACTGAACAGAAGCTGTATGAAGACTATGTGGCAGAGAGGATAAATGGGAATGTCAGCATGTGGGCACTTTTCAAGAAACAAAACAACAAGATTTACATGTCTGGCAACAATACGTTTGCAATCAAGATCCGTGACAAGACAGTAGATTTGTGGGAAACCAAGGACCTTTATGGCAGACTGATGGTTCTTGCCCGGTCAAGCAGTTATATTGACCAGAAACACTGCATCAGCAACTATGAGTTCACCTGACGCCAAGGGCACTGTTTGCTCCAAGCGGCTCAATGTTGTCATGCAACGACAAGCCCAAGCTCATCCATGTCCTTGAGCAGCTGGCAACAATAGAAACTCACACCAATAACTCTGAGACGGCTACAAGCGAGATGCATGTTAATGTACCAGATGATGGAGCCTTGGACTTGGCATCTGCTGAAGTCGATTGTCCCCATCTAAATAGGAAGATTGCTGTCGTAGATGGTATGGTGGTTGTCCAGAAACTGACGAAGAAGAAAGCACCCATGCCGACAGTAAAGGATCTCAGTGATAGTTCCATTGACAAAGTGATGGACCTCACAAGAGGCTATGATGAAATAATTCTAGTCTTTGATACTTACAAGGTGGATTCTCTGAAGAGCACAACCAGGGAGAAGAGAAATGGAGGGAATGACCCAATCCAGTATCAAGTCCGACACGATAGCAGCATAAAACACATCACCATGAGCCGTTTCCTATCCCATGACCAGACGACAGGTGATCTCACAGAGTACCTGGCTGAGAAAACTCTACAGTACAACCGAGATTCCCCCAAGCTGGTTATCTCTTCAGCATCTGGGCGAACAAGGAGCAACAGGGACATTCACTTTGAAGATAACAACCATGAGGAAGCAGACACCTTAATGATCTGTCAGGCTGTCTTGGCAGCACAAAGGAGCACAAGGGAAGATGTTGAACTGATGTTCTTCTCGCCAGACACTGATGTCCTTGTGCTGATCATAGTTAATTATGATCTGCTGCCGAAGATACGTCGATGGCGTTGGGGGTGCTGTTGATTGAGCCAATTCTGGACAGCACTCAGTGAGGAAAGGGCCAAGGCATTGCGGGCATGTGTGATGGGTCGGCGCCGAATGTTGTGATTAGGTTGCGTGCAAACGTTGTGCCATCGCGACGTCGTTCGTGTTTTGTATGTGTGTCGATGTTCTTCCTGGCTGTGCCTTGCAGGATGGTTTTTGCAAGGCTGGTTGATCTCGTAACATGCCCATATCACTTTAGCTTTTGTTTTTGACTGTTGTCAGGAGGTCTACGGTTTACGTCTAAACAACAGTTACAACTACAAAACTTAAGACGGCAGCCTCTGGTCTCTCTTAACCGATTCTCGCCTTGCTGCGTGACTTCGCCAGAACGATAGTCTGACTCTGAATGGCCCTTCTGTATGTTATCCGCTAGATGACAACACTGGTATACTCGTGAATTAAAGCGTCATCAATTTATGAAGTTATATGTGACGTATTGTCAGGATTTGCCGTGTTTTAATAATTACTAGTCTCGCTTAACCGACTCTCGCCTGGCTGCGTGACTTCGCCAGAAGATAGTCTGGCTCGGAATCGCGTTTTGACTGCTCAGTGCCAGTTAGCACGTCTATCCCCCAGAATGTTTATATATTATGTATGTTTTCGATAACGAAATGAAATAGTGCCCGAAATAGTATTATACAAAATAAAATGAATCTTAAGCTAAATGAACACAAACAAAAGAGTACTCTGCGGGATTCGAACCGAGGAACGTAAAAATAGCTGCTCGACACGATACCGACTTAGCACGTTCCGGCTGTTCTTTAGCGACTACATATATTAATTAGCAGTCCGACCGTTGCGCGAGACATCGATTGCACTTTGTTTAGTTAAATTTGTCTTTGTTTGGTATTTATATCATGCTGATTCACACTTAGTCGTTTGTTTCTGCTCGAGCATAAGCAAAAGAACGTCAATACGGAATCTTCGATAGCCACAGCCACGAGAGCTGCCACCTAGTGAATATGCATGTGATTAAAAGGCACTAAACTACAAAAAAGTTTAACGTCGGTTTATTTTTTGTGCGACATGTTTCGATATACATGTAAGTTTAATGTTGAATAGTTGTTATAGTATAGTATTATTTGATAAAAGGTGTATCCTTATATAATTTGTTATTTCATATTTGGCCTGAGAGCCAATCATCGTCTCTACCCGAATCCGGGGTAAAGCCCCCTACCGGTAACATTGGCTGGAGCTTAATCATCCAGGTCGTCGTGATGGGACAATGCAGCCACCTCACGGCGCCTGGATAATTGAGGCTAAGCAGCCTCTGGCTTAAAGCACTTGTTGCTTACGTAACTCTGACCTAAGCGAATGTGCGAATGTGCGAATGTGCGCATGTGCGAATGTGCGCATGTGCGACCCACTTCGGTGTGTTGCCAACAGCGCAACCCCGAACATATGGCATAATACTTTTCACACTCTGCCACATACAGTGTGTAACCATCAAAGACAATTATGTCGATGATTCTTATGACACGATAGTCTAGTTTAATAATACGCAATATGTTTAAGTAAGCTACACTCTTTTAAATCCGACTGCATGCAAATATAACTCAAACTATGCATCCACTGCAAACAAACATGGACTGCCACGGACTACATGAGTTGCGGAGGGGTTTATGTCTTGTTAATAATTATTACTTAAACGAATTATAACTACCTTATTGAATGCACACGAATCGTGAACGAAATTACAGTCATGTCGAAAAATAATAGTCTTGTGAAAGTATCCGATAACCAAATGATAATGCGATGCAGTGGTTTATTAGCAGATGCAAAATAACCTTGGAAAAAGGAAACGATCAAGTAAGAATATAACGCGGTGCATTGTTGTAACGATGACGTCACGCGTAAGAGAACATGTTCGTTTAGCGGCAGCACTTCGAAGACCAGCGACAAATTGAACTTCGCAATATAGGTAGCTGCATCAATACTACGATGTTGTTTTGTTACGTAAGTACTAATTTGATCTGTTGTACAAACCTTTGCAAACAGGAAGGTTTTGGTCATAAAACGTAACATATTAAATTAAAGGTTAAATGAACATGGTTTACAGAACGGGAAACTGTATGGTCATTGATTTGTCATGCAGTGCATTATAGAGATATACACAGTGTCAGAATCTTCAAATACACATTTGTTACCGACATAAACCAAAAGTACTATTTGAGTGTTTCATCTTCAGACCGACTAACAGGTGGACCAACTGTCAACAATTCGTCGCATACCCGCGGGTGATATTGTCCCTATACGTTTGGACCCGGCTTCTACATAGCTCATTTTAATAAAAGTAAAACAAAATTGTGGCCTTGGTTCCATAAACACACACACCCACACACCCTTACACACCCGCACACACACACACACACACACACACACACACACACACACACACACATACACACACAGACACACACACACACACACACACACACACACACAGACACGCAGACATGAATGCCGGATCCGTGAGTCTACGACAGGATTTTTTATTTTTCAGTGTGGGGTACTTTTCTTCACTTTTACTTTGTCAAAGAACCAGGTAGAATGGAAAAACGGTATTTACTATTACCAATTAACTATTACCAAAATGACGTGAATAAAACCAGGTCATCAGCATACGACTGAAGCGTGTCATGAGCACGCATAACTGCCTAACTTGTTTCCAGGAACCTACACCAACTAGTTCTTACTAAAACGACATTGATCCTGCATATGCACAACCGATGTCTCTCACACGTCCGACCGGGGAGTACCTTAGGCAGATGGCAGATCCGGGGGGTTAGAAATAGTGATTCCCTTCCCCGTGAGTCTGTTTTATGTATTGCGTATAGATATTTATAGCGTATTCAATTCATCTTTTTCAGACAAGATGTACAATTGTCTTTGTCGTACTCATTACGCTTCCGTCGTGCGGTCAATTGGCGACATATCCGTAAGTTTCAGATATTCTATGCTAATGTTGTTTGTTGGTGTATTTTGCGGCATTATACGTCTTTACTCGTCTTACTCGATACGGCTGGTATTCATCATAAACATTGTTTATTCACGATAACCTTTTAAAATATACATTTTATCTTCATAAGGGTTGTGATTGTAAAATATTAAAGTACAGGTAAATGTTATAGAAATGCTAAACAAATTATTTAAATAAAATAGTATATTGCATAATGTAGTTAAGATGTACTTAAATACATATGAAAATTTAGAAATTAGAATTGCACAAATAATATTTGTAAAATATGTAGCATCAATAAATAGAATAAAAAACGCTGTGTTAAAATGTTCATTACGTTGTTTGTTCCTGTTGTCTAATTAAACACGTTCTGCAAATATGCTCTCTTAAACGCACTTAGAGAGCTGCATTTTCTTATTTCTGGATTTAAAGTATTTCATATTTGTGCGCCATTAACAGCTATAGAGTTCTTGAAGATGTTGGTCCGTGCTTTTGGAACATACAAGTCCCCTCTTGCATTTGACCGTGTTGTTCTTGTCGAAACGTTCGAGTCAGATTTGAATAGCGCACACATGTAGTCAGGAGCCAGTCCCTTTACTGCCTTGAACACCAATTGAGATTGTCTGTATTTCACGCGCTCTGGTAGTGGCAGCCAGTTTAGTTGTTTCAATGGTGGAGCACTTGGAGCTCTGTATTCAGGGTCTGTTATGATTCTGGCAGCACGTCTTTGTAGATGCGTTCTGATGAATTTGTATTGCCCCAGAGTGTGCTGCAATAGTCCATATGTGGTAGAACGTAGCTGTTGTAGAACGTCTTCCGAGCTTGGTATGGAAGGTATTTCTTTATTCTGCAGAGAAGTGCGAGGTTTCCGGCAATCGTGTTGTGTGTCTTGTGCACATGGGCGTTCCATGTGAGGAAATTATATACTTGAAGCCCGAGTAGCCTCTCACTTTTGACAACTTGAAGCTTGTCTCCCTTTATGCATATCTCGATATCAGTTTAGTCAAGATGTTGCCACTTTTGTCGGGACGTGATGATCATGATCTTCGTTTTTTCAGCATTAATAACCATACTGATTTCGTCACACCACTTGGAGATTTCCCGAAGATCATTGTTTAGGCTCTGTTCGATTGTCTGAACAGTCTTTCCCGATGATGGAATCATCAGCATACATGTCCACAGAGTTTATTGTTATTGTGCTTAGGGACATGTCGTTCATGAACACAATAAAAAACAGTGGTCCCAGTAGAGCCTTGGGGAACTCCCGTTGTGATCTCAGCTTGTCCAGACAGTTTGCCCTTGAACTGGACAAACTGTTGGCGCTCTGACAGATACGAAGAGAACCATCGCATTGAATGTTGTGAACATCCGTAGATGGTCAATTTCTGCAGCAGGACTGTGTGGTTCACAAGGTCGAAAGCCTTTCGCAGATCTAGCAATACTACACCATTCACTAGTCCATTGTCAATACCCGTCGCCCACTTATGCACTATGTGGTTCAGTGCTGTCTCACGTGAGTGATTGGCACGGAAACCCGATTGGCCGTCATGTAGCATGTTATGAGACATGAGCTAGGCAGACAGACTGTCATGTACGTGTCGCTCCAATATCTTGCTAAGAACACACAAGACTGATATCGGTCGGTAGTTGCCTTTGTCGTCAGAAGGCCCCTTCTTATGTATTGGAGTAACCTTTGCAAGCTTCCACAGCGTTGGAAATTTGCCACTCACAATGCTGTTGTTTATGAGTGTTGTGACAGACACTGTGATGGCAGGCGCAGCTGCCTTCAGCAGCCTAGCACTGATTTTGTCGGCTCCTGTGGATTTGTCAGGACGGAGAGCCATGAGTGCTCTATTCACCATTTGCTCTGTGATTTTTGGGATCGAGAACACTGTATCGAGCTTGTCACTGACAACGTGTTTGAACTGTGTGTGTTGTTGTTGTATCTCTTGGCTGGCACTAGTGTATTGGTTGGCTATGTTTGTGAAGTATTCGTTGAAGGGGTTTGCAATGTTTTCTGGTTCTGTGATTTCCTGTTCACCATATCTGATGTTACCTGGCGTTTGTGTTATATCTCGTGGACACCGGTCACGACAATTCGCCCACAGCTGACGTGGGTTTCTGGTGTGCTCTTCGATGACATGTTGATAGAAGGAAGTTTTTGCAGTCTGGATCATGCTGGTCACCTTATTTCGGCAAACCTTGTAGTTATTGTTAATAAAAGGTAACATGTTATATGTAATTACAACATAAATCGTGTCTGCCTATATGCAACTATGGAAGCATTTTATACTTAATTAAAACATAACTCATAAACACGCAACTATGGTAGACATGTGTGTTAAATCTATATCATGGTCGCTGTTAATATTGACTCTGTTTATTTTTCTTACAATCACGCCACCTGGCGGTCAGTAGAAGATACCATGAATTTGAGTGGAGGTGAGTGCTGATTATTTCATGTTATTTGATTTAACAGTGCGGTAGGCGATACGCACAATAAGTGAGGGGTAGGGTGTGAGAGAAGACGGTATACTTTCGCATTTCGGTTCATATAAGACTGCGGAATGCTATAAGGTTTTAATTCTTTAATAATTATTTGTCAGAATTCAGTTGTTTTTTCGATTTGTCGTATTGGCAAACACTATTCCTATGGACAGCATATTGTCATTATATCGTTTATGCACTCAAAACGTGAAGCTTGTGCATTTTCTTATGTCGTGAATGCACGCATCCTATGCTCATTTTCAATGGTGACCAGTTACCTACCGCTATGTGTCTGAACACAGTAAGCCCTATTGTGTATTTCTATGACTAGCAATGTATTATGAAACCAACTAGTCAAGGTGGCAAACATTTTGCAATTAAAAGTACGCTTTTTCTGTCAAAGAATGTGTGTAACTAATGTACTATTGTAAAATAATTATGATTTGTTTAATAAATTCATTTGTGCAACGTAACATTAGATGTATCGACAGGACAAGCCATATATATTTATGATCCTGAACATGTATTACGAGCCAATCCAGTCGACTCCACAAACGTTGCGGAGTTGACTGGGAAACTTTGCGCAGTGGTTCGTTGCGGAGTCGATAGTTCGTCTTAATTATGGTTGTTATCTACATAGTAAGTTGACATATTTTAAATGAAACCATCTGACTTTACATGTGTGTATGTTGAACTAATTCGCACTGTTAATGTGTCAAACTGAAACTGAGTTATTATGATATTTGGCAGATATTTCCGTGTGTGTAGTCTATGTACTCATATCTCTTATTCTCATATACTCAATAATGTAAACACTACTCTGAGTTAGACTGAAATTTCTTCACCAGTGTCAACAATGATCCGAGCCCAAACTTGCTAAATTTATTAACAATGCTACATAAATCAAAGTATCTAACATATACTGGCTTACTAAGATATTATCTTATGTAAGTAGTTTTATGTTTGTTACTTTACCTCCTATATATTCTACCACATAATCAGGTTTGTTAAATCTTGTTTACAAACTTATCGAAGTGTAAGTTACCCTATTATCACTGACTAGACTAAAGTGTTCTAAAATACTTTATCTGACTAACTTTAAGCACAACTGTTACTCAATATATATCTACTGCTACTTTATGAATAATATTAAGGATAGGATAATACTTATTGATCAATAATTCCACTCGCTTTTCAACTTTTGTGCACCACCAATTATCAACGATCTAGACCCACCAATGTTCCCACCAGGAATGTGAACATAAACATTGATATCTAGTTAATGTCATTGATCGTGCAGATATGCTATCGTGTATTACCAACAGAATGAACTCTTGCGAAGTTTGCAAACGGTGCGGAACAGACATCTATGACATGTGTTTGATGAGCAATCTGGCGGACAACTTTGGAAATACTATCTGCCTTGAGATGGCGATGTACCCACACGTCATAAGAAACGTATTCCTCTCCAAGGAAAAACCTGTAATTGACAGGAGAGTTAGCAGCTATGTACGAATACGATAATCTGTAATTGACAGGAGAGTTAGCAGCTATGTACGAATACGATAATCTGTAATTGACAGGAGAGTTAGCAGCTATGTACGAATACGATAATCTGACGCTGTGACACACATTATGACGTGTGTGGACTGGAGACGGACGTTGTTGCGCCGTCTTTCTTTCGAACTTCCCATGGTTTGCCAATTAAATGTGATTGCGACGTATGTTTCTCATTGTTCCACACTTATATAGGAAAACATAACATGTATTATATTTAGCAGGTGAGATCTTGATAAAATGTATTCCGTCTAGTTGTAAGTTTAGTCACTCTATACGCCAAAAAAATATTCGATCATAATTACCAACTCAGGAAAGAATTGTAACATAAATCTGACAGATTAGAAACAAACCCGTACTGTTATGTGGCCAATGTCAGGATGTTAAGGACATTTTTTATAAATGAGACATACGTTGGTTTAGACTTTGGCGCCAGGAAGAGTATCCGCCAGGACTTTCTCATAATTGTCATACCACTTAGTATGTTGATAGCTCTCACGTCCGCATGAACACAGGCTAACGAATATGCTGGAACGAAGCTAGAATAGTCGCTGAACTTATAAAATTACATAATAAAAAGTCTGTAGGAAAGCCGAAGAGCAAACGTTGGCAAACGGCAAGCATACCATTGTAATGGTTGTATAAACGTCTACATTTCATGAGCGATAACACCAGACTTTGGTTAACGTGTTTTTTATCTCTTCGTTTTTATAACTACATTCCAAGACTGAATATGCACGCGTGCATTGTTTAGGTTAGTACGCCAGAAAACTAAGACGCAGGTTTCCGGCCGGCAGTAGCGCTTTCTATGATATACGGTAGTCGAGTGTATATTGTCGTAATTAAAGGAATATAGTCTGCTCGTTTTTTATTTTAAAGAATCAAAAGCTCTAGTCACTGCACACGGCGCTACACTAACATGACGAGTAGCGAGTTTGTTGTCACTGCGTGTAATGGCGGGAAAGAAAAGGTTGCGTCCGCCTGTAGTATCTTCAGCGGGCGAAGAAAAGAAAAAAGGAAGATGACAAACTCAGAAGTGCTACACAAGTGGGATCGTTTGAGGACTGTCATAAAAGCGAAATCGGATCGTGAAGTAGTAAAATCCTGCATTGCAGTTGATTGCTGCGTGTTTGGCCGGCGTTGGGCTGACCATGTGTGTATGTTGTTGTCACGTAGGTCCAAGTTATGTTGTTTTAAGATGTATGTAATATATAAATATTAATATTTGACGCTGATAGATTGATTGCATATATATATATATATATATATATATAGAGAGAGAGAGAGAGAGAGAGAGAGAGAGAGAGAGAGAGAGAGAGAGAGAGAGAAAATCTCCCATTCGGGCATCATGTAGCACGACCGTCACTGTTCACATTCACAGCCCCAGGCTTGGCCTCGGGACGTTATCGTCACTGACCATACCCCTTGACGCTGGGGCCGAGCCGTAATCGTAAGCTAGGTAGAATGGTAAGCAGGTAGAATATAGGAAGTGCATGCAATATGAAGTAGATTGCCTAACTCAAATATTGCCCATCTAGACGACAAAATTAATGTCTGGGTATAATAATTATTATCGTCATGTCCTAACTTCGTACATCGCGTAATACCGTACCAACGTCATATCGGGAATGTTATGTCAATGTGTTCAATTCCATCTGAGTCTGCCTGTGTGGGTTAAAGACAAATGTTTTTATTAAAATGGCAACTAGCTGCAGCTGCAATTGTTAATAAACCTCGTTGAAATGTCATGATCCGTTATAAGAATGTTATTTTGGAATATTCACCTACAAAATTGGCAACGTCATGACACATTTTTATGTTATGTTAGCAGTCATTCACATTAGTCAATTAGCATAGCATTTTAAAATTACATGTTTTATTATGTAAACGTGTTAATAATAGTGCATACATTTTTACAGGTCAACCTTTTATTACCTCTGTTTTTGGTGACCAATGATTTCGCCATAACTAAATATTTGTTTTAATGATGCAGCATTTTTATAAGTAGGTTTGATATGTTGCGAAAGAACAGGTTTGTGCGTGACTGAGACCATATACAAAGAGAGGTTGGTTTAACATAATTTATTGTGCACATTTTTGTGTGAGTATCAAACATTTAAAGTGAAGACAATTGACCTTATTAAAGCGTTATATAAACGGTTCCCATGCATCTGAGCAAAACGTATGTTGTGGTTAAATACCGTAATTCATGTTAACGTTAACATTTATGCCCCATTCTTCAAACTGAGTACTATTGGAAGTTGTTTGGAGGGCTAGAATAAATAGGTTTCAAGTGTATTTTTATCACTCACTCCGGCCTACTAGTAGACGTAACATACGCATAACATACCGGATCTGATGTGCTGATTTTATTTTTATAAAATGGAGATTATTCATCTCTCTTGAACACGATGGGCGTTGAATTATTTGTAATTCCATCCGTCCTGTGGTACCATATTCAACAACCCTGGGGACAATACATAGTGAGAGCCCTAGTTCTCTTACATGGGTTTAGTTTGGAGTTTGCCTTCTCTGGAACGAAATGCTTAATCCAGCTTTAGAGCTTCACCTGCCCAAATTATTTTCCCGTAGTTAAAAACTGGGTTACTGCAGCATCGGGACAAAAGACATATCGAGCAAAACTGACGTTTCGCTTACGTAAATGTTTTGATGTATTATCACGAGCAGGACAAGCATTGCTAATCTATATTATAAAATCAAGTGTATTTGTTTGTTTGCTTGCTTGTTTACGTCCAACATATCTCCGTCTGTAATATTCCACCGTGTGGCGCTGCCATTGTGTATGGTAGCCCATTAGGATGGTTCGTACTTCGTAGGTTGATATCTTATTAAACTTCCTTCTGGAGGTCCTTGCAGGATTTGGATCTTGGCTGATTCAATATCACTTAAATTGTTTTGATGTCATAATTGAGATGTCGGTGACATTGATCCTATAAGATATTGGCTATAAACGGCGGGAAGTCGCTAAGATGCCATAAAGTTGTGGATCCCGTTGGCTATTTATTAAAAGCTCCTCCCTAAATATGATGGTCATTGAATTATTTGGAATTTCATCCGCCTTGTGGTGTCATGTTCAATACCCCTGAGGGTGGTAAGTGACCCATTTATCTTATATGAGTTTGATTTGGAGTTTGCCATCTTTAAGAAGAGATGTTTGACTCAGGTTTTGATATTTGTTGTTTGTTCACAGTCTGGAAACAAACACCGGTAGGACCTGCACAATGCACCTACGGGGCTCCTGTCTCCTCCCATATCCACAACGAATTAGCATGGGGCCGCAAAGTGCCGAGTATCAATGGTGTACCTCGTGGAGGTTAAGTTATAGTATTTTCTATACAGAGACTATACACCAGCAGGGGAGACTTACATACTCGGCTCCCTTCTCACTTCCAGAGAGGAGGCTAACTGGTGACTGAAGGTGAAAGCGATTAGTGTGAGCACTATATCAGATATGCTGATAACACAACACTAATGTTTACTGTGTTCAACACATAAGTAACAGTTTGCCAGAGATCTTCACGCAGCAAGTAACACGTAATGGTATATAATATATCAATTAGCATAGACGTGGCTTTATCTGAAAAAGGCTTTTTTCTTCGCAAAGTGTTAGATCAGTTAAAATATTACATAATTCCGCCGTCATTTAAAAGCTTACCTTTATAATCTTGCGTATCCACACTAGCTTCATTGGTTTTTGTTTCGATGCACCTGTGGGTGTAGTTACGAGAATTTAGGAGCAAGAGAAGTTACCTTATCAATGCTGCCGAATAACTCGGCAAGTGTGAATAAATCAACCAAGCTTAGAGCGGTGCATTATTACAACGATGACGTCATGGGTTAGCTAACGCGTTGATATGGCAATAGCAACTCGAAGATAACGCAAACTTTGAAGACGGCAAACCGGCTATTTGACCAAAACCACGATGAAGTTGTGCTACGTAAGTGTTTATTTGAAATGTTATGCAAATATTTAATACAGATAGTCTTATTTAACAAACTTTAAATACCTGCAAATAAAATAGATTTGACCGACTTGAAACTGGTTGTAGCCTGGTACTGGCATGGTTACGTCATACATTCCAATCCGACCTGATACCGTACATGACATACCCAAACAAGTCGTCATGGGATCATGTTCCATATACGGATTGCTCTGGGGTAGAGAGAGAAAACGGCTGCATTAATGCGGCACCTGGGGGCTACATAGTGGCTTCTTGACTGTGTTAGAAGGCTTGTCAGGGGGTTAATATTAATAATGTTATTTAATTTTTTTTATAAAATGTCATGGCTTGTTTGATAATGCGTCGTCGTTCAAGAGTTGGCCATCCAAGGGTGGTTATTAGGTCTGCTGAGTTGGTTTGGCGTCTATGACCATTTTGTTTACAAATTCGGCAGCATAGTGTTGTATTTTTTCAAGGTGCTTAATTTGAGTGGCAGTGTGTGGGTTCCATATGGGCAATGCGTTCTCTAGGTTTGACCGGATTAGCATGTTTCAAGCTATTTCTTTGAGTTCGGGATTGCATGGGTTAAGGGATCTTTTAATCATGCTTACGACTTTCGAGGATTTGGAAACTGTGTCGGTGATGTGACATGTCCAGGTTAATTTTAAATCTAATTTTACTCCTAGATACGGTTGGCTGGATACTGTAACGAGTGTCATGCCGAAGAGTGAATATGAGTATAGTCTGGGCTTAGTTTTGTTTGTTATTGGGAAGTGGACACATATAGAAATGTTAAATTCCATTTGTCATTTGCCAGATCATGTTTGGAGTAGGATCAGGTCAGTTTGAAGAATGTCATGGTCGGTTTCGAAGGTGATTTTACGATATATATAATATTGTCGTCTGCAAAGAGGCGTAATAGAGATTGGATGTTTTCGTTTATGTCATTTATGTAGAGTAGGAAGAGGACCGTGTGGAATATGTAATATCTGTTGTGTCCGGCAGAACTCCATTTACTGAGAATCTATAGTCAAAGTAACAACTAATCGGCATATTGATCACGTGACCTGAGGGCCGTCACAGCTATCAGTAAAGACACCTTACAACAACGTGCAGGGTTTGGACATTCCATCGATTATTTTTTTTAAATTCCGGTCAAAATTAGGTTCTTATAATAAACACATGAGGCAAAGTTTCTTAAAGCGATAACTCCATTCGGACATGTTTGATCCAAAATATATGCAAAGCAAAGTTTGACGGATGTCTAGCGCTTAACTTTAGTGGGTGACGCAAGGAAAGCGTCACAAACTGGATCTATCAGTTGTGATCTTGCATACATACATACATACATACATACATACATACATACATACATACATATATACATATATACATACATACATACATACATACATACATACATACATACATACATACATACAGACGTACATACGTACATACGTACATACGTACATACGTATACACACGCCACATACATACATGCACACGTACACTCATAACCACACGCACACTCGCAAGCACGCACGCACGAACACACACACACACACACACATACATACAAATATATATAAGAATGAAAGAACATCTAACATGTATATATATATATATATAAATAAACATATATATATATATGTATATATATATATATATATATGTCAGATGCTTGATCAGTTACTTGATCTCAAAGTTCAATTTTATTGCATTTGCAGTGGTAGCAAAATTACTAAAATATTTCACGATATCGGGGTAGTAGCATTATATAGTTCCATAAGGCAACACATATAGGCATACGTGGTATTAAACATCTGCCACGTCTACTAGTTGCAAACGGCGATCTGACGAGAGTCGACGGTTGCTTGAGAACATACTAAACAATATTCATTTTTTTATTTTGAGAAAGATATAAGTATTATTGGGTTATATTACGGTAATACATAAGTAATACCTTTATAGCATTTGTCATTGGTCTGTTTCAGACTATATTTACGGTTTTCTTAGTCGTTCTCCTTATACATCGGGCGTGCGGTCAATTGTCGAGATATCCGTAAGTTTTATAATTATTATATTCTACGCTGGTGTTTTGTTTTGATGTGTTCCGCTGTGGATCATTATATAGCTATTGTTATGGAATTGCATACGTTCTATATTGTTAATAAAAACATATCCTATTTAATTTAAAATAAATCAAGTGTTTCTAAATATGGAAGATCTATGTGTGAATATTGACTCTATTTGTTTATTTCCTCACCGTGGACTGGAATGGAGGTGAGCACTGGTTACGTAGTTTTATTTGATTTTGTAGTGTTGTACGTGTCGCTAAGACATACACGACGTTACAACAAAATAAGTTTAGGAAGGAATATGTGTAAGTGAGAGAGAAAGAGGAAGAGAGACAGACAGACAGACTGACAGACTGACAGACAGACAGACATACAGACACAAACAGAGAGACACTCATTAAACATACACGAACACTCGCACGCAAGCACACCCGCGCATACACACGCATACACACGCACAAACACCATACAGACACGAGTGGGATTCATGGTTGCGTTGGTGGGTGATGAGTGAATGGGTGAGCGAGTGAGCGAGTGCGCGAGTGCGCGAATGCGCGAGTGCGTGAGTGCGTGAGTGCGTGAGTGCGTGAGTGCGTGAGTGCGTGATTGAGCGAGCGAGCGAGCGAGTGAGTGAGTGAGTGAGTGAGTGAGTGAGTGAGTGAGTGAGTGAGTGAGTGAGTGAGTGAGTGAGTGAGTGAGTGAGTTAGTTAGTTAGTTAGTTAGTTAGTTAGTTAGTTAGTGACAGAGAGATGGGAAAGGAATGAGGGACAGAGGAATATGCATGGCAGCAATAGCATGGGTTGTGATTAACGTACGCAGCCGTGTACATGTGTTTCTTGCATATTTGCGCCAGACTTAAATTCTGCGAAGAGTGCAAACGCTGCGGACTGGATATTTACAACATGTGCTTATTGAGCTATTCGGCGGACACCTTCCAAAGGTTGTGTCTTCAGATGATGATTCTCCCTTTCTACGTGAAGAAAGTACATGACACTCAGACATACTCTAACGTCTTATCCTCCGATAAAGCACCAATAAACAGACACACTCATGGATATGGATAAAACATAGACGCCACCAACACATTGACATTATCCCGCCAATGTCGTTGAAGGGTTTTGATTTATGAGTATGATATAGTATCCGCATTATACCGAGTTTGCATTGAGAATAATAAAAAATCTGGTATCTGGGTGCTGACCGATGTGTTGCTATTCTTGTTTATACATGACACTTTAGCACTAGGACCAATTTGTTTGTAGCGACCTGATTCTTGATCCATTGATTGGAAGTGCCTCCCACCATGTACTGCAATTCACTAGTTCAGTAGCCAACTACAGTCATAAGACAACAATATCAACATGATCACGATCGTCTGGGTGTTTTTAAACTTACCATCTTCTGAAACGACTGCGGTAGAGGCTTTGTCGCACAGAGAGCACTGACCTCACACCGTAGAGCGAAACACAAGGACACCTCCCAACATTGATTTTGTCAACAACACCAGGTGATTCGAACTTGTATATTTTAGGATTCAGGTATATTGTAAATGCCTAACAGGGTTATCAAAGCGAAGTAAAACTATTGAGACTCGACAGCCTCATACACACTCAGATAACAGATCGGGTATAGCATAAAAAAATAAACATGTCATCCCTGTTAACACCCGTCCGCAGACGGTGAAGTCCTTCCACCATCTCCAACACAAATAATAGTAACAAGCAAACACCATCTTCTGCTATCAATCTAATTAGTATACCCGTTACCCATCGAGGCCTATATATTGTGCTCCTTCATCATAACGTTAATAGAAACAGAATAATGTTAATAATAATAATAATTTTCTGGTCTAACTATACCCACGGTCGACACGGACGTCAACGTTACACTCTTCCGACGGTCCGTAACATTCAGAAGACGAAGCAGCCCAGACCGAGTGAGCTTCCTTCTTCTCGCGGGAATTCAATCGTGGCTCGGTTATCGTCTAGGCGCTTGCTACTTCGCTAGAGGCCCATCGTTCTTACAAACGAGCGTGAAGTTTTTAGCTGGCCGTCGCACCGACCCGACACTACAGTAAATGTTAAATAATAATAATAAAATACTCCTAATCAAATGTATGAACAATACACCACTCTAGATACATGTTAGTACAGTCAACACAAAACACGTTCGTAATATCTATCTACCTTCAATGCACATATATACATGTTTGGGGCACATATCCGAGCAAAATATTCACCTTGTATCCACTAACAGTTCCACCACCGAAACGTATTCTACGTTCTTAATCCGCAACCGTGAATATCATTCATGACAACAATATCACCACCCACAATCGACTTTCGTTACTACATAAACAATCGAAAATTTGTTATTCCGTATAACATGCGCGTCACCAGTATTGTCGCACTAACCAACGTTAGGTTCCCCTCAGCCATACCCTTTTTCTTAATCATTTTACAATCTCAACAATATCAACCTGATAACCAATCAACTACTTCTATACCAACATTTACTCTTGCATAAACAGGACATGTATTTTACTCTTCTAGGATTAACATAGACTAAGACTCTGTCTAGATACGTATATGCTCGGTATGTGATTTCTCTCTCGTGATTGTGGACCACACAATAGGAGTAACACCTGTTTACACTGGAGAACAGGCTTCATCTTCCCACGTGTACATAACCTGGACTGGTGTGATCTCCCTGTCTCAACCCCCAGTCCATGAACAACATTCTTCACATGTCATGTGGCCCCTACCAATGCTGACATCATTGTAAAAATTAAGTCGCCCCGCCGGTAATACAATAATTCAACATGTATATAAACACTCATTGTAGCATCCTTCCAATACGCTGTTAAATTTTCTACATAAGTTTCCATCCGTACCACATTTCGTATTCATGTGAACCTGTCTGTCATTCTATAATAACTCCCATTACAGCCTTTCTTAATCGGTAACTATCTAAATTAAATTCTCACTACCAAAGCCATGACATAACCCCCACAACAAGACTTAACGTAGGTAATTAAAATTCACGTGTCTACCCGAATAAAGCATATTCTACCCATCTCTGTATACTATAGCCCATCGTTAGGTCTCTTTTACCATACTTTTCCTGGGAGCCGAATCATGATCTTTCACCTCCCTTCCCAGTGGTTTGCAACGCCTAGTCTAATCCGTTCAGATAATCTGTACCCACATTCTCCTTACCTCCTTGGTGTCAACCCGATACTGGTATCGTTGCAGCTTTAATGCCCATATCATTAGCCTGGTATTAGTCATCTTAGCGGATAATTATTGTTATTATAAAATTATGTACATAATTATATAGGCTGACTATTATATATATATATTAGTTAAAACTGTATACGTTAATGAAATCGTATTTGTAGCGAAACCATTTGCACGATTGATTTCATTATTTTGGGATTCCAAATTGCATGTACTGTAGAAGGGCGCATATATCATCAAATGCAGAGCAAACTTTGCAAATGTCGCACGTACTTCTTCAAAATAACACATAGAAAGATAAACTGCAATATTTTAGTCAAATTAAAGTGGGTGCATGTGCTATTGACCCGTCTATCGATATTACTGTTGGTAATTTTGGCCCACTTTGTTTATATCTGTGGGCGCAAATATTCATGTACTGCATTTCCACAAATGCCAATTTTGGTAAAATTTTACACATTATAACCCTTGAACCATATTAAATTGGATTATTTCCTATTACGACCACTATTTGTATAACTCCTTGTAATTTTGAGTCACTGCATGCTCGACGTTATGGCGTGTGGTACTATATACTATGTATATAATACCACACTGTATACATATTATGTTGGCGAGAAAAAAAAAACATTTGCACATACAGATAGATGCAAAATGATTATAGCTAACTCGATAACAACTGCATGTTCTAAAAACCTTAGAATGTTATAATAATTGCTTTGCTTATGCTGCATTCGGATCTCCTCGAAATTTCCGTAAATACGAGATTTCCATTGGGAAATAGCGTTCGGAACTACGTTAGACTGGTGTTTACGAGTCGTGAATTCGAAAATATTTTGGTACCCGAGTTTGTGACCTTCACCTTCACTGCAAAACGATGACGGTGAATAACAGTCCAGTAGAAATCAGCACATTTTTTTACCAGACCCGAACATTTTGGTTAAAAAGCCAATTTTTGTTTTAGGATGACCAGTAGTGTTTCCTGAACTTCCAGAAAAAAACACCAAAATCAACCCTGGGGAACCTCGATTTTTTTCATGAACTATATACGTACCCTGTCAGTCATTTTTGCAGCATTTTCTTTTTATTGGCTGTCCATACATAAATGCAAATGAGTTTTGGCGCACTGACTTCCACTGGCCAGCAAGTTAACGGTTATGATACTTAATTGTGGTGATTTGTATTTTATGTATCCATTAACTCGCTAATATAAGAAATCAGATGTTTGCCACAAGATTATATCTTACAATTGTGTATCGAAAGCCAATGTTTCAAAATCCAAACACGAGCGATAATATCACATATATATTAATTTAACCAAAATCCATAGTACTTAATAGTACAAACCGTTTTCGTAAACCCCCTCAAGACATTTTACGCAGTGGATCTATATTCTAAATAAATAACAGCTATTGTATTAATTACTTGCTTACAGATTGTTTGAAAAGTTATGATAAATTTCTGTACTGATTGTTCTGGATTATTATGCATTTATATGATTGAGAGCGATTTGAAAATGTGTGGTATGGAAAGCCAAACATGACATTGTTCATAATTTTGTAGCTAAGGCGTAACAGTAGATCTTGGTTGATTTATTAGTGAAAAATTCATAGTTAGTAAGATAGCATGTTAAATCCGAAATATATGTTTGAGTAATTATATTAAGTAAAGTTAGCAACTGTTGTTGAACATATTACCCATAATAATAGTACACATAGTCATATTATGAAGATTGCCTAGAAAATAGTCATACATCTTTTTCAAGAACGGGTCACTGATATGGAGCAACGTGTCATTTGTTAAGAAGGTGGTGGTGGCTTAATGGTTAAACTTAGAAAGAAAGGGATATATTCATTGGTGGTGGTGTCAAAACTACGAGGTGATGGGTTGGCTGAATAATAAAAAAATGCAGGTGATCATTATGTCCATAAAAAATGTGGAAAGACCAAAAAATTTGACTAAATCATCTCAGGCAACAAACCAGGTTATTGCATCTGAATGTATGCCAACTCGTACGAACTCGAAAGGTTACTATTATCAAACTCATTGTCGCATCAAACAGGACAATATTGATCTGGCCAAATTCCTGACCTTTCTGCGAAGTCACAACCCATTTTCCACCGACAATGACGAGCACGTGCAAAATCTTGCTACTGGGGTCATAGCTGATGAGAGAGTCAATGTAGACCAAGCTGTGGATATTGGAATGAAAATCCACCAGAAAATCACAGATCAGAAGTACGGAGACATCGTTCTCAGGAAGTCAAACCGAGTGAAAACCTTCGCAGATATGAAGAAAACTATAAAACTGAAATATGGAAAAGAAGTGCGCATGTCGTCGACGGAGCTGTACCAGAGACTATTGGCCAAGACATATACTTCTGGACCACCAGATCGTAGTGTCTTCTCACATGAGCTAGCAGCCGTAGCCCCAGCTATATTCCACGACAACGGCACAATGCGAAGGTCAGTGCAGTCTAAATTAGTTATGTACATCGCTACCCTCGATCCCCATGTTGTTTGCAATGATGGAATTGACGACAAAGCCACAGTTGTGGATGGATGTGCCGTTCTGCATCAGATGCCCTGGCCAAAGACAGGTACCTTTTATGAAGTGTGTTCATCTTATGTGATGTATGTTCTCCACTTGGCAGCACACGAGAGGGCCTGGTTCGTAGTGTTCGACAGCTATGAAGGGCTCACCACCAAGGAACCCGAACTGAAGCGACGTAAATTCGGCAAGATCCTTTCCACTGATGTGTTGGTTGGACGTAACACTCCAGTGCCTTCAGACAAAAGTAGTTTTCTTTCAAACAAGCATAACAAACAGCAACTCATTAATCTCCTCTCTACTTACCTGCTGAAAGAAGGTGTCGAGGTGTATCCTAGAAGTTGCAGAATCCCACAAGAACGTATGTATCCGTTGTGATGATACAGATCTGCTTGTAATCCTGCTTTACGATGCGCCTGAGAAGTCCACTATTTACATGCAAACCAAACAAAGACTAATCAGTATCCGCACTGGTCAACATGCTCTCGGAAAGAAGATGTGTACGTGCTTGCCATTTGCACATGCTATGTCTGGCTGTGACACAACGTCAGCTATCTATGGTATTGACAAAGTCAAACACATGAAAGTTCTAGGATCTTCAACAGAGCTGAGAATATCCGTTGCCGTATTCGCCAGTAACACTGCATCGAGCGCCGACATTGCAACAGCTGGGGAGCGGTATATGGTTTCGATTTACACCAAAAGCAACTGAAATGTAAGCCTCGACGATCTACGATACGTGCACAAAAATGTACATAATTTTATCAAAGTATGTCGCCATTGATAGAATTCCATCGACAAGTTGAGCATGCTAATTCCATTCACTCAGAGTGCACCTACAGGTTTCTACTTGGGTTAATCTGAAGACGGTATTGGACAGAAAGAAACAACATGGCTTCCAATGTGACGCACATTCAGTAGTGCCCGTCAGCACAGGCCAAAAAAAACCAGCACCCGAACATCTTCTACAAGAGATCCGTTGTTCTTGCAAGCACCAAGATAAATTGCTCAAAGATGCGTCTTGCCTGTAGCGTCCACTGCAAATGTCAAGGACAGTGCGCAAACGGCCCAACTCTTGAACAGCTACCCGACAGTGACGATGATGACAATGCTGATGATGATGTTTAACAAATGATATATTAAAAGATTACAGGTAGAATATTTATGATCTTTCCTAGTTGTATTCAAGTTTGAATACTATACCATTCACTGTTTAGGGTATAAGTGACATTCATGTGATCTTAGTTAAGATGTTAATTAAATCACAGAACAACGTTGGGACGGAGAGCTATATAAGAAATATATTACAAATTAATAAATTAATTGGTTAATTACTTACTTGATTAATTAAACTCCATCATTAATGTATGACTTAATAGACCAATATACATATCATTACAAACGTATTAACCAATAAATGAAACAGTTAAATATATGATTAACAAACGCAAACAAAAAGTGTTACTTCGAAATTTTACCGAAACACCCAAAAACAAGGATTAGGGTAAACACAAAGTTCCCCAGGGTTGATTTTGGTTGGGGTTTTTTTAAGTTCAGGAAACCCTACTGGTCACCTTAAAACAAAAATTGGGTTTTTAACCAAACTGTCCGGGTCATCGTCAATTTCTACTGGACTATAAGAGCAAGATTATTGGTAAATAGTTGTTTATGTTTTATTATTCTGCCATTTAGTTACTACTACTACTTGTGGGATTGTAAAGTTTGGTATAAGTAAAAACATGTTGAAATCTATGTCAGTGTGTTTCTCCTCTAGCCGGAACTGTTCAAAATTTACCGAGAATTAGCCACGGGTTACCGAACTCAGGCACGCCATCTTGAATTATGCGGTTCCTTTCGGGGATTCCTAGGAGCTCTTAGTATGTTTATATATATATATATATGTGTGTGTGTGTGTGTGTGTGTGTGTGTGTGTGTGTGTGTGTGTGTGTGTGTGTGTGTGTGTGTGTGTGTGTGTGTGTGTGCATGTGTGCGTGTGTGCGTGTGTGTGTCCTAACAGAGATGGGTGGTATAAAAATGAGCTGTTTGTATTGAAAAGTTTAGGTTTCATAGAAATTCTGCATAAAAAACAAACCTAGACCAATGGCATTGCAGTGTGGGTATATCGTTACACTATCACAACGATGACGTCATGCATTAAAGAACGATGACATCAGACGTTAAGGAACGTCAAACGTTTGGTATGGCAACAGCAACTCGAAGACAACTGAACTTTTGATGTCGCCTTTTAGACAACGCGATCGCGATGATATTGCGCTATGTAAGTATTAATATGAACAATTACATTTACAATCGGGAAGATAGTGTTCAAAAATAGCTGTACTGACATTTCTTTCCAACTGACCATCAGGTGGAGAAGCTCTCAACAGATTGTCGCATAGCTACGATATATGTTATGCCTGGTGGGGATTCTTCACTTCTTGATTAATCGTGCCTGATTTTTGTTATGACATTGATTTTCGCGCTTTATCGCAACACAAGTTGTATAAAACGTCCGCATTTGAACGGTGAAGGCCAGTGGTCGGCAACCTGCGGCCCGCGGAGCAATTCATGTTGTTCGCGGACTAATAGCGAGATTGTATACAATGCAGCCGGCGAGATGACAACAGCTGGTGCACATTCCATTCGATTAAGAAAGCCTTTGTGGAAAGTAATTGAAAATGTTATCCGTAATGGGCGCCATCTGTGAAGTACGTTTGTGCTCGAGGCCTAAACCACCGGCAATTCCGGTACTTTCTTCCCGATATAAACGCGCAATATTAAGAGACTTCCTCTGCTTGTGTGAAGTGCGCCGTTTGAGTTGAGGTGCCATGATGCGTGTACGAGCTATAACATGCTATTAGCTTGTTCGTGGAACAGATGATGTACATTTACCGGAATTCACTGACCTTTACACTGATGTGCGATTTTGCATATTTGTCGACTTCACGGTGCACTTCTGTAGTGTAGGGACGGGGACATCTCTTAAATGAGATTATCCAGTTTTTTAGATCACGATGCTCCTATAGGAGACACAACTTCGGAACGCCACTTTATTCCAGGAAAAACCCATGAAAGTGCGAACACGTATGTAGTGTTCCGTGTGATGAGTTGGGACCTAGCAAACAATTGTGGCTATCTCAGAGTTTGCAGATGGGACTTGTTCCAATTTTCCAATGCGTTTCAGTTGGAAGTTCACGATGGGTCGTTAGCTATTTACTGCACCTGTGAGGCACTCAAAACGACCTGCAAGGGGTTATATTGCATGCAGTTACCGACGGAACTGCGTCTATGTCTGATCCAACACGCCAAGCGCACATTGACAATCTGTCTAGCACAACTTACAAGTCTTCACAACTGATTTCGAGAAAAAACATTCGTGATATGAAAAACGAAGACGCAGCTAACCGACGGACGAACACCTGGATGACACAAGTCTCGCACAAACACATTTGCATCCACATGGGGAATTAGACGATGCAGCGACAGCACAAGGCGTTACACTAGTCAAGACACCCCCTCGAAAAATGCAACTTCATCCCCGTTGAGACTCCCCAAAACACCCTACTGCACCCACACGAGACCTGTTTCAAATAGACGATTTATTTTTTCCAGCGGTCGTAGATTAATCCCTGAACGTATAATGCCCGTGATGTAAAACAGTAGGAGAAACACGTTAACACTCACACACACACACACACACACACACACACACACACACACGCACACACGCACACACACACGCGCGCGCGCGCGCACACACACGCAAACACACACGCACACACACACGCACACACACACACGCACACACACACGCACACACACACACGCACACACACACACGCACACGGACACACACACACTCACACACTCACACACTCACACACGCACACGCACACGCACACGCACACACACAGACACACACATACACACACAGACACACACACACGCACACGCATACACACACGCATACACGCGCTTACGCGCATACATACGCAGTCACATGCATATATACACACATACACACGTCTACATACACAACATAAACACATACACAAACATCCACATACATAAATACATACATACATACATACATACATACATACATACATACATACATACATACATACATACATACATACATACATACATACAAACATGCATGCATGCATGCATACACACAAACATACATACATACATACATACATACACATACATGCATGCATACATTCGTACATACATACGTACGTACATACTTATATACATCCATACGTACGAACTTATCCGACTGCCCTTAAAATGCTATTTTAATTTGTTGGGTTTTCTGTTAGCAATACATAGATAGATTCGTGGTTAGAATGTAATCAAATTATCTTTTTCTGACCATACTTACGGCTTTCATAGTCGCACGCCTTATATTGCCGACGAACGAACAATTAGCGCCATTTCTGTAAGTATTCATCTGCGAAAGAGCGAATACACTTTTGAGAGATTGCATGCTTGTGTTGTTTGATGTACTGTTCTTCGCTATGAGGCATCGCGGTAGTTATCGTATTGCATAATTCTGGCACAAATTAGTAAACAGGATGTCTTTTTCAGTTTATCAACTCATATATGTACCTGTAACCATGGTAGACTTACATTCTGTGTTGTCTGCGTATTCGCTGTTGATATTAATTATCTTTGTTAACTTCCTCCCCAACACGCCACCTGGATGCTAACAGACGGCCCGGTCACACAACGTTGATGTGAGTATCGGCGATGTTATTTATATTAGTTAACAAGGCAATATCACTAAATATGCATAGCAGTATATTACAAGAGAAGGGAAGGGAGGAAATAAAGTGGAGTTGTTGTTGTGTTCTGTTACTTTAACATTGTGCCTTTAATGTACTTGATCAGCTGACGTCAGCCTCGTTCTGGGGCGAAACGTGGCTCCGCCGTGATGCTGTATTACAACCTTAGTACAGTTGTACTAATGTATTCTAAAGTTTCACTGTTACATGATTAAATATGCTTACAACAACAGGTCCGTTTTCGAGGAGGGTTCAGCTTTTAGGAACGTTGCATTGTCCCGCGTTTGGAAAATCGCCATCTGCACCCTCGTCCACAACTCTGCCAGCGTTAATGCCGTTTAAAAAACAATATTTCCAATAGGGCGGGTTTTTTTGTGGTTTTTCACAAGCTTCTTTCAAAAAGAATTTTTAGTATACATTTTAAACAGATATTCAAGTCATTCTCTCCAAAAAGGGGTTCATAAGACGCAGTACATAGGTAATATGATGTATGCGTGCAATAAGTAATAAATGTGAAAGCCGTTGAAAATATCAAATATCGTTACTGTATTAATTTTGATTGATCGTATAGTTACGGTTTTCGCGTGTGTCCAACAGATTGAAGTCCTGCGAAGTTTGCGCACACTGCGGACTGGACATTTACGACATGTGTTTGATGAGCAGTTCGGCGGACGCCTTCGGAAAGATGTGTCATGGAATGGTGATTCAACCTTACTACATAAAGAGAGCCTACGACACCCAGAAGTCAGATTCGACAGAAGAACCTCATCCTCCTCTCTCCGACTTGGAATACATGTATAGAGAAAGTCTAAAAGGGCCACAACCATAGGAGAGCTTCATTAATAATGATTA
>CM034534.1:72242077-72277077 GCA_020002185.1 Paraescarpia echinospica
TTCAAAATCCAAACACGAGCGATAATATCACATATATATTAATTTAACCAAAATCCATAGTACTTAATAGTACAAACCGTTTTCGTAAACCCCCTCAAGACATTTTACGCAGTGGATCTATATTCTAAATAAATAACAGCTATTGTATTAATTACTTGCTTACAGATTGTTTGAAAAGTTATGATAAATTTCTGTACTGATTGTTCTGGATTATTATGCATTTATATGATTGAGAGCGATTTGAAAATGTGTGGTATGGAAAGCCAAACATGACATTGTTCATAATTTTGTAGCTAAGGCGTAACAGTAGATCTTGGTTGATTTATTAGTGAAAAATTCATAGTTAGTAAGATAGCATGTTAAATCCGAAATATATGTTTGAGTAATTATATTAAGTAAAGTTAGCAACTGTTGTTGAACATATTACCCATAATAATAGTACACATAGTCATATTATGAAGATTGCCTAGAAAATAGTCATACATCTTTTTCAAGAACGGGTCACTGATATGGAGCAACGTGTCATTTGTTAAGAAGGTGGTGGTGGCTTAATGGTTAAACTTAGAAAGAAAGGGATATATTCATTGGTGGTGGTGTCAAAACTACGAGGTGATGGGTTGGCTGAATAATAAAAAAATGCAGGTGATCATTATGTCCATAAAAAATGTGGAAAGACCAAAAAATTTGACTAAATCATCTCAGGCAACAAACCAGGTTATTGCATCTGAATGTATGCCAACTCGTACGAACTCGAAAGGTTACGATTATCAAACTCATTGTCGCATCAAACAGGACAATATTGATCTGGCCAAATTCCTGACCTTTCTGCGAAGTCACAACCCATTTTCCACCGACAATGACGAGCACGTGCAAAATCTTGCTACTGGGGTCATAGCTGATGAGAGAGTCAATGTAGACCAAGCTGTGGATATTGGAATGAAAATCCACCAGAAAATCACACATCAGAAGTACGGAGACATCGTTCTCAGGAAGTCAGACCGAGTGAAAACCTTCGCAGATATGAAGAAAACTATAAAACTGAAATATGGAAAAGAAGTGGGCATGTCGTCGACGGAGCTGTACCAGAGACTATTGGCCAAGGCATATACTTCTGGACCACCAGATCGCAGTGTCTTCTCACGTGACCTAGCAGCCGTAGCCCCAGCTTTATTCCACGACAATGGCACAATGCGAAGGTCAGTGAAGTCTAAATTAGTTACGTACATCGCTACCCTCGATCCCCATGTTGTTTGCAATGATGGAATTGACGACAAAGCCACAGTTGTGGATGGATGTGCCGTTCTGCATCAGATGCCCTGGCCAAAGACAGGTACCTTTTATGAAGTGTGTTCATCTTATGTGATGTATGTTCTCCACTTGGCAGCACACGAGAGGGCCTGGTTCGTAGTGTTCGACAGCTATGAAGGGCTCACCACCAAGGAACCCGAACAGAAGCGACGTAAATTCGGCAAGATCCTTTCCACTGATGTGTTGGTTGGACGTAACACTCCAGTGCCTTCAGACAAAAGTAGTTTTCTTTCAAACAAGCATAACAAACAGCAACTCATTAATCTCCTCTCTACTTACCTGCTGAAAGAAGGTGTCGAGGTGTATCCTAGAAGTTGCAGAATCCCACAAGAACGTATGTATCCGTTGTGATGATACAGATCTGCTTGTAATCCTGCTTTACGATGCGCCTGAGAAGTCCACTATTTACATGCAAACCAAACAAAGACTAATCAGTATCCGCACTGGTCAACATGCTCTCGGAAAGAAGATGTGTACGTGCTTGCCATTTGCACATGCTATGTCTGGCTGTGACACAACGTCAGCTATCTATGGTATTGACAAAGTCAAACACATGAAAGTTCTAGGATCTTCAACAGAGCTGAGAATATCCGTTGCCGTATTCGCCAGTAACACTGCATCGAGCGCCGACATTGCAACAGCTGGGGAGCGGTATATGGTTTCGATTTACACCAAAAGCAACTGAAATGTAAGCCTCGACGATCTACGATACGTGCACAAAAATGTACATAATTTTATCAAAGTATGTCGCCATTGATAGAATTCCATCGACAAGTTGAGCATGCTAATTCCATTCACTCAGAGTGCACCTACAGGTTTCTACTTGGGTTAATCTGAAGACGGTATTGGACAGAAAGAAACAACATGGCTTCCAATGTGACGCACATTCAGTAGTGCCCGTCAGCACAGGCCAAAAAAAACCAGCACCCGAACATCTTCTACAAGAGATCCGTTGTTCTTGCAAGCACCAAGATAAATTGCTCAAAGATGCGTCTTGCCTGTAGCGTCCACTGCAAATGTCAAGGACAGTGCGCAAACGGCCCAACTCTTGAACAGCTACCCGACAGTGACGATGATGACAATGCTGATGATGATGTTTAACAAATGATATATTAAAAGATTACAGGTAGAATATTTATGATCTTTCCTAGTTGTATTCAAGTTTGAATACTATACCATTCACTGTTTGGGGTATAAGTGACATTCATGTGATCTTAGTTAAGATGTTAATTAAATCACAGAACAACGTTGGGACGGAGAGCTATATAAGAAATATATTACAAATTAATAAATTAATTGGTTAATTACTTACTTGATTAATTAAACTCCATCATTAATGTATGACTTAATAGACCAATATACATATCATTACAAACGTATTAACCAATAAATGAAACAGTTAAATATATGATTAACAAACGCAAACAAAAAGTGTTACTTCGAAATTTTACCGAAACACCCAAAAACAAGGATTAGGGTAAACACAAAGTTCCCCAGGGTTGATTTTGGTTGGGGTTTTTTTAAGTTCAGGAAACCCTACTGGTCACCTTAAAACAAAAATTGGGTTTTTAACCAAACTGTCCGGGTCATCGTCAATTTCTACTGGACTATAAGAGCAAGATTATTGGTAAATAGTTGTTTATGTTTTATTATTCTGCCATTTAGTTACTACTACTACTTGTGGGATTGTAAAGTTTGGTATAAGTAAAAACATGTTGAAATCTATGTCAGTGTGTTTCTCCTCTAGCCGGAACTGTTCAAAATTTACCGAGAATTAGCCACGGGTTACCGAACTCAGGCACGCCATCTTGAATTATGCGGTTCCTTTCGGGGATTCCTAGGAGCTCTTAGTATGTTTATATATATATATATATGTGTGTGTGTGTGTGTGTGTGTGTGTGTGTGTGTGTGTGTGTGTGTGTGTGTGTGTGTGTGTGTGTGTGTGTGTGTGTGTGCATGTGTGCGTGTGTGCGTGTGTGTGTCCTAACAGAGATGGGTGGTATAAAAATGAGCTGTTTGTATTGAAAAGTTTAGGTTTCATAGAAATTCTGCATAAAAAACAAACCTAGACCAATGGCATTGCAGTGTGGGTATATCGTTACGCAGTACACTATCACAACGATGACGTCATGCATTAAAGAACGATGACATCAGACGTTAAGGAACGTCAAACGTTTGGTATGGCAACAGCAACTCGAAGACAACTGAACTTTTGATGTCGCCTTTTAGACAACGCGATCGCGATGATATTGCGCTATGTAAGTATTAATATGAACAATTACATTTACAATCGGGAAGATAGTGTTCAAAAATAGCTGTACTGACATTTCTTTCCAACTGACCATCAGGTGGAGAAGCTCTCAACAGATTGTCGCATAGCTACGATATATGTTATGCCTGGTGGGGATTCTTCACTTCTTGATTAATCGTGCCTGATTTTTGTTATGACGTTGATTTTCGCGCTTTATCGCAACACAAGTTGTATAAAACGTCCGCATTTGAACGGTGAAGGCCAGTGGTCGGCAACCTGCGGCCCGCGGAGCAATTCATGTTGTTCGCGGACTAATAGCGAGATTGTATACAATGCAGCCGGCGAGATGACAACAGCTGGTGCACATTCCATTCGATTAAGAAAGCCTTTGTGGAAAGTAATTGAAAATGTTATCCGTAATGGATAACTGTGAAGTACGTTTGTGCTCGAGGCCTAAACCACCGGCAATTCCGGTACTTTCTTCCCGATATAAACGCGCAATATTAAGAGACTTCCTCTGCTTGTGTGAAGTGCGCCGTTTGAGTTGAGGTGCCATGATGCGTGTACGAGCTATAACATGCTATTAGCTTGTTCGTGGAACAGATGATGTACATTTACCGGAATTCACTGACCTTTACACTGATGTGCGATTTTGCATATTTGTCGACTTCACGGTGCACTTCTGTAGTGTAGGGACGGGGACATCTCTTAAATGAGATTATCCAGTTTTTTAGATCACGATGCTCCTATAGGAGACACAACTTCGGAACGCCACTTTATTCCAGGAAAAACCCATGAAAGTGCGAACACGTATGTAGTGTTCCGTGTGATGAGTTGGGACCTAGCAAACAATTGTGGCTATCTCAGAGTTTGCAGATGGGACTTGTTCCAATTTTCCAATGCGTTTCAGTTGGAAGTTCACGATGGGTCGTTAGCTATTTACTGCACCTGTGAGGCACTCAAAACGACCTGCAAGGGGTTATATTGCATGCAGTTACCGACGGAACTGCGTCTATGTCTGATCCAACACGCCAAGCGCACATTGACAATCTGTCTAGCACAACTTACAAGTCTTCACAACTGATTTCGAGAAAAAACATTCGTGATATGAAAAACGAAGACGCAGCTAACCGACGGACGAACACCTGGATGACACAAGTCTCGCACAAACACATTTGCATCCACATGGGGAATTAGACGATGCAGCGACAGCACAAGGCGTTACACTAGTCAAGACACCCCCTCGAAAAATGCAACTTCATCCCCGTTGAGACTCCCCAAAACACCCTACTGCACCCACACGAGACCTGTTTCAAATAGACGATTTATTTTTTCCAGCGGTCGTAGATTAATCCCTGAACGTATAATGCCCGTGATGTAAAACAGTAGGAGAAACACGTTAACACTCACACACACACACACACACACACACACACACACACACACGCACACACGCACACACACACGCGCGCGCGCGCGCACACACACACACACACACACACACACACACACGCACACACACACACGCACACACACACGCACACACACACACGCACACACACACACGCACACGGACACACACACACTCACACACTCACACACTCACACACGCACACGCACACGCACACGCACACACACAGACACACACATACACACACAGACACACACACACGCACACGCATACACACACGCATACACGCGCTTACGCGCATACATACGCAGTCACATGCATATATACACACATACACACGTCTACATACACAACATAAACACATACACAAACATCCACATACATAAATACATACATACATACATACATACATACATACATACATACATACATACATACATACATACATACATACATACATACATACAAACATGCATGCATGCATGCATACACACAAACAAACATACATACATACATACATACATACATACATACATACATACATACACATACATGCATGCATACATTCGTACATACATACGTACGTACATACTTATATACATCCATACGTACGAACTTATCCGACTGCCCTTAAAATGCTATTTTAATTTGTTGGGTTTTCTGTTAGCAATACATAGATAGATTCGTGGTTAGAATGTAATCAAATTATCTTTTTCAGACCATACTTACGGCTTTCATAGTCGCACGCCTTATATTGCCGACGAACGAACAATTAGCGCCATTTCTGTAAGTATTCATCTGCGAAAGAGCGAATACACTTTTGAGAGATTGCATGCTTGTGTTGTTTGATGTACTGTTCTTCGCTATGAGGCATCGCGGTAGTTATCGTATTGCATAATTTTGGCACAAATTAGTAAACAGGATGTCTTTTTCAGTTTATCAACTCATATATGTACCTGTAACCATGGTAGACTTACATTCTGTGTTGTCTGCGTATTCGCTGTTGATATTAATTATCTTTGTTAACTTCCTCCCCAACACGCCACCTGGATGCTAACAGACGGCCCGGTCACACAACGTTGATGTGAGTATCGGCGATGTTATTTATATTAGTTAACAAGGCAATATCACTAAATATGCATAGCAGTATATTACAAGAGAAGGGAAGGGAGGAAATAAAGTGGAGTTGTTGTTGTGTTCTGTTACTTTAACATTGTGCCTTTAATGTACTTGATCAGCTGACGTCAGCCTCGTTCTGGGGCGAAACGTGGCTCCGCCGTGATGCTGTATTACAACCTTAGTACAGTTGTACTAATGTATTCTAAAGTTTCACTGTTACATGATTAAATATGCTTACAACAACAGGTCCGTTTTCGAGGAGGGTTCAGCTTTTAGGAACGTTGCATTGTCCCGCGTTTGGAAAATCGCCATCTGCACCCTCGTCCACAACTCTGCCAGCGTTAATGCCGTTTAAAAAACAATATTTCCAATAGGGCGGGTTTTCTTTGTGGTTTTTCACAAGCTTCTTTCAAAAAGAATTTTTAGTATACATTTTAAACAGATATTCAAGTCATTCTCTCCAAAAAGGGGTTCATAAGACGCAGTACATAGGTAATATGATGTATGCGTGCAATAAGTAATAAATGTGAAAGCCGTTGAAAATATCAAATATCGTTACTGTATTAATTTTGATTGATCGTATAGTTACGGTTTTCGCGTGTGTCCAACAGATTGAAGTCCTGCGAAGTTTGCGCACACTGCGGACTGGACATTTACGACATGTGTTTGATGAGCAGTTCGGCGGACGCCTTCGGAAAGATGTGTCATGGAATGGTGATTCAACCTTACTACATAAAGAGAGCCTACGACACCCAGAAGTCAGATTCGACAGAAGAACCTCATCCTCCTCTCTCCGACTTGGAATACATGTATAGAGAAAGTCTAAAAGGGCCACAACCATAGGAGAGCTTCATTAATAATGATTAGTAATTTCCGGTGACAAGTTCAGTAGACACAAGTCGTGCCGCGTACAACGTCACGACGATATGACTAATGGCGGATGAAAAACGCCGCCACGACCATAATATGTGTTTAATATACACGTATTGTTGAGTAAATATATGGTGTCTTCTTGTTGTCTTTGTATATTTATCCTACCATAAGGCAGTGTTGTCTTTGTATATTTACCCTACCATAAGGCAGTGTTGTCAATAATGACATGTTTACATTAACGCATACATGCATGTTCTCTCAACAATTGTAAACGTTCTTGGAAGATGGACCGATTCACAAGAGTCCATGATTTGACTATTGCAATGCATCTTACATTTGTAAGCATTGAATATAGGCGAGCGGCAAATCGATCCGTGTATATGCCGTCTTTTCCTCTTTCGTTTTGAAATTGGCGAACGAAATAGGGAAAGCAAACAATGTTCGTTTTTCGTTTTCTAATTGAAGTACGAAAAAGAAATACAATCTACCATTCACGGTATTTCTAATACATGTTAAAAAACAAAATAACGATACAAAAAACAGTGTTTCGTTTGTTGGTGACTTCGGTGGGACAATTCGATCGCACTGGCGGCATTTTGTAAAAAAATTCGCTGAAATTGCATCGTTGCCGAAATTGCGTCGTTGCCGAGCGTGACAACTACGGGCGAAGGTTGTTTCGGCGCCGTTGTTTTTTTTTAAAGTTTCGACTGCTAAATTAATTATACTCAAATTTCCGTGGTAAACTACTTTATTAGTTATTATGTTTAGCAGAAATACTTAATGTAAAACCAGTATTTGAGATTGTACTATTATGTTACAGTGTTTAAAAATCTAAATAAAATTCCAAAATGACACATACGTTAGCAAGTATGATCAATAAGTATATAGAATTAATATTGTACAATCACTTTCATTAAAAATAACTAACAATAATTATCGTACTTAAACTCACAATGCAACTTTAAATTTACAAATCTGACTGGCAGTGAAGTGACAGGCAATATCCCATGAGCTACTTATTTCTAGTTCGGTAGTATTATTTTTTTTTAATTATCTATTATTTATATATATCTATTATATAATTGCGTGTACAGTGTATTGTAAAATGTTACATCATAATTGTTGTTATATCTTATTTGATTACTCGGGTGGATGGTCACCCAGCTGGTGGGGTTACAATAATGTGGAATAATACAGAAATAAAACGAACGAACCACTTCATCTAAGTTTTGATGATTTTGTTACGGCATTATAGAATGAGCTATTTGCTGTCATATGTATCCGATGGCATTTTATATATATTTGATCAATTGTGTTTTTGCTAAAATTACCGGTGGCCACGTATTTTCAGCGGAATAAGACAATATCAATACCATTTCGGCGAAGATGCAATTTCAGAGTATTTGTTTACAAAATGCCGCCAGTGCGACCGAATTATCCCGCCGAAGCCACCAACTTTTGCCGCCTAGCCGAAGCGGTAAGGTAGCCGACGCTTCCTAAATGCAAAAACGAAAAACGAGTGGCGCTGCAGTCGTATTTCGTTTTTCGATTTTCGTTCTGATGCAGTGAAAACGAAAACCGATTTGTTTTATCGTTACTTTATTTTTCTAACATGCATTAGAAATACCGCGACTAGTAGATTGTATTCGTTTTTCGTTTTTTGTACTTCAAATATGAAAACGAAAAACGAACGTTGTTTGTTTTTTTTCCTTTTTCGTTCGCCAATTTCAAAACGAAAAACGGAAAAGACGGTACATACACGGACCCAAATCCCCCCAAATGCTTCATTTTAGCAGTTTAAATGCCCCTCACACATACACACACCGAAATGTTATATCATTTGAAAGCTCTATCACTTCCAGTCACAAAGAGGCATGTCGTAGAGCTGCCAAGTGGTGCAGTAAGCGTGAATCCAAGGTCAAACAAGGTCACCGTAAAATGATGAATTTTTGAAATTGTGCGCTTCCGTAATCGTCTTAACATTACAATGATCGCATATCTACTTTACTTAATCAAAGTATAGCCAAGTCATATGTGTTACCTGATATGGTGCGAGTCGAACTAAGGTCAAACAAGGTCACCATGAAATTATGAATATTCGATTTTTTTGCAATGCCGCGAAAGTCATAAAGTTACAATGACCCTGCAACTACTTCATGTATATGCACGTAGCATACACTTTGTGAAAGAACCATTTCTCTCCGTTGAAATGAGATATGACATGGAACTATCAGTTGATGGAGAAGGTGTCGAGCGACGTCAAACAGAGTCACCGTCAAGTGATAAATGTTCGAAATAGTGTCACCCCGCAAACGTCATACAATATAAATGATTGCTCTTCTGCTGATTCCGCTTATGCTGAGTGGGGACGTAAATCCCAACCCCGGACCTAGCCCAACACCTAAACTCTTTTACCAGAACATTACCTTCGGCAAATTACGAGACTAACATTTTCTAACATTTTAGCGATCATGACCAACTTCATAACGATAACCGAAACATGACTGCGGGGGGATATTTTCGAGGTACTGCCAAATACATACAACATATACAGAAGAGACATAGACAGCACAGTTGTGACAAACAACAAGTGTAGGTAGGTAGGTCGGTCGGTTTATTTCGGAATTGTATAATACAGAAGATAAATGAAACACAATGCGTATACAAACTTTACAATTCCTGGTTGGCAGCAGAGCCAAGGCTGTTACCAGTAGATATACAATCTTATAACAGGAAACAATATAACTTGAATCACTGGTTGCTGCCAACCACTGATAACGGTAATGTAGCATTGTTGTAGTAGCAACGTGCAATTTATAACTACAATCAGACAGTTAATACACTACCATAAATAATAAGTAACAGTAGTGACGTGGTTGGTATACCCAAAAATGAACAACATTTGTTTCTTTTCACATATATACAACACTAGTGCTAGATTGCAGAAGAACAATCCAGAAATAACAATGTAATATGTAGTAGTATTTTCATAAACCGTTTAAGACTAATCAAATAATAAAAAACACAACAGTGATAACACATTTAATACGGTGTAGTATCTTCATAGACATAGTGTTTTAAGACACATGACTTTAGAAAAGATACAAAGCTGATAATATTAGGTTTAGTTTGAATATCATGCGAAATATTATTCCATACTATCGGCCCATTGCATAATAAACTATTTGATGATCATAGGGTAGAACTGCTGATTGGACGAATATGTCTAAATTGCCTTGTCTCATGATTGTGAATATCACAGGTTAGATTAAAAATATTAAATAACGACACTGGCAGATTGTTATGACAATAATTATACATAAATTTCACAATTTCTATTCCATAAATATCCTTAATTTTTAATACATTTAACCGTGTGAACAGGGGATGAGTATACTCATGGAAAGCAGTTCGAAGAATACTACGAACAATTTTTTTTCATAATGAATAATTTCTTTGTGTAACTTTTATGTGCAGATCCCAAAGGATTATTCCGTATGTCAAATATGGATGTACTAATGCACAGTAAATCGTATTTAGGGTTTCTACAGGAAGAAAGCGATTCACTTTATTTATAACATGTAGAGCACTTGAAAGTTTTTTTCTGCAGAAATTTATGTGTTCATGCCAGTCAACACATAAATGGGTTGACTGGCGTGAACACATCAATAAGAAGGCCTAGGAAATTTACACAATGGGTAGGCTGAATTATCTGATCTGACATATTTAATGTTATTTGTTCACTAAGTAGATGTCGTGACCTAGAAAACAACATATATGTTGATTTAGATACATTTAATGAGAGCTTATTAGCGTGAAACCAGTCTGCTAATACTTGGAGTTCTTTATTTATGTCATTATATAGCTTAGTAATATGATTTCCATTCATATATACCGTGGTGTCATCAGCAAATAATATTGATTTACTTTGTTTCAGACAAACGGCGAGATCATTTATGTATAAGATAAATAAAAGTGGACCAAGAATAGAGCCCTGCGGCACACCAAATGTTATATTTTGTGGAAGCTAAGCACTGTTGCTACAAGTTACATATTGTGTTCTATTTGTAAGATAGCTCCTGAACCAATTAAGGGGTACCCCTTATTCCGTAGTAATCTAACTTCTAAAATCTGATGGTCTGTAGTATCGAACGCCTTACTTAAAGCAAGAAATACACTGATGACTGAGTCTTTACTTTCTAACGCATTTAAAACGTAAGAAACTAATGTAGATGCCGCATTAATGGTGGAATGTTTTGATCGGAAACCATATTGGTTTTATTCAAGATGCTGTTATTTGTTTAAAAAAAGTAAAGGTCATTTAAAAAACAATCCTTCCAAATACCTTTGAAATAGCGGTAAGTAAAATTATAGGTCAATAGTTGCAAAATTCATGTTTAGCTTTTGATTTATAGGCTAGTATAATTTTAGCATTTTGTAATTCATCTGGTACAATTCCCTCACTTAAAGACTTGTTTATCAGAATAGCTGTTGGTAGAGACACTCCTTCACCAATTTGTTTTAGAAAGTACGGACTTAAACTACGGACCCACAACTTTTCTTGGGTTGAAGATACTTTCTTATTTGGCTGACTTCACTTGCATCAGTGGAATTCATAAACATACTATTCATACTTTTACCATGGCTTTTGTTTAGATAAGCAGTAAAATTGGTTTGGGGCTTAGGTATTGCTTTAGCGTAACTCGGTCCAATGTTTGTAAAGAAATTACAAAATGTATTCGAAATGTGATCAGGGCCATTAATTAAGTCAGTGCTGAGCTTGAAATGTGTAGGGATACTAGATTTATTATTTTGCTTCCCGATTATTGTTCGAAGTATCTGCCATGTCTTTTTAGAATCATTCTTGAATTCGTGTAATATGTTAAAATAACAAGTTATTTTAGCAATATGCTTTAGTTTTTTATAAAGATTTTTGTACTTACTATAATGAACGTAAGTGCAATGTGTCTTTGACTTACCAATACATTGTCGATCAAGTTTACTGGTTGGTGTAGAAGATTTCATTATACCTCATACATTAATTCCTGATTACATATATTTTGATTTGATCTTAATAATTTTATCTGGGGCAAAGGAGTCAACAACATTATGGAGTTGTGTCATAAATTTTGTAATGCATTATTTATATCTAACCGTGATTCCAATAAATTAATTAAGAGCGGAAATTATATGATGGATAGATGCTTAGGAAACTGCTTTATGTTTGAAGATAAGCGGCTCGTGTAATGGTTTGGGTGACTTCTGTTTACCAATTAAACAAAATATAGGCAAGTGATCCGATATGTCGTTATAAAGTATGCCAGAATGGACAATTGAATTGGTATGTCTTACGTAAATATTATTTATAAGGGTTGCAGATGTATGGGTGATACGTGTTGGTTTAGTAATTGTAGGAACCATGGTAGCACCAAAAACATATCTAGCATGTCACTTGAGTGTTTATGCGAGTCCAATTTAAGATAGTCAATATTTTGAACTGTTCCAATTATAATTTGGTGAGTTGAGTTTCAAATTGTATTTAAATATAATATTTAAGTGATGAACTAACGTCTGTATTAGAAATACGGTAGATCTCTCCAACGGTAGAACTTTTGTCATTGGATTGTATAAAAATGGACTCGAATTCACCCTCTACAAAGATACCAAGGTCATCACGAATATGATATTGAATATCACCACGCACATATATAGCAACACCACCTTTGGTTTTGGTACGCCTGTTTTTATAAACCACGTTATAATTTGGCAGTTTTGTTATCATTTAAGAAGGTTTTGCAAAGTAGGATATAATCAAATTCAACATATGCTTCCAATAAATGAGATAATACATTTTTAAGATTGTCAAATTTTGATGCCAGTCCTTGAATGTTAAGATGAAGTAGTCTAAATTGAAAGTTAGTATTCCTGTAGTTATCAGAAAGTATATCATTAGCATCATCATAATTATTATTGATATTAGTTAAATCTAAAGGGTTTGTATCTTCATCTCTATTCAAGGCATGCAAATAAAATAAATTTCTTAAATATTGATTCGTATAATTAGGTGGAAGAGAATCCATAGTTACACGAATTATATTCCACACGGGGTAAACTAATTCACAGGAGGGGCCTACAACATATCAATATAAATTAAAATATAAACAATTTGTGATGATGCTATTTAAACTCGACATCATCATATTAGAAACAGTTTGCACAACAACTAATATAAACAAAAGGGGCATGCATACTAAATTGATTCACGTTAATGAGAATATCAGAGGTATTGAAGAGTGCAATGACGGCATTTTGAAAAACATACAGTGCCGTGACAGTAAGTTATTAACCTAATCAAAAAGTGCGTAGATGTAGTGGCAATCAAATAGTCAGAGTTACAAAACAACAAAACAAGATGAACCAAAAACAAAAACAGGTGAGAAAACATATGTGTAACGCTAGAGCATGTTGGCAGAATGCCTACAAATTGCAAATACATAGCCATTCTATTATACATCAAATCAATTTGTTTGGTTTCTGGAGACACTCAACGTCCAAGTTGCTGGAGCTCGCGCTCAGTGGTAATATTTACCTTGTGGCCGGAGGACATAAGACAAACAATACGTCCGTCCATTGTCCATGTCGCTGTCACTCCGGCAGCAGATCGTGCTTACGACAACAACACACAGCGTCGTCTCGTTAGGTTCTCGGTTATGACAGTTTTTGTACCTTTAAGCTTTCGCTTGGCGGAGTAGATCTTCTGTCGCTGTTCGTAGCTGGTGAACTTAACGATTATTGGTCGTAGCTTGTCTCCATTTCGCTTGCGGTCGATGCTACTACTGTCTACCGTCATGCCGAGTGATCGGCTGCACAGGTCGGTCACCGCGATGGTCGTTTCCTTTTGTTGTTCGGACACTCCGTAAAATACGAGGCAATTTCGACGGCTGTATTGTCTTGTTCATCAAATTGGTCAAGCACTGCCACATTCGCTTGTTCAAGCTTTCTGGACGCGTCCAGGGCGCGTATTTTGGCGTTAATTGCATTTACTTCTGCGGTTGTCTTGCTGTCGTCAATGCTGCAAGCCTGATACACATCTTCTTTGATTGCGCTGAATTGTTCTGAGTCCATGATGGCTTTGATCAGCATGTCGGTGAATGTTTTTTTTATAGTAATTTGTTGATAATGCTTTTGCTGAAGGATGTTGCAATGTTCTGGATTGTGTCCTCGTCTTTTAGAAGCGCTAACAACGTATTTCTCAATGTGTGTCCCTCTAAAGGCTGAGCACGCTCAGTGTCGGCGTCAACTCCACAGTCATCTGGGGACGTCTTGGTGCTTGGATTTCGGGGCATTGTGGTCAGTAGAGCGTAACGGTTGAAGTCGCGTGCACTGTGGTGTAGTGACACTGGGGGGGGGGCAATTTCCCGCGTATTCGAATCAAGTTGAGCGATGTTGCGAAATGAAGTTCGTTTATTGCTCTCACGAGCATGCAAATATGTTTATCAATGTGTAGTTTGACAACGACGACTTCACGCTGCACTACACATCATACACAGACAAGCATCATCAGCCATTAATCGAATTTTTCAGTACCTTTTGGCAAATTTCTGGAGGTGGCTACCACACGTCTGCTTGCATCGACACCTAGCGTCAGTGTCGCGGCGGTGGTGCTTTGGTTGAGGTGTATAAAACATACAACTCCAAACGTAGGCTGGGTCTGGAAACTGATTTGGAAACAGTATGGACTCAAACGCGCTTGACGGGATAAAGCCTCTGCCTAGGGTGTGTTTACATTCCGACCTGGTCGGATGTGGACTCCTGGTCACAGCTCGACAAATCGGTGGAATTTGTCACTAGAGCTATGAACCCTGACTGCGATTGTGTGTTACTCTTGGGCGATTTAAATCGCCCAGACATTCAATGGACACCGTCAAACAACACAATAGGCTTTATGCCCCATTCATTTACCAATCCACAATCCGAACTGTGTGTTGAAATGTTATCTGAATACGACATTGTGCAGTGTAACGCTGACCACACGTGTAAGGAGCACACACTATATCTTGTCCTTGTGAATGGTGCAGAATGTAATATTAAGAAATAGACAAGGCGGTGAAATCCACACACGACGCCCTACATTGTGAACTGTTATGTACCAACCGACCAAAGCAGGAACCCGCTAAACGTTTTGTTTATAACTATCGCAAAGAGGATTTTAGTCACCTAAGATACTTATTGTCTTGTATCCTGTCGTAATTTCTCACTGACAGTACTGACATTGACGAGAATCTAGATCTATTTTATGACATTTTTTATGCTGCCATAAACGTATGCGTTCCTCGTATCTGCATTTGTGGACGTAAATACCCAGTATGGTATGATAACGAATGATCGCAACCTTGAACGAGAAAGACACCGCACACAAAGCATGGAAACGCTCACATTCGTTATCTGATGACCAAGTATTTTCTGAACTACGAACCACTTTTAAGAAACTTAAGAGAGACAAAGGTATTGTGACTACATTTCAGAAATTGAAAAGTCCGTCAAACAAAACACCAAACGTCTATTCATTTTTGCCAAAAGCAAGCAAACTAATGTAAAACTACCTAACTCAGTGGTATGTAAATGCACTGAGGCAGACAGTCCAGCTGACACAGCAGAACTATTTTCTGACCACTTCGAATTTGTCTTCACATTAGTAGATAACCTTGTTTATCCAAGTATTCCCTCCTATCAATCCGACTCAATGACTTATATCAATGTGTCTTATGATGATGTCATCGGAGTACTAAGAACCACCGATGTAAACAAAGCATGCGGTCCTGACAATATATCAGGTGTAATCCTTAGGGAATGTGCTGCCGAATTAGCAGGTCCACTAACTATGCTTTTTAAAATGTCCTTAAACTGTGGAACTTGTCCAACTTGTTTTAAAATAGCAAAAGTTGTTCCTGTGTACAAGAAGGGAGATAAACGAAATGTGTGCAACTACAGACCTATCTCTCTCTTGCCGCTATTTAGCAAAGTTTTTTGATAAAGGGGTATATGACTCATTGTATGTAACACAATGTTGGGCAGCCAACACGGATTTATGAGGTTTGGAAGTACAGTATCTAATCTAGCTTGTTACTTGAACGCCATTTCTGGATCTATTGACAACAAGAAACAGGTTGATTCTGTTTATTTGGACTTCAGTAAAGCCTTTGATTTAGTATGCCACACATTGTTAATTCACAAGCTTAGATCATATGGCTATTCTGAGCAATGCATAGAGTGGTTGCAGTCTTACCTTGTCAACCGAAAACAATGCGTGGTCCTCGAAGGCAAAACATCTTACTGGAAACCGGTGTTGTCTGGTGTACCACAAGGTTCACACATTGGACCACTTCTGTTTATCTTGTATATTAACGATCTTACTAATCATGTTGATTCATGTGAAATGTCATTGTAAGCTGATGATTCCAAATAGTTTAAAGAAATTACGTCGGTGACTGATTGTCAGTTGGTGCAGAAGGATCTGGACAGTGTATGTCTTTGGTGTGAGACATGGCACCTTAAACTTAACGTTGAGAAATGCTGCATAATGTCATTCACTAACAAAAACAAACGTATATCCTATGACTACACGATTTTAAGCCAGTCTCTGCCCAAGGTCACCGCTGTCAAAGATCTCGATTTCACATTGATCAGTTTGACTTTTAAAGATCACATTAATCGTAGTTTTTGTAAAGCTTTTTAAAATGAGTGGTTTTATTAAGCGCGTTTGCACAACATTTACTGATGTACAGGCTTTGCTATCATTGTATATAAATCTAGTCAGAAGCCAGTTGGAGTATTGCAGTGTTATCTGGAATCCCTGGCAACGTACGTTTATTGACAAAATCGAACGAGCTCAAAAAAATGTCATTAACTATCTATGTTACAAATCCAAAATACAGTACTCCTCTGACAGTTATCCTTGAGCTTTGCCATCATTTTAGACTACCTTCCCTTCAACATCGTAGGCAAGTTGCAGATCTCATGTTTCTACACAAGTGTGTGCTTTCCCAACTAGACTCGTTCTATCTGGTAGAGGCTATCCAATTTCACTGTCCTTCACGATATCTACGAAACTACGCTCCTTTTAGAGTTTCCAATAACAGAAGCAACATTGGAAAATACTCTGTTTTGAATATATGTATGACCAGTTTCAACACATTGTATTTAAGTGATCCAACTTGTGATATATTTTCAGGAGCTGAAACCTTTAGATTTTCAATTCAATTTTGTTATGCATAACGGATGTTTGCCTGGTATATTTGTTGTTGATATTGTGCGTTTTTATGTCCGTATTGTTCTTATTTTTTATTGTTCTATTATTGGTTAAAAATAAAAAGTAAAGAGAAAATGTAAGTTCTTATATAGCACAGTATCCAGTCCTCAGGATTGTTCAAAGCGCTTTACACCCTAGCACACCTGTTCAATCGAACACCATCTCGACTTCTCTAGGAAGCATCCAGCAACGCTGCAATTAATGCACGAAGACTGTTCGTATACAAATAACCACCACTGTCTATAGCCAGGTACTCATTCATACAGCTGAGTGAACTGAAGCAATGTAGAGTGAACGAACTTGCCCAAGGTTCGACACCGCCACACAGGATTCAAACCTGCATGTCGAGAGTCTGGAGCTCTTACCGCTGCGCTATTTCGCTGCACTGTTTTATTATTTATATGTATTATTTCAGTTATCAGTCCTGATTTTCCTGAGTCCATATTTGGAGATTCAACGTATCCCACGACGAGGTTCACATAAGACGCTAGACATGCTATATCTAAATTGCATATGCTTGAACTATGAAATATACCAGCCTACACATTCTACTTCCAAATACTTGTGGTAAAACGTATGTGCATTCACCGTTTGGAAACCACCCAATAGGCCACGTGATATCAACGCGATGCATTAGTGCACAGATGACGTCACTCGACAGAAACCGCTGATATATGTGGCAACACGCCACTGGCAAGAGTAATTTCAAAACTTATTTTGAAATCGACAAACATTATGCTGCTGTACCGCTATTTCAAGGATGTTGTGCTACGTAAGTTTGTTTGCAGAACTATTTATTTTTGCAAACAGACAAACACGGGGGTTCTACTAGAAAAACATAACATAAAAGAGTGGCGTAAGGCTAACTGTAAAACAGCGGAATCGGGCACAGGAATTGACTGTTATTTCATACATTCAGCTGACGTTACTAAAGATATACACAAGATCAGAATGGTGAAATACATGTATGTATGTTATTGATGGAGACCAGAACTAGTTCAGACTTCCCTTTAGGTGTAACAACTATCAACAGACAATCCCATGTCGTAGATAGATATACGTAGATATTGTTCCGAGCGGACGCCCCTCCCTTTTTTGGTTATAACAGGGGTGTTGGTGAGCCTGGATTGGGGAAGACCAAAGCCTACAATAGGGATATATGTTGGTTAAGAAAGACAACCAGGCCCCCTGAATGTTATCATTGGACCGCTGCACAGAAAAGCTCGCTCGCGTGTGTATCAGAGATTTGGATAATGCGAAGATCGGCTCATCGTCGGCGAGGATACAAATTACGAACTATTACCATTTCTACCCTAGACAAAAACGTGGCAGTAGTGAAATGGCATTATCCCGCAAAAATTCGTGAAGGCTTTCAATAGCACACTCTACATACCCAATGCTTTTAATTGAAAACAATTGTATATATGTTAAATGTGGTGTAACCAATAATGGTTTGACACTATATTTGTTTCATCTCGATCAATCGTGTTTGTTGCGAGCTATTTCTTGTTTGCGGACCGGACGTTTCTCTCAGCACATGCTGCCGTTCATCGGCTCCTCCCAGCACGTACAATCGTTCACCGGACGTTCCACTCTGCACGTACAGCCGTTCACCGGCTCCTCCCAGCACGTACTGCCGTTCATCGGACGTATCTCCATGCACGTACTGCCGTTCATCGGACGTATCTCCCTGCACGTACTGCCGTTCACCGGACATGCATCTCCGCATATGCATTCAGCGACACGAAGGCCTCCGAAGACAGGGAGGCAGTGGCCGAAGATCTCATTGTTTGGCGTCAGACGGTAGACAGAGGCAATGGACAGGCAGGTGGAAAGAGACACCAGCAAGCGGCTGAGAAGAGGTTGCAGTGCAAACAACAAGCTGCACCACCACTGTCATCCTGCTTCGTCTACTCACTGTCAATGTCGGATTATGTAAGTCGGATCTTCGCCTAACCTAACTCAACTAACCGAGTCGTTCCATTTGATCCGAATTAATGGGTTTCCTCGCCTAAGTCAGATCGCAGTATTCGACAAGTCACGAACATGATCCAGAGCGCCAAAATAACGTACACAGGCATCACATCTTCACTCACGTAATACAACTTGCGTCATTCAGGTAACGAACGCTGGTATTATCAAGAAGATGAAGTTCCAGTGCCGTTACATCCTAGCCACCAGGAGACTAGAGGCATCAGAAGGAGCCGCACCATTCTCTTGGAATATTTTGGATGCTGTCATTTCCCTGAAGTCAGCGTGGAACAAGGCGAAACCGGAAACACTTCAAAACTGCTACAACAAGCGGGATTCGTCGAAGATATTGAACGTCAAGAAGATGACGACGATGAAGCAGAAACGTATGGGACAAGATCCGCGAGGTGTATGGAGATGCTGTATATACGACGGACGTCTATGTTGGTGCGGACGAAACAGTAGAAACTTCGGCTACTCTAAGTGACGAGCAGATCATCGAAACCGTACAACACCCCTTCGCAGACTGAACGATGATGAGGGCGACGTAATCTCGGTGCCTGAATATAAGATACCGAATCAGTAAGATCGAAGAGTTGACCGACAATTGTAAGGCCATTCTCTTGAGATCGTCGCAACAAAGACTTACGCAGAGCAATATGATAGACATCTTAAAATCAATAATAAGCTATGACGTCAGAGGAGCGTGCCAAAGGATGCACAAAACTACAGGTATTCTAATATTGTATAATGTTGTACGTGTTTAAGTAATCATACGCTATAACGTTGTAGATTCGTGCCTAAATGAAGCATATGATTATTCTAATACCGCGTAATTCTGTGTTTGTTGCTTATGGACATCAACATATGTAGAATTGCTACAGAAACGAGTCATGTTCACGCATCATTCAGATGTATCTAACGGCTTTTAGAGGGCTGTCTTTGGTATTAGCGCTGGGATATATCATCTTTGTTTAAGTCGGATTTTCGGATTAAATCTTTCGGTCCGATTGAATTCCACCTCGGCGAGGTTTACCTATGTTTCTTGCGTATTTCCGATATACTGTAATCCTGAGTTGTGTTTGATGGCCATCTGACGGACTCTTTCGGAAAGATGAGACATGTGTCGCGAGATGACGATTCACCCTAACTAAAAGTCTACGGTATTCAGAAGTACGAGCCTCAAAGGAAATATCCATTCCCATGAAGCCTCAATGAACGATAATAGATACATTACGTGGAGGATTATACCCTTACGAAATTCTTCCATATTATCGATGATAAAACATCAGCCGCTTAACATTCAAGTGTCTCTAACAAAACTAATAAATAAAACAGTCTATCTGATGACGACTCCGCGACACTTATGCAATGATAAGCCATACTTCTCATAATATACCATTTATTACACCAGCTTTCCTGTATTTGGCATCAGACAAAACACATATGTTATTTTAATAAACCGACATAATATTATTATTTATAATTCCGTGCGTGCTCACTACGAAATGCGCAGCACATAAACCATGCATATCGCGTTTGGCCTGGGCACACTCACAAGTATATCAACACATAGTCTCGCCCGTCCACGGTTAGACTGGCGTGCCCGCATCCCCTCCGCCTTTCACGGCGTCTTTCGCCCGTAGTTGCTCCGCCAACTGAAGGAGTTTCTCAGTCGCCGACTGCTCCGTCGGTTGGAACCTGGAGAGCTCCTCGGACGGGAACTGTGTCACGTTGAGTTGCGTGTCCTTGTTGGTGAAGGGTGTCCATGGCCCCTGGATACTAGGAGTGTCCGTGTGCCACGTCTTGCGCAGTCGCACCGTCTCGTTTCCCGAATGCGTGCGCAGGTGGTTCACCCACTGACAGATGGTCTCGTCGTTGAATGTCGACACGAACATCTCCTCCCGTCGTCCGTTCACTGCAAGCAAGGCGGGACAGTTGTTATGCTATCAACGTTTTAATGGATTATGATGTTTATCCATCTATACAATGACACGCTAACCTTCGAGCATTGTAAATGTATCTCCTTCCAGTCGCCGAGGTCTCCCTCTTTCTGTGTGCATTCACATCCTTTGGAACACTGGCCTCTGAGCTACCAATTGGAGATGTATTTTAAAAAGACAAAGGTATTTATTTCTCTAGTCATTTACTTTTTCAGTGAACAAATTCAATTGTCAGTCATTCCCTATGTGGCGCCACTGTGACGTTCTATTGAAATTATTAATTGGCGACAGCAGACAGTAAATGGTCATAGGAATGAGCTAAAGTTCCAAATACTGTAATGATTACAATGGCTACCGTTGGAGTGTTGCTCCACGGGTGGTTCTAGGCTAGTTTAGTAACAAATGCACTATCTACACTTCTGTGGGCCGAAGTTTAGTTTGTGATGCAGAGTGACAGTGGGCATGACACCCTTTTAAGACCGTAGTGGCCAAGGGATGAGTGCATGATATAACTAACAAATGACGATACTACCAATTACAAAATGTTCTGCAATTCTGTATTATTAAGTCTAAATAGATACTACAACAGCCGGAGAAGTGTTATGCAACCGTGTGTGCACGCGCGAGCATGCAGTGCACACATAGTGCGGCTGTAATCGCAATGTCTTCCTACTGCCTCACTAAAAGTAGTGTACTCTGTTTTGCTCATGCCATTTTTCAGGATTGCCCTGCTAAGGTTCTGCAGCCTTAGCAGACACCATTCAACTACATAAAACAAAGGTGCTTCCCATCACAAAAACATTAATTACAAAGTACTGAAGTTTCTGAAAATAAAATACTTACAGGGATACCACACACAACATTTTATTACAATGTTCTCTATAACATGTTACAAGGAAGAAATGCACCTATATCGGGGACATAGCCTTGTATAAATTCATGTGTGTTTTAGCTGATGACAGGTGGGTGACACATACAAATTGTGATAAAACATACAATATTCTGCCACTAGTTTTGCCGGTCTGTGCCGCCTTGGATGCAAGTACACCACAATTCCTGGATTCTTCTGTGTGAATTCAAGTAAATGCTTCTCCACGAAATCTCTGAAACATGACAAATATAAAATTACTTTTAAAAGATATCAAAATTGTGACGAAACTACAGGAAAACAGATTTTTTAATGTATAAAACTGTAATGGCATTGTAAACAAGTTTGATTTGAGTAAGTTATGTAAGCGATTACTGAGTGCTTTGTTTGAATGTAATTGTGCAAAAAGTATGTTATAAGACGATAAGTATTACCAAAATGTTCACGTAAATTATAAAATACTTAGTAAACCAGTAGGCTGAGGTTGTTCTTTAATCAGCAATAATAGCTATGTGCAAATATCCCAATGTCATCAAGTCGATTAAAAAAAGCATGCATGTCTATGATAGTTTGCATAGGCCATACCGCACGGTATGATTAAAAGCCCCATGACCATGCACAACCACGAACGACCAAAATGTATGTAGTGTTGGTAATCAAGCGTGCTGTTGGTGGCACGTAGGAGGTATGTGTGTGCAGCTTGCAAAATTTCAGATATGTTCTTCACATTGGAGTAACAAAATTTGCAACTTTTATCATCGCTTGTGGTAACTCGCCGGTTCAATTCGCCAGGTGGCGATACTGTGTCAAGACTAAATGTTTGTCCGGAAGATCGGATAAAATGCCTAAATTGTGTAACTCTTGGGTGAAATACAGACCCAACATTTTGAATAATGCACACACAAACCATATATATGTACACCATCAACGGCCAAACTATCTACCAACACATTATATTACATGGTCGTGCGTGGTCGTTCGTCAACTTCATGGTCGTGCGCCATTTACTTTAGTCAAACCCCATGTCATAGGCAGCCGCATAGGCCATAGGCATAGCGCATACACAATCACTGTTGTTACCCGAACTTACCCCTCCCTCTCCTCTCATAGTTAATTTGTAGCACTGCCTTACGTTTAGAATTTATTTAGTCTACGCCTAGGCAACTTGACATACATAATATTTTATATATTAAAGAATCTATCCAGGCTTATGAAATAAAATTAGAAAGAGAAGCAGATTGCGAAGAAGCTGTTTGGTGTAACATAGTTACAGGAAACTCAACGTTAACAGTTGGGTTAGTTTATCGAAGTCCAAACATAAGCATAGAAGAGAATGAAAAAATACAAAACGCTATAAGGGAAGTAAGCAAACGGAACTGTATTATTATGGGGGACTTTAACCATGGGCATATACAATGGAAATCTCTACAGAGTATGGGGAGTGAGGACCACAAGTTTTTAGTTTTAGTACAAGATAGTTTCCTTTCTCAACATGTGCTAGAACCAACCAGGGGAGAGAATGTGTTAGACTTAGTTTTGTCCTCACAGAAAGAATTAGTTGACAATGTCAAGATATGTGAGCCACTGGGGAGTAGTGATCACAACCAGATACATTTTACCATCAAAGTAAAATCAGAAAGGAATAGTAAAAAGCAGTATAGGAGAAATTTCCACAAAGGAAGGTATAAGGACATGAGGAAATATTTAGCAAAGATAGACTGGAATATCACACTGAAGAATAAGACAGCAACCGAATGCTGGAATATCTTAAATAGTGAAATTAAGTGCATAGTCGATAAATTTGTACCTTTCAAAAAACAAGGGAAACGGTCTAAAAAGAAACACTTATCGAAAGAAGCCATTAGAAAAATTAAGTATAAACAAATGATGTGGAAGTCATATAGATGTACTGGAAATGATGAAGACTACAACATTTATAAAGAAGCACTTAATCAAGCTACAGCTGAAATTAGAAATTCAAAGAGAAGCTATGAAAAAAAATTAGCTAGTAATATAAAACATGACAGTAAGAGTTTTTATGCGTATATTCGAAGCAAACAGAAAGTTCAGGATAAGGTCGGTCCTCTAGAAGATAGTGCTGGAAATACAATATCAGAGGGATTCTTAATGGCAGAAGACCTGAATGAGTATTTTAGTTCAGTGTTTACCAGGGAAGATATTAGTTCACTGCCAGTACCAGAGGCTAAGTTCAAGGGGGCAGATTCAGACTATTTAGGACAGTTAGTTGTAACCTCGGAAATGGTAGCTAAGAAAATAAGGGCTATGAAGGATAATAAATCACCTGGAGTGGACGGGATTCCGCCCAAACTACTATTGGAAATTGTAGAACAAATTAGCGTACCGCTTGCAACAGTTTTCAATTTGTCATTAGAAGAGGGAGTGGTTCCTTTAGAATGGAAAGAGGCAAACATTATACCGTTATTTAAAAAAGGTTCGAGAAACAAGTCAGAGAACTATAGACCAGTGAGTTTAACATCAGTGATTTGCAAATTATTAGAAAGACTAATTAAAGATCACATGGTGGATTTTCTTGTTAAACATAACTTGATAAACCCATCTCAACATGGGTTTTTAAAAGCGAGGTCATGCTTAACAAATATGTTATGTTTTTTGGAAGACATCACTAGGTGGGTAGATGAGGGATCACCAGTAGATATAATCTATTTAGATTTTCAAAAAGCTTTCGACAAAGTACCACATCAAAGATTACTCCTTAAGCTAAAGGCCCATGGCATAGGAAATGGTATAATAAACTGGATAGAAAAATGGCTGAATGACAGAAGACAACGTGTAGTAGTTGATGGGGAGGCTTCAAACTGGAAATCGGTATTGAGTGGGGTACCACAGGGATCAGTACTAGGACCTATATTATTCTTAATATATATCAACGATTTGGACGATGATATAACAAGCAAGGTGTTAAAATTTGCGGATGATACAAAAGTGTTTAGAAGGATTAAAAGTGATGGAGACAGACAGCATTTACAAGATGATCTTGATAGGTTGATCAAATGGTCTGAAAAGTGGCAAATGCTGTTCAATTTTGGGAAATGTAAATGCCTCCACACAGGTCATGGGAATGAAGAGGTAAAATATAAAATGGGGGGTACTGTTCTAAGTACTACTGTAAAAGAAAAGGACTTGGGGTTAACCATTAGTGCTGATATGAAGGTTTCAGAGCAGTGCGGAATTGCAGCGTCAAAGGGAAATCAAATCCTTGGATTAATTAGGCGAAATATAGCGTATAAGAAAAAAGAATTAATAGTACCGCTGTACAAAACAATAGTGAGGCCTCATTTAGAATATTGTATACAAGCATGGAGGCCATATCGCAAGAAGGACATAGATATGCTAGAAAGAGTACAGAGGAGAGCGACTAAAATGATACCAAATCTGAGGGATCTTAGTTACGAAATACGCCTAAAAGAATGTGGTTTAACAACATTAGAGACCAGGAGATTGAGAGGAGATCACATAGAAGTGTTTAAAATATTGAATGGTTATGAAAATATTGATAGAAACATTTTTTTCTCAGTTAAGAAAAATAGAAGGACCAGAGGACATGAAGCTACATTAGTAAAGGAGCAGTGTAGATTAGATATAAGAAAGTTCTCATTCTCACAAAGGACTGTAAATGAATGGAACAGATTATCTCCTGATTGTGTTGGTGCTAGAAGCGTGAATATGTTTAAAAATAAAATCGACACACACCTTAAAAAGGCGGGATACATGTAGATAAAAAGTATTGGACTCTCGATAAGCCAAAAGGCTTCCTTGTCCACCTGCCATCCAGAGTAATTTTCTGGATGGCAATCTTGTTAAATCTTGTATAAATTTCAACTTTCACCAAATCGGATGCAGTTAAATTTAGATTAACTCAACTGTCGTCGTCGACCAATGGTCCAATGCTGGCAGAACGTTACATGGGCGATATTACGGTTGTTTGCCGAAGGTCAACGACAACTACGTAGTACCATCTTACCTCAAACCTCGACTGCCACCCGAACTCTTGCAGAATACCAGCGTCAACCGCTGTAACTGACAGACATATCTGCCGGCTCCATTCTGCAGCACACTTTTGACAAATCCACTCGGGATAGTTGCGTGAGACATGCCTTCTATGTTTGCTACTATTGGCGCCACCTTTTGGAATTTCACTCTCTTCTAGTAACTTGTGAGCGACATCCAGTAGAGGGTGCCACCTCCCGTGCTCTAGCACCGTCTCATTTTGGAGCGCGTTTTGTGCAACCCCTTCCACGTACAAATACATATAAACACCTGATGGAACTCTTGTCAAACGTACCTTCTACCTAACTGTAGCCCTAAGCCTAACCCTAACTGTCAACCTAACCCTAAACATTACTATAAACATAACAATGGTGTACATAAATTGACAAACCAACCATTAAATATTTCGAATGGGAAGGCCGAGGTTGAAGTTCTCTGTCTAATTGTTTGGGGAGAATAACTATAATTTAAATTCAGGTTTTTCGTACTTTTTTAATATGGCAATACGGAGACGTGTAGCCACATTACGTCAGTGTTCATATAATTTACCCATGAAGACACGGTGCAGTAGTTTGGTCGCTATTTAATGGAGACAATACTTCTTATTGATTTTCTTGAGAGTGAAAAGGTAACGTCGTTGATGCCGCCAGGTTGACTAAAACATGCATGACAACAGATGATCACTGGTGCCCCAACGACCGCATGGTAGTTTTGATGACGCTCAACATTCTCGGTGTAACGCAAACACATGTCTGGTTATTATCAATGTTGATGTTGATGTGTGTACTTTGTTTTATAACGTAGCTTGTATGATTGGCGACAAGTTTTGGTGGCTCTTCGTGGCCGTTTTCGTGATTACGACGGAAAGTAAAAGATCGCCTAGTTTAAGTGCCAGTTTTTTGGCGGACAAAAACAAAAACATTTAATTCTACAGGCTTAGGCCTCTACCAAACTAAATTTTGCCTGCAATATACCTGCCAACTCTCACATATATTGGGTGTATCTCTTCCGGATTTTGGGTGTATTTCCCGTTCTCCCTGAATACAGGCAAATCTTGCGGATTTACTTTGAAAATCTCCAACAACACACAACCCCCGTTTTCGAGACAGCGTGACAACTGAAATGTGCTGACGTATTGATATGTGCTGAACCGCTTAATTTCCTGCGAAAAAATTATAATATCACCTCCCTCTTCCTCCAGTGTCAAGATCCGAAAGAAAACGCGACGAGACGGCACGACACGGGAAGCGTGCTGATGAATCTCCCGGATTAAAAAAAATTGCAGGTATACGGCAATGTACATTTACCATATTAACAACAATATGTGAATACATGTTAATAATAAAACAAGGAAAAGACAGTGTATCATCAATATCGTTAAACACTTGCCTAGGTAGGCTACATTTATTTCCTTTGCTGCGACTCCTACGCTAGTATAGAAGGGAAAGACTCGATAACGACGAGAACATTTATTGAACAGACTTATCTCAAAACGGAAGTCGAGGCAAGAGAGCGTACAACAGGAACAAGGTATGGAATTAACCAAAGCAATAATACAGGAAGCGGAAATGTGATACTTATCCAATATGGCGCTAGGATTAACTCTAATTAGTGGCCAATATGGCGTGACCACTTTCTTTTCTCCTTCACTAATCTATTAATAGCACATAAGCTTGTAAGGTAGTAGAGTCAATAGGTCCATGGCACATGTATTATAACTCATAGTCTCAGGTGGCGCTGTGATCGTCACTGGAGCCTCGGGCGGTGTTGCGATCACTAATGGGATTTCGGGTGGAGTTGCATTCGCTTGGACATCAGGCGGGGTGTCGTCTTCGTATGGCGGGACGTCTTCCGTGTCATCTCCATCCTCACGATGGCGCGTGGGTATTGTGGTCGACACATGACCGGGTACTAAATAGCACTCGGATAGTCGCACCTTGTATGATGAAGTGCGTAGTTGAGATCCGCTAAATTTGCGAATGTAGCACCAGCTATCTTCGATAGAGGTGACTAGATAGCGGTCTCGAGCTTGCGACTTATTGCGGTCGGATAGTACGTAAACCAAGTCACCGACATGAATTATCGGTACAGGCGCCTCTTTGCCGCGAGGAGCCTTCGACGTCTGGCTGTGTGCGTGATTTTGTAGGCGAGACTGATGTTGTTCAGCGATGATGGCACGATCTAAAATAGGCAACTGCGCGTTGGAAAACTGGTCTCGTTGGAACCATATTTCGCGTGCCGATAGGCCGCGACCGCGGATTCTGGAGTTGAGTTGAGAGGTAGCAATTGCCAGTATAAGAGGTGACACCGGTCCCCCGCCAGGCTCCTGTCGTAGCAGCTCATCTTCAACCTCTGACACAGCTTTCTCGGCTATGGGGTTTTTGTTAGAGTTTTTGATTCTCCCTATCTCCAAACGAATACCCAAACGTAGCAGAGTTGGGTCGTTCACGAGAGCGATGAACCCTGGGGCTGGATCCACGCGGATGATCGCAGGGGGCCCGTCGAGGGGTCGAAACTCTGTGCAGAGTCGAGCGAGGCAGTCACGTAACGCGTCATGGCGTTCGCTCTCGATGATGCACGTAGAAGTGTATGAGCTAACGGTTTCGCGGACGACAAATATGAGTTGTCGGTTACGCTTGATAACATCTGCTGCGAACGAAACACCAATCGCTTCGGGAGCGTCGGTCGTTGTTTGTTCGATGAGTGTAGTCGGGATATTTTTTAGTGACATGCATGTATGGCATGCGTCGGTCACTCGCTCAATCGCGTTGTCGATGTCCAATGCGAAGAAGTTGCGACGAACTACGAGTTTGAGTTGGTGTTTTGATGGGTGGCTCAGCTTTAGGTGGATCGCTGTTAGTAAGCCATCTAACACTTGTCGTGGAACTACGATAAGTTCTTTGGTTGGCGCGAATGGTGTGTCGCACTTGACAACGATGACGCCGTCGCGAGCCAACGTTGTAGTAGATAAGTAACGTTTTACGTCCTTGGCGTTGGTTACTTTTTGGATGGACGCGTGCCTTGTTTTAGGTGAGCTCTGACGCGCCGTAGGTCAGAGCACTCTGATTGTGTAGAGAGCCATGCGGACCTGCTCGTGAACGGAAGGCGAGTGGAGCCGGATATGATATCTTCCACAGCAACACTCATAACGACAGATTGTTCGATTTGCGATATGAAAGAACATATCTGGCAATGTGGTTCATGGCATTCCGGTGCGTTTCTGCTTGCGAAGTCGGATGGTATGTTTGATGAACCCGCCAGGTGGCGCACTGTGACTTGGTATCGGGCGACAACTGACAGAAACGATGTCACGCGAGGGCTAGATGAAAATTCGCCACGGCATAGTTTGTCAATGGCCTGCACACACGGTTTGCTGTCGGTGAGTAGACACGGCTTCGACTTTGATTGTATGATGTACGGTCTGAAGTGTTTGACTGCTGCAGCAATGCCTAACGCTTCGATTTCGCAGGGTAGCCATGTAACTTGGTGTTTCTTTACTTTCTGTAACGTCCTACTTCCGTGAAGGCAGTGACGAGTCGTGATCCTCCATTAGCTTTGCGTACGAGAAATGATGGGTTAAGGTATTCGACCACCACCCCGATATCTTCTGGACGACGGAATACACCGGCCGCCTCCAAATCATCAAACTTTTCCTGAAGTTCGACGAGTTTGTCGCGAGCGTATTGCGGACATCTCCCCTTTCGCTGCGGGGGTTGGACTGGTCCCATGTTTACAGTTGCTGTGAATGGGCCCGCATGCCCGTTGTATCCTACGATTTTCGAGTTGAACACGGTGTCAAATTGTTGATGCAGATTGCGGAACTGGTTGCGCAAGTCGTCAGACAAGAGGTTGCCACATAGTGTCTGGAAATTGCACGTCTGCTGCGTGTGTGCTTGTGTTTTTGATTACGATGTCTTCCACGTAGTTGGTGTCACATGCTGTGGTACCACGCACTTGGCAAAAGTGCTCGTTGCGTCCTATTTTCAAGGGATGTGAACACGTGTTTAGTAAACGGATTTTGTCCCCGACTGCCTCGACAATGGCAGGTTGGGGCCAATCTTGGTAGTGCAATGTTGACTTATGATCGTTACGAGGTTCGATCGCCACTACAAGATCGTCGAGTGCTGATGGAATAGACAGTTCTATGTAGTCGCCTGGCCAAACAGTAGTGGACGCGGGTGGCGCACGCAACACGTAGGCCTGCGCTCTGCGAATCGTGTGATATTGGGAACGGTTGACGTTCTCCATCACAATTTCGTCAACGCTGATCTGATTTTTGGCGGGACGAACGGATATGTCATTGGTTGTCATGAATGGTGTTCCCGCAAGTACATCGACATCCAAGTCTTTAACGACAAGGGCATCGAGGTGTAGGTCAAGATTATCCCACGATAACACGAGCCTTGTTTCTCCGACTACATTAATTGAGTGGGGTTACACCATCAGCTTGTCTTGCGAGCTGGGAGCTTTTGGTGATTTTTGCACCAATTGACCTGGCCACCGTCTCTCTAATCATGTTGGTTTCGGCCCCAGTGTCGAGGGTAAGACGTATTGGGTGGTGACGATGGAACGCCTTGAAGAATGGAGACTGTTTCGTATTTACGCGACAAGTCGCCGACACTTTTTGTACGTCATTGACGTAGCCGTCATTCACCGGTGGTTCCTCGTCTCCGCTGTCTTCGCAGTTTAGTCCTGTCACGTTGCGTGCCTTAGTCATGAACAGTCTGTCTTGCTCGGGCTAGTACTTGCAAGCGCTTAGATAGTGGTCTACTATCGGTCTACCAGCCTGCTTACAGAGTGGGCATTGTTTTGCTCGTTGGGTTCGTTGGTAGCTTTGTGGGCGAGCGGGCCCAGAGCGTGTGCGTGGTTGGTAGTAGGTTGACTGTCTCAGGATTTTTGTCTCTGACATAGAATGGATCTCGTCCAGTAGGGACCCCAGGGCCTGTGAGATCTCTGGTTTAAGACTGACTAGCGTGCGGCTCCGCAATTCGGTTCCGTAGCGCTGTTTTACGAGTCTAGGTAGCTCCTGATGGATAAGTCTAAGCCAGCTCAATACAACCATGTTCTCTAGCGACGGTGACAAGTTCTCATCTACGGTCGGGAACTCGTCGTGGTGTGATATACCGCCACCCACTGTCAGCAGACTATCATCAACGAACGCCAGGAGACGTTGGAATAGGTCCTCGTGGTTTTCGTCTGATTCAAGTTTTATGTCGGCGAAATCTATGAAGTGAGCGCCGCTTGTCTGAAACCCGAAGTGAAGTCTGATTGCCTGCCATATGGAGTTGACGGATGTCGAGTTTTTGACGATGGTATTTCGCTATATGATCGGACAGAAGTTGGCAATCTGCCCAAGCATTAATTCTAAGTGCGCGACTTTTTGTTGTGCCGTTCGCCTAACCAAGCCTGGTGTGTCTTCGGTATCGTCAAGTAAGCCTCTGAGTGGACAAGTGTTAGTTTTCTTTCCCCATGTTACCTGGTCGAGTAGGAATGGTGCGAAATTCGCGTCCAATTATAGAGTATATTGGAGGTTTTCGCGCCAGCTCTCATATGACGTCAGTGTTTCGTGTTTTGAAAGAGACCACTGTTTTGGAGCTCTCTGTGACTGAGCCATTGTCGCGTTTGACGTGTAGCTCAATCGTGTATGCAAATGCCGGCAATGTTCAATGTTCAATGTTAATTACTGCGTACAGAAAGTAAGCATTCGTCGTGCCGTTTGTTTGGCTATACGAGTATCTATCCACTTCAGTAGTGAAAACGCTGCCACCACGCCAGTATAGAAGGGAAAGACTCGATAACGACGAGAACATTTATTGAACAGACTTATCTCAAAACGGAAGTCGAGGCAAGAGAGCGTACAACAGGAACAAGGTATGGAATTAACCAACGCAATAATACAGGAAGCGGAAATGTGATACTTATCCAATATGGCGCTAGGATTAACTCTAATTAGTTCGTTACGTTACTTTACTTTACTATACTTTACTTTACTTTACTTTACTTTACTTTACTTTACTTTACTTTACTTTACGTCACGTCATGTCACGTCACGTCACGACACGTCACCTCACTACCGGAAACTCCCGGCGTTCATAACAACGGGAATTTCGAGCGTTATTTACAAAAAAGTGACATACAAGAATGCTCAAATCACAGGACTATATCCCTCATCAACCATGCGAGCAAAACCATGCTAGTCAAGTTTGCTAGTAACAATTAAATGCAGTTGCAACTGTTGTTGCTGCAGAAAGATGGAAATACCGACGAATGCGGCGTAAATCACGAATATAATAATAACTGCATCAACGAGTTTGTTAAATATGCTGCCTTATTAAAATTGTCTTGAAATAACTCCTTTGTGTGGTGCTGAAAGTGCACGGGTAACATACTGACCAAAGGTAAATGTAGAGAAAAGCTCTTTGCTTCTGTCTGCCAATAAGAAACTTTGTTTTATCACATCTATATGTGAATGAATTTACAACTTGTACAGCCAAACACTTGAACATTTGTATATTTACTACGGATATTGTATTGTTGTACTGAGAATATTGCCCATCTGGACAGTACGGCGCGGGAAATTTCACCTTCGCTGACACGGACACTATGTTTATACTTTACAAAGCAAACATTCTTTAAATGGTCGTTTTACAAGCATTATTTGAACCAACCGCAACTATACACATGCATGATACCAAACAAAGCAAACAGTTCTATGTTAAAAAGACAAATACCACCCTCCGACTGCTGTCACCCACCGTCAAGGGTATAAAAAAGTGGAACAATTTAGCAAATAATTTGATTCAGCTTCCAAATTTAAAACAGTTTTAAAAAGCATTCAAATTGTCATTACTTTCCACATATTCATGAAGTGTTAATTGAAGATGGTGTTTACTTAAACCCATGTATTAGTAACACATGCACTATGGTAACAAGTTTATACATAATTTATTTATAATTCGTGTTGTACATATTGATACAGTTGTTTTTTTATTTGAGAAGGGCATAGTAGCATGTAAGTGTTTGACTTCAGCTATTTCCTTTCAACAGCAGCAGCAGCAGCAGCAGCAGCAGCAGCAGCAGCAGCTCACCAGACTGTGCATGTATTATGTTGTTGTTGTTGTTGTTGTTGTTGTTGTTGTTGAATATACTTGCATTGATTCATTTGATTGTAATTTATTCTCACTTATCCAATAAACAAATTAATTTGTTCTGAGCTGATTTGAGGAGCAATTAGTACCAGGAGTAGACGAAGAAATGTAAAAAAATATGCGTATCATCTGTCATGTGTGGAGAGTGAAACGTAATGGTCCAAGAAAAACATCCTGAAGAACATGAAATAGGGGGTGCTTTGAAAGACAATCCCCAATTTTTACTCTATGCTGACTATAATGTTAGATATGACAACAAAATAAAAATTGTGCATCAATTACAAAACATCACAATTATTTACATGTCCGTACAATATAATAATAATGCGTTAAATTTACCCCTCCCTATAAATATATTTTAGTTATTAATGAATATCATGTCACGCCATAAAGTTGTATCAAAGGCAGAAGATAGAGCAAGGTAGGTGCAGTTACGTTACCTTTGTTATGTGTAGAACGAAATCATTGAGCATTTATAAACTTATAAGAGTGCAGTCTCCGTAGAATGAAGCTGTTTGCTACAACGTTTTTCAGTATTTTGAGATGAAGCTAAGATTAGAAACTGGTCTACTTTTTTAAAGTTATATTTTGGCAGATATGCCTTCTCGAAAAGAAGGTTTGAATTTGCTTGGTTAAGACCATCTAAAATGTACCCGAATCCAATGATACATTTATGCCATTTGTTATTGTACTAAGTAGATTGTTTTATGTACAACATATATAGTATAACCAAAGGCAAATACGTGGTGAGTTAGACACGCACTCTCGGCCGTGGTGACAGCAACCAAACATCAACGACAAATCACAACATCAGGAGTTCGTAATTCCGTACATATAACATAATTACCAATAACAAATAAAAATGTTAAATAAACTGAAAACTGCACATCTACCTATACAAGGAAGATGTGTCGGATAGCCAACTGGTAGCCTGAACTATATTTAAACCACTCCACGGATTTACTTTGACATTTGATAGTAGATAGGCCACTTAGCAAAACGTGAGTTCGTTTATCATTAATCGCGGTGCGTGCAAGAGGTTAAATGACAAAATGGCGACGTGATGCAACGACCCAAAACAGTCTATTTCTAAGCACTGTGAAAATAAATGTTGGACTTTCTCTGGATTTGCTACCGTGCAGACTGAGACAGCGTAGTTTGGGTGATACACGAGTACTTTTGTTTACTATTTGAAGCCCAGTAGCCTCCCTCTTAAACGGCCCTCCCTCTCGAATGGCCACCCGCCAATAGCGGACATATTTCCGTTGCATTGGTTGATAATATTTATCACTATAACGACCTCTGTAGAGCGGCCACCTAGCTGCCGGCTTTTTAGGCCATTTTACTCCTCAGTAATGGCCATTTGGCGGTCGAAAACACCAGCCTATGCTACATTATTTCCCTTGGTGCTTGACATGCCTAGTGTACGGGCTGCGCTGTCTGGCCTACCGCGGCCGTATTGTACTTCAGTTATGCGTTACTTCAAAAAGGCTTTGTTTATTTTCAACAGGGTTTGCGTGTCCATGCATCCATGTAAATTAACATAGTTGGTCTATGATGTCCCGTGTGGAAGGTGGGAGACTGACTATGTGTTTCTCTGTACAGCGGCCACCTCTCTTGTACGACCAAAGTAGCTTTAGTGAAGGGATGGTTTTTCACGAGGGGGACTTATGTTTTGTATTAAATTTGGTTTGGTACGTTTTAAACTGCAACAGCGGGGAATGGGTCCATATTAAAATTGTTCAAGAAAATGAGTTTATAACAGATTCG
>CM034534.1:72279577-72297215 GCA_020002185.1 Paraescarpia echinospica
AACAACCGCACATAAATACATCATTCCACATTCCACTATCGGTGATGGCAATATAGACGTAACAGTGTTGTCAAAAAATAATTATGTATATATATATATATATTATACAGTATTAACATGTTTATCTCCCTTCTTAATATTGTTGTGGTGAAACTAAAATTACTGTAATTGTAACTTTGACAACTGGTGCTCTTGGCTTCGGAGTAAGCTAGTTTGGTCATAAATATATAAAATACTAACAAGTCGTTGATATACTCAATTCCCTGCGGGGTAACTACATGTATGTTACAAACATCCATAGGTTATATGCATACACACATACACATATACACGCATACACACACGTACGCTCGCATATACCATTATATCATACATATCTTACGTGCACAAGCACTACGACAAGAGGCACAGCACGTACCCGCCGAATCCAATTCCCTTCACTATACTGCCGCTCACAGCTGGTCCTGCAAATAATTCAATTGTGTTATTTACCATAATTAACACTGCACTATGCACAAGTGTGTTAGCATCTTTCGGATGCAGACACATTGCAGCACTACCAATATCAACAATTCTACACGTGATGCCTGCACGAGAGGTAGTCTTTCTGATAATACAGGTGTTATGCTATCTCCCATTCCACTCCCTGTGGCGGTCACTGCCTCTGTTTCCTCTGCCGCTGGTGCCGCTACGTATTTTATTGCTTGTTGAATTGCTGCTGTGTCTTGTTTATAAAGTGTAAAGAAATATTATAGAAATAAACTTACTTTATCGCTATTTGTTGTAGTGACAAGACGTAGTATTGGTAGGAGTGGATGTCATCAAAAGTCATACGACTTGACGGAACATAACATCACATACCACACAGCATCCGAGGACAAGTCACTATATATTTCTCCATTGGTGCCAATATTACCGTGTATCAGTATCAGTATTACATACAAAGTTACGTTTTGACTTATCTGGGCATTATAAGTATATCAATATTTCATTTCTTATTTCATTAACCTGCTAAGAAAAGTTACCACTTTCTGTCATTCTCTTCAAGATATTCAGCATGCGGGATGCTCCCAATAAAATATTGCCCGACACAACTTCATTATTCGACACGTTGATTCTCTCCACACACAGGAGATCTTACCATCATTGACACATTCGTATGCTCACAAGCATCCACAAGAAACATAACTTTCCGTACAGTATAAGAGTTATTGTCCTAAATCTATAAAAACGTTGGTTTACAAAACATCTCAGAAACGGGACCCTCTCAAAATCACTGGAAATGTAAATTGTGTTCCGTGAACCCGGAAGTGAAACAGTGACCTGACCCTAACTTCGTGTAGAAGCCACCCCGTGACCTACCTATGGCGAAGCCGAGACAGAAGGCGACGTCCGTGATGGCGTAGACACTGCCGTAGATGGATACGTGACGCAGGTCTACGAGGTGGCCCATGATGGGCAACATGGACGAGTCGACCATACCTGAGAACAACGTCGGCAAGACGGATTCAAGTCGGGCAGGTTGTGTAGGCGATGTGGCCAGACTTGCCCATAATTATGTAACATTCTTGGAACTTGGGACTGAATGTTAGGTATAGCTCGGGTCGGGTTAGTTATGTTGGCGTGCAGCCAAGTGGGCTCGTGATGTTGTTACATGCTTGGAACTTATGACTGGATGCAGGGGCGGATCCTGAGAGGGTAGTTTAGGGGACACAAAAACCTCCACTGGCGGCCGAACCAAATTGCGTAGAAAACGGTTCGCTGGTGCGCCGTAACTTCAGCTTCTCCGCTGGTGACATCGGAAGACGGGGGGAGGGGGTTTCGTTGCTACGCGGCTGTAACTTCAGCTCTTCAGCGTAACATCGGAAGACGGGGAGGGGGTGAGGTGATGAAAATGTTTCGCCGCCAAGTCGCAGTCACTTCACGTTAATGTAACATGAACGGGGGCACATTTCCAACAGTCTACCGGGGGCACGGTCACGTGGTCCCCCAGCCCCCCTGGATCCGCCTATGGGAGGTGGGTGGGTGGGTGGGTGGGTGAGTGGATGGATGGATGGATGGATGGATGGATGGATAGATGGATGGATGGATGGATGGATGGATGGATGGATGGATGGATGGATGGATGGATGGATGGATTTGCTTACAACTGTTTCGCTAATGGTAAGAGAAGATGGAAGAAACAGATAAAAAGAATACAACTAAATACGTGAGATCGCAACAATAATTTGCAAGGGAGAGAGAGTATACATACCTATCGCAAATCCCAGTCCGAAATTGGGCACAATGAGATGTAGAATGCTCGTCGCGAATGGAATCTACAAGCGACAGAGGTCAGGTAAAAGTGCCTTTATACCGGGTCACAGCGTTTAATGTAATAACAGACGGTGAATGGTAAGGCTGATGTCAAAAGTGCCATTTCCGTTAATTTCAGTAGTTAAGATGCACTCGCGAACTTCTGCTTCTGGAGAAAGAATAAATGTGATACAATTCTAGGTGTTGGCGCCCGACCGTGCGGGTCCTGTTGTCAGGGATTCCAACCTTGCACAATCACTGTTCGAAAACTGGGTTCTCTAACCCCACATGGCATATACGATTCCGTTGAGGTACGGATAGTTTACTCGTGTGAAGTTTGCCGACATGGGACACCAAAAGATGGAAGAACGAACAAATGAACGGCTGACGGAAGGATGACTACAAGTTGCATTATAAAGGTGATCGATTAGCTCAGATCCATCACAAGTGTTGGAATACGAATTCATAATACTCTGTTGTGTGTTAGTTATTTTAACTTGTAGTAAACGTGCGTATGTGATATTTGGACACACACTGCCAAAGTACAGGTACACACGTACATACGTACACACCCACACACGTAAACACACGAACGCACCAAACACACACACACACACGCACATGCACACACACGCACGCACACACACAACACACACAACCGCACATACACATACACATGCACATGCACACACACACACACACACACACACACACACAAACACACACACACACACACACAAACACACACAAATACACGCGCATTCATACACATGGCGACAGATCGCACGCACAAATATTGACATTACACGTTAACAGATAGAAAGATCACCGATTTACTGTGGACGTTTTGAAATCAGTGCGATTATTACAGGGTGCTTCTGATGAATTCGCAGCAATGTTGGTACGTTAATGGTAATTTACAATCACGTCGGCGGAGGGATATATTGGTCGTAAACTACAACGATCATGTATCTCTTTGTGGCGACAAAGCGCGGTTTACTTCGTCTCGACCATTCGGCGGTTATGCCAATGTGCTTTATATGCAAATGTAGATCATTAATGCATTGTTGAGATTTTTCTGGATGAATCAAAAATAGCATCGCCTGCACCGATCAGTTGTTATACAGTTACAAAACATTCACATATTATTGTGATTGTGTAGTGCGAAATGCATGGAAACGACACGCTAGCAATCCCGGGTTTTTTATTTACTATGAGAAGAAAAGTACATTAATCATCTGTGTGCGAACTCTTCATGTGATAAACGACAACCATTAGACCAGACAGATGGAGAACGGGGAGGGAGGGAGAGGGTCGAACAGAGAGGCAAACAAACACACATCAGCCCGACAAACAGACCCACAGACAGACAGACAGACAGACATATACATCAACAGACCGGGACGGAGGGACGGAGGGATTGCAAAGTTAGAGAAACGGACGCTTTCACGTGGGTTAGGTCATACGAAACGAGAACGTCCCCGTTTTACACTCATTCAGCAACTAACATCCACCTACGTATCCTAAGTAAAATTAAAACGGTACTTACGGTCACTAGACAAACAGCTACAATCATCATTCCTATTAAAGCGCTCAACCACCTGAGGAAGATAAACAAACAGCTAAGTTCAGGAGGTAGAAGAAACAACGACTATATTAGTAATTATTGATTATAGTTATTATAGACAAGCAATTATCGAATTATCCTTTTGCTTATGTAACGTTTGTGTAACAGGTGATACAACACTGCTATGACACAATTAAACAAGTCCGCCTGTACTGTTTTGCGACTATAAAAACATGTTTACAGGTAAAACACTGCATGTGTGTGCGTGCGCGCGTGCGTGCGGCCGTGTATGTGTATACCTAACATATGTCTGGTGTCTCCAAAGAAAGAAATAATTAAGAAACATAATGATATGGTTATCATGTGTATGTATTACTGGCATCATCATTTCTGTGATAACCTATAGCACGTTTGTGTGATAACCTATAGCACGTTTGTGTGATAACCTATAGTACGTTTCTGTGATAACCTATAGTACGTTTCTGTGATAACCTATAGTACGTTTCTGTGATAACCTATAGTACGTTTCTGTGATAACCTACAGTACGTTTCTGTGATAACCTATAGTACGTTTCTGTGATAACCTATAGTACGTTTCTGTGATAACCTATAGTACGTTTCTGTGATAACCTATAGTACGTTTCTGTGATAACCTATAGTACGTTTCTGTGATAACCTATAGTACGTTTCTGTGATAACCTATAGTACGTTTCTGCGATAACCTATAGTACTTTTCTGTGATAACCTATAACACAATTTCTTAATCAATCTTGTTCGCAGTAAATGTACACTGTTTTGTGATGATGTTTCGGCAGCTATTAATTAGCTGTTTTCGACAGCCTTACTACCACCGCACGGCAGCTGTAGGTTACTAATGCTGCCGAAACGTTATGACAATGCAATGCTATATTTACTGTGGACCACGATTAAAATAGCGTTGGATTACAATCATTCATCTGATGAACCTGTTCTGAACAACCGGTCTCCGTAATTGCAATATCAAGTCGATGGTATTCCGGATGTCGTAAGGAGGTTGCATGAGCGATGCATTATGTGACAAAGATCAAATGTAATTCCAGGCCTACCTGCCTATTCTATAAGCTAGTGGACCAAATATATTGGTTCCAATAAGGTACGATATGCTGGCCGGAAGAAAGGCAGCGCCTGAAAACAGATGACGCGACAAGATTATTTCATAACGCAAAGAGAACAGAAACATTTTGCTTGTAATACAGTCAATGTGAACACAGTCATGACATACGCAACATCATGTGATTTAATGGAAGAAAAATGCATGCTTCCCTTAAAAAAGAACGTTTGATATCGGACTAAGATTACAGCGAAGCATTACTATTATATTCCCGAACGATGTCTCCTAACACTGTGTATTTCACCGCTTGCTTGTATAATATTTTATGGCGGCTTCGAGGCTACGTAGAATGACCCGTGGCGTTTTTTTATGGATACATAAAAAATCGTTTGTTAAGAATGGTGGGAATGGTGGAAGCGCATGTGATGATGTGGGCAACTGGCAGGAGAAGAGGATTCGGTCGGGGGATTTGGCTGGGGTACAAGGAACCGAGAGGGGCGGGAGTTAGCAGCGTGATGATGCGAAATGGACAGGCGGTGGCTGGGTCATTTTTCCAAAAGAGGGAAACCCACAAAGTGTTTTATAGGAGTGGCCACCATAAGACAGAGCTGGACCTGCTGATACTGAGGTAAGAGCAAATGTGGCGAGTGAAGGACTGTAAGGTCATCGCTGGTGAACACGTGACTACGCAACACAAGCCCCTCGTTTTCATTGTGCATAAACAGAAGAGGAGAGAGACTAAAAGTGTGGGGCGAAAGACCATTAAGTGGTGGAAATGTCACGGGGCACAACCAGAGCATATAGAGACAGAGTGACATCAGAATATGAGAAACTACAGCCAACAATAGGAACAGTGGAAGAAGAATGGAAATACTTTAAGGATGCTTTCACTGGATCAGCAGAGGAGAACATCTGGTAACGGAGGAGTTTCATAGAAGAGAAAAAACAAACACGGTGGACCGAAGAAGTAGCGAAAGCAATTGATGAAAAGAGGGAGGTATGGAAAGAAATAAAAGGGATCAAGGGGAATGGAGAACAACCGGGCATTGCCATACAGCAGCTGTATAGACAAAAGGAAGGCAGCTAGGGGAGCTGTGGATAAAGCAAAGAGAGCAATGGAAGAGGCGCTATACAGAAAGCTACACGAGGGCAGCGGAAAGAAGATGATCTATAAGATGGCTCGAAAGAGGGATGAGGACAGCAAAGATGTAAAAACTGGAACAGTGATTAAGGACAATAATGGAAAGCAAGTTAAGGACAGGAAAGATGTGCTACATGTCTGGGAAGAGTATTTTAAGAGTCTGCTGAACCTACAAGAAAGCAAAGAACTAGATCTGCCAAGTGCAGTAGAAGGAGAAGTGAAGGTGAAGGAGATTGTGGATGAAGAGGTAGACAGAGCAATGGAGAAGACGAAGAAAGGACGGGTGACAGGTATTGATGAAGTACGAGTGGAAATGCTGGTGGTGGCCGAACGCGTGGGAATCTGGTGGACAAAAAGATTGTTGAATACCTGCATGAGAGAGGGAAAGATCCCAGAGGAGTGGAGAACAGGGATGATAGTTCCGATATGGAAAAGAAAGGGAGGTGTGCATGATCCAGGTAAACGCAGAAGCATCCCGTGCTGAAGATGTTGGAGAGAATCCTGGATGGAAGGATAAGAACAATAGTTGAAGGAGAAATCGGAGAAGAACAACAGGCCTTCAGAAGAGGAAGAGGTACAGCTGATGGGGTGTTTGCGCTGAGGCAGCAGATCGAAAAGAAGTTGGAGGGACAGGAGAGTATGGCTGTGGGTTTTATAGACCTGGGGAAAGCTTGTGACACGATACCGAGAGAGATGGCAATGGCGACACTGATATGGATGGGGTCCCAGAGGCAGAGGTCAGGATATGGAAGGGACATATGAAAAACGAAGGGCAGAGTGGTGCGTGGACCTGGAATCTTAGAACAATTCAAAGTGGACGTTGGCTTGAGACAGGGAAGTGCCCTGAGCCCAATGCTGTGTATAGCAGTGATGGAACGGATAAGTAGAAAGATCAGTAGGAAATATATTCTCCAGAAACTACTATATGCAGACGATCTAGCGGTGGTAACGGACGGGGAAGCGGATTTACCCGAACAACTGATTGAGTGGAAGGATATCTTCAGCAAACATGGACTGAAAGTGAATCTGGAGAAGACAGGGGTGCTGTGGGTTTGGCACAAAGCAAAGAGCTGGAAATACACCTGGAGGGGAAGAAACTAAAGCTAAGAGACAGTTTGGTATACCTAAGCAGAGCGGTGTGTGGGGGTGGCTCCTCAGAGACAGAATTCGCAGGAGAATATAAGCAGGTGCGAATGCGTGGAGGAAGGTAGAAGGTGTGATGGGAGACAGGCACATATCGCGAAAACTTAAGGAAAATGTACTTTGCACATGTGAGACACCAGCCTACCTGTATGGCCTAGAAACTATAGCAATGGCAGACCAACAACAGGAGAGGGTACAGGTGTGCGAAAACAACTCGTTCAGGAGAATTGCATGTCTAAAGAGAATAGATAAGCGAAGAATGGAAGAGCTGAGGGAGGACGTTGGTGTGAAAGAAAGTTTCAAGAAGAAGTTGGTGAGAATGTGGAGCGAATGGGAGAAGAACGGTTGGCAAAGAATGCAGATGCATGGAGAGTGGAGGGGAAAAGGAGGGAGGATTGCGTGAAGAGAGACCTGGAGGGATGGAAAGGGGAATGGAGGAAAAGAGCAAAAGACCGAGGAGAATGGAGAAGGGTGGTAGAGAAAGTAGTGCAAGTGCAATGAGGAGAAAGAGAAAGACAACGTTGACGTATCCAAGCCAGCCTCACCCCTGAAGACAGGGAACGACGAGGAGAACAACAACAAATGTATAAAACAGTGCTACACTGAAGTGTTGGTGGAAAGAGAAAATAACTCGAACTATCTAAACGTCCAGAGTGGCCAACCTTCCCTTGAGTGTGTCATAATAAACAACAACTTGGACACGAATATAATCTCAACAACGCTCCCAGTGTGCACTGAGTTAAGATGCCATCGTGTCATTAACAATACGGATACTGCTGGGAACGTTTACTGCTGGGAGCGTGTACTGCACCGCAGCTCAAATGAATACCTACCCCTATGCCTTGTGATACTGCTTGCTACTTTAGGACGGCTACTCTAACGGGCATTAGAAAACTAACCCCACCTTGCAAACATGAACGTACAACACACGGCATCCGTGTGTCTATTTAAAGCACATTTGTATGCGGTGATAATGTACACGTTCAGTGCACATTTGTAAGCGGAGACGATGTACGTGTTTAGAGCACGGCGCATCTGACATTTGCGTTGACTGTCGCAGAACAAAGTAAGCGAGGCAACGAATCGATAACAGGTCGTGATTAATGGATACGACAGGCGTAGACAATGCATCTATGGATGGTAGGTAAACGGGAGGGGATGCGAAGCACTCGGACATGAGGTAGGGTGTGACAGAGAGTAGGTGTGGCATGGAGAATGGATATCCCACTTTGCCATAAAATACCATTTCAATAATAGGAATTTGCATTGTAGTACGTAATTACAATATACACGAATTTATGTTCTGGTAGAAATAAAATTAATATTATCAACTATAAAAAAACAATTGGCGAAGTCATGTTGACGACATGAAAAGACCAGCTAACTTCTTATATATCGCGGCATCAGACTGGTTAGAGCGCGTTATACTTCACATACTGGCAAATCTGTTAAATTGAGAAGCATTCAGTCACACCGCAATTACTGCGCGAAAACTATTTGCACACCACTGTCTATAGTCGAGTGCTCATTTATATAGCTGAATGAACGTGGAGTGACCAAATTGCCCAAATGTTGAAAGGCAGCAGGACGACTCGAACAAGGAATATATCGATTTAGAGTGCAATGCTCAAATAACTACCCTAACGCGTCCTATTTGAAAAATAATTGCCATAACTATGTCACCTTGCTGCCACTGCGGGGCATTCATCGTGTCAATCATCCACAGCGGCAGAGACGGCTCCAACATTGCGATACCCATGTTGGAAAACGTTATTGATCCTGCGAGAAAAAGAACATTTTACTCCTGTGAGACATGCAAGTTCTGAGCATGGAAACATATGAGCTACAAATGGTAAGACAAATCACTGACATAGACACATTTATGCATAGATACATAGATACATAGATACACGCATACACGCATACACGCATACACGCATACACGCATACACGCATGCATACACACACATACATACGTACATACATACGTAGATACGTAAAACGTACATGTCTACATACGTACATACATACGTACATACATACATACATACATACATACACACACACATACATACATACATACATACATACATACATACATACATACATACATACATACATACATACATACATACATACATACATACATACATACATACATACATACATACATACATGCATACTTGCATACATACATACATTGATACGTACATACAAAGTCATACAATATACATATCAGAATTAGAAGGATTTACTCGACCATAAAATCACATTAAATGCAGCAAATATATGTAAATAAGCATATGGTCGGGGAGACTTTTTGGTGATACTTTTTAAAGCAAGAAGTTAACTATCTTACAAAACAATCTTACTCTCAAATATTGCTAAGCCTCACTAGTGCGGTCTGTTTCTCTAATATATGATTGGGCATATAACACACGGGCTCAATACATAACGTTTTGCTATATAATATATATATATATATATATATATATCCTTAGTAAGCGGAACCAGTAAATCTGAATGGCCATCGAAGGTGAAACTGAAACAGCATATAACTAGAAATAGCAAAACAAACCTTAATTTTATTTTATTTTAATTTATTTTATTGCATTTCTTATTTATTTATGTTCACGCTCTTTTGCCCTATTATAGATGTGTGCCTGGTGGTGGCGTTGTTTATATTGTGTGCACGTTTTGGAGTGAGACTGTTTGATTCACCTGCCGCTATAAGGATGTACGGATCTTTAAGGAGCGTCTTCAGGGACGTCCCTTGTTGGCTCTCTGGGCGCACGCGGGGCACTAGCGCCGTCAACTGTAGCGCTGTGAAGGCAGAAAACACCAGCAACGTCTAACAAAGTACGAGTCGAGATCGTAGGATGATAGTTGCTGCGCAACAACAATGCTGTATGTGTAAAAACGTTGCACCTAACATGTGTCTCGTTTACATACACGTTTACACTTCAATATGGTTAGCCAATAGGGTTGCGAATTCATGTTTTATGTCGCTGGGATAGTCTCACACTGTTATGAATGCTGTATGCTTGTTACAGTAACTTTTAAAAATAGCGCCGACAAGACATGTATTTGATTACAGCATAAATATCTTTCCAAACATTTATGATTATTTATTTATTATTCAGTAGCGTGCGAGCGTGCGTGTGTGCCTGCTTCCGTGCATGTGCGTGCGTGCGTGTGTGCCTGCGTAAATTTACTTCGTTTTCTATATTTGTGTGAGAATAAATGCATAAGCAGTTATATCACCAGTAGCGTATCTCTGATATTGGGAGGGGAACGAAACGAGCCAACCTTGGTCACTCAGAAGTATTTCTTGCAGACATGCTGTGGCGCAACAGTATATACGTATACATTTTGGAAAACATTAAGAATTTCACAACGCAGACCAAACGCCGCCCCATACTATTATTTAATTGAGGGAAAGAATAAAGTGATCGTCATTTCACGTAACGACGCCACATCGACATCGGTAGTGCCAGTAGAACTGGCCGCCAGGATCAGAAATCAGCCACACGGAACGACTTACCATGTTCAGCCGCGCGTGACGTGTACTCACCTCCGTCAAGCAGGGCGAGCACAGCGAGGATCAAGAACGGCACTTCCTTGCCAACAAACTGGTACATCACTCCGCCGAACGGTGGCCCCACTGCAACGTTGCATAGACACGCCATCATGGATCAGCTCGCTTACGTTAATAACTCACTCAGTTTCGTAATTGATCGCTTTCTATACGGGCGACGGTTTCCGCAACGTAGGCGAAAGCGCGCGACGATCGTTCAAGTCGCAGACGTTTATGCGTGGTTGAATTTTTATGGCAAACGAAACGAAGAAATTATTGTCGAAATGCTGTCATAACTCAGTCGTTCGTTTCATAAAAGTGACATGTAATAACCGCCGATCTGCGTAGGCTGAAGGCGTGATTTGCGACTCGGACTGGTTTGCATTGCAACGGATCCAATAGGGAATCTACGCGACGCATAGAGTATAGTCACACTTGAAATAAGAATTCACATAGGTTTTCATTTGTTAACTTGACAACTGTTTTCTGGATTGCAATACTGTCTAAGTTCAATGAGTTAATCTTTGTGTCAATGGTGAAAATAGTAATTATATGACAAATGGAATTGTCATGACCCTTCAGTTCTTAATATGTTTTGTAATGCATCAAAAAAGTGATTGGTCTGTCAGTCTGTCAGACCTGTCACATTACCGTGTTATATTATATATGACGGTAAATATACTACAGCAATAAAGATAAAGCGTATTGGTTAGCCAACTAAATGTGTTGTACTTCTTCGTAGAGAATCAATGAACCATTTCTATAAGTTAGTGAACGCATATGAATATCTCTCATTCAACAAAAGTCTTTCTTTAAGGAGCTTTTCAAAATGTACGCCGTCGTATCACAATTTCCGTGACACACCTGAGAAAGTGTCCCGGTGGCGCTTCCAGCCAGTTCGACAGTTTTCAGTACATAAGATCACGGCTAAGGAGCAAAATCTATTTTAAAAGCTAAGTTGGGCTAATGAGCTCAAACGAATGTTAGTGAAATGGTTGCCAGGCCATAACATAGGATAAAACGATCAATGGCCAATACGTTGTGAAATGTCAGACCTTAGGGCAGTGGGTGCGTATTTCGGTCGAGATTTGAATACATTATTTGTATCACAGTAGGCTATGTGCGTGCGCAAGAGTGATGTCGAGTTAGGGTATAGACATGTCACGCATGTTATGTATTTAAAGCGATTTAAATATACATGAGCGCGTTGACGTAGCTTGGTTTTTGAAACCAACGTCAGGTGAAATAAAAGTTGCCACAGAGGGAATTGGAAACCAGAGAAGAACCCATTTAATAAACTATGAACTTTAAAAGGTGCGTCCTCAATACGACGTTTTGCTGATCTCATTTCAAATTCACTTGGCGGATTAGCGGACCTATCTAATATGTACCATGACGTGCTAGTTCGGAGATAATTGGCTTTCACAAGTGCCAAATAGAAAGACCACGGTCAATTTTCTCGACGACTGTACGCAGGTTTTTTAAACAGACAACATATATTACTTACATTATTCGAATACTACGCGTTGACATCAGACGGAGGTTGTCCGTTCGCCAGTGTATCGAACCTGAGCTGACGCTTTTTAAAAAGGCGCGCTGCCATGTAAACAATATGTTTCTGCCCGAAACACTTTAATTTCAGCAACAACAAATCGTTAATTACAACTAATTTGGGCAGGCAGTATGTTATAATAGATATATTTTATACTATGTAACATAATTTTATAACAATACTAAAGGGAGAACCTCCCTTTAAAATAGGTTAAGGAAGCAGCTTTAATTGAAAATAATACAGTAATAAATACGGACCTAGCACCCCGAGGGCGAGTCCTCCGAGAGCGATGCCCATGGCGTTGCCTCTCTCCTGATCGTCCGGGTACGTCACGGCCAACATCCCCATCCCTGAAGGGCAAACGCACAAACTATTTCAATAGCCGTGTTATTTCCGCTCAGACTGTGCGTGCATACCTCAAACAGCTCGTAGTGATTATCATTCAAATAGCACGCTAATAAAGCGCAGCACTTGTTCAGTGCCCACGTCACATCGTCACGCTTCGGTGAGTTTGCCGTTTGTCAACGGTCGGTCAAAACAAGCCCGACTTTTGTTTTGGTGGGTGGGCACGGGTGGCTGAACACAACAGGAAAACGACTATAGCGTACTATGTGGACGTAATGTGGAATATCGAATGGGCGTAGGCACTCGTGCAATCGCACGCAAACACACGTAGACACACGCACTCACGCTCGCGCACCCATACCTACAAACGGGCGTGCGCACATACACACACACACACACACACACACACACACACACACACACACACACTCACACACAACACTCTCTCTCTCTCTCTCTCTCTCACACACACACACACACACACACGCACGCACGCACGCACGCACAATATTGATTTGATATCGGATTGTTCGCTTATATATTTATTTTATGTCTAATTAAATGTAACTAATGCCTTTATTATATAATTGCACTGCTATGGTATAATACATATATACATTAATAGCTTGTGTAAATTAGCTTCGCCATCATTAGTATATAATATGATGATCATTTGTAAAAAAAATTGTGGTGGTTATACATCTCATTTCCATATGCCCAATTAGTATATTTTGTACAGCTTGCTTAGACTTGGTGCCTTTTTATATGTATATCGATTTTGGTGTACAATTGTGATTTTACATCACATTTACATTTACCCAATTAATATATATATGTGTGTGTGTGTGTGTGTGTGTGTGTGTGTGTGTGTGTGTGTGTGTGTGTGTGTGTGTGTGTGTGTGTGTGTGTGTGTGTGTGTGTGTGTGTGTACATACATGTATATACATGTATACATAAACAAACAGTGAACGAACTGTTTTATAATATATATTTATATACATGTATGTATATGTATGTATATAAATATGTATATATATATATATATATATATATATATAATACACACACACATATATATATATATATATATATATATTATAAAACAGTCCGGTCTCTGTTTGTGCCCCCACATCTCGGTCAGTTTTGCATGTATCGGGCTGAAATTTTGCATGTGATCAATTGAGATAGTTCGTAGATTTAGACATTTTCGAAATTCGTCCGGTGGGGTGAAGAATTTGGGGAGATCAATATTTCAAAATGTTCAAAAGGCTGTACGTGGAGTTCCAGCCGCGAAATGTCATATTGTTTTACATCATCGTAAAGATAATTGTGCCTCCTACAAACATGTCACTGGATGTATGCAGGAATTTTGAATATTTGTTTAAGTTATTGACGTTTGACAATCCTCAGCGCTTACATGCGCCAGGTCGACCTGTCGTAGCTCACGTCCGCACGCTTACAAGTAGCGCCCTCTTTCGCATTTCATATATTTCCTACAGATGAAGCTATGTGTCATTTTGTCATTTAGCGCCGAAATTATCGCTCATCAAGTTAGCGTATTATAACAAGTGAATGTCAAAAGTTATATTGGATAACTAGGAATAGGACATATTTATATTATAAAACAGTTTGTTCTTTGTTTGTTTGTGCACCCACATCGCCGATAGCCACGTCAGTTAGACGGGTGAGCAATTGAGATTCAGATTTCTGGCAAAAGGTTGTCCTAACAACTAGGCCAGTGTCCAGTTACCATTTCTTAATGCGGGTAGACAGGAAACATTTGGGATGGGTTTGGGGTGTCTGGTACATATATGACTTCCTTTTTCCCTGGGCAACGCCTGGTAACTCAGCTAGTATATATATATATATATATATATATTAGTACAATTGAACTGTCGTTCCATGTCAGTGCTCGAATTTACTTTAAATAATAAATTAACAAATCTACTGAAGCAGTGACCGTGTCTGCCTACGTGATTTCCGTTGTGAAACAACTGTACGCAACGACCAGATATTTATACCAGCAGCAGTTGAGAAAACGGCCAAACGACTGATCGATGACGGCGCCATTTTGAATGTGAAAAGTGCGAACGGTGCAGCTTTGATTACCACAGAACTGCCGCGAACTGGAACGATTCGAGATGCGGAGCAGCGGCCGATTAAATGTGTATCTGAATGCCAATCTGTATTCATGGCATACGAGGACTGCGCCCATTAGTTTGCGCAACTGTTTTTCTTTTCAGCCCGATATATTCCAATCGATACGAAACATTTCGGTCTCCACGTGATGCGAGATCGTCTTTACGTCCAACGCACAGAACACGCACCGTGAATGTTCTGCACTAATGATGTGTTTAGTAATTAAAATCTATTTATCTGCTACTAGGTCAATAAACGATACATGTTATACATATATCGTTTATTGACCATAGCAAGGTGTTGAAATTTGCGGATGATACAAAAGTGTTTAGAAGGATTAAAAGTGATGGAGATAGACAGCATTTACAAGATGATCTTGACAGGTTGATCAAATGGTCTGAAAAGTGGCAAATGCTGTTCAATTTTGGGAAATGTAAATGCCTCCACACAGGACATGGGAACGAAGAGGTAGAATATACAATGGGGGGTACTGTACTAAATACTACTGTAAAAGAAAAGGACTTAGGGTTAACCATTAGTGCTGATATGAAGGTTTCAGAGCAGTGCGTAATTGCAGCTTCAAAGGGAAATCAAATCCTTGGATTAATTAGGCGAAACATAACGTATAAGGAAAAAGAGCTAATAAAACCGCTTTACAAAACAATAGTTAGGCCGCATTTAGAATATTGTATTCAAGCGTGGAGGCCATATCGCAGGAAGGACATAGATATGCTAGAAAGAGTGCAGAGGAGAGCAACTAAAATGATACCAAAACTGAGGGATCTTAGTTACGAAATACGCCTAAAAAAATGCGGTTTAACAACACTAGAGACCAGGAGACTGAGAAGAGATCAGATAGAAGTGTTTAAAATATTGAATGGTTATAAAAATATTGATAGAAATATTTTTTTTCAATTAAGAAAGATAAAAGGACTAGAGGACATGAAGTTACATTAGCAAAGGAGCAGAGTAGATTAGATATAAGAAAGTTTTCATTTTCACAAAGGGCTGTAAATTAATGGAACATATTATCTGCTGATTGTATGGGTGCTAGTAGCGTGAATATGTTTAAAAATAAAATCGACACATACCTCAGACGGGCGGGATACACATAGATAAAAGGGTCGGACTCTCGATAAGCCAAAGGGCTTCCTTGTCCACCTGCCACCTAGAGTTAATTCTCTGGGTGGCAATCTTGTTAAATCTTGTTAAATCATATTGTTATGTGTAACATTACCAAATAAATTATTGGTCATTCGCAGAGAATAGTGCAGTTTAAATTAATGCTTATTTATCTGACAATTATCACACGAACTTTCATTTACGTTAAATTACCTTAACCAACAACGATCCATTTATGATGGCATAAATGTTGTGCTGTGAATATAGCGTTGTGAACATGTTTGAAAACAAATGGTATTTTAAAACATATTCGGAACATTCACGGACAAACCAATTCCGGGCCGGATTCCGACGACTGTCCTTACTCACCCGATACGCTGCTGCAGGCGGAACCAATGCCTTGCACCATTCGAGCCACAAGTAATATCTCGTATGATTCTCCAAAGGCGAAAACTGAAAAAAGTAACATCATTCCTGCAAGGATTCTGTGTGCTGTGTGAAGCGTGTATTGGCAATAGCAGGAAGGGCACAGTCCGAGTGTTGTGCCCCGATGCACGACGGGGAGGTGGACGCGGTAGTTATAGTTATATCCGTTCATTTGGTAATTAATATGACGTTAGAATAATAATCAGAAGCGTTAATCGACCATAACAGGCAATTAATTACAACAAATATAACGTAAATAAATATATATGATCATGGAGACTCTTAATAAGGCTTTACGCGTGCCGCCAACATAAGAGCCACCGTGTTGGTTAATGAATGATTTATAATTTAACAAATTTATAATATAACAATAATTGCTGTAATAAACATGCTCTAATTGGTAATAAACAAGTAACTAGCGGGTAAAAAAAATAAACATGATCTAATTACTAATAAGAATTAATTGGCATTGCTTAGCACTAGCTAATTAACTAACTAACACTTAATAACTGTCATTAATTGATTACACTCGCGGTTATGACAATCTATTCATTCCGGCTAGTAGGTTAACAAAGAATATGTAAAGCTGCATATGTGCTAAATATAAATGTTCTTGTAGCACGAACCGTTGGTGGCAAACAATGTATCAGAAGATATGTTTTATTTGTATAGCTTTCTTAGTTTACTCTATTCCAGATGCTAGTTGAAATCAAACAAACTGTTACTCATATAAACCGTAATATAAACCGATCATCATAATGCACTTTATTTACTCACAAAGCGTTATCTTAGTACACGTGATCGACCTAATACTGTGTTGGCCAACCAATGCCTGTGTGGATACTCACATATCGTCGACGTAAACATAATGACAAATCCGCTGAACATTGGAATGCTGTATCCGATCCTGCAATAAGAACAACAAACCTTACTAATCAGCAATTTCAGAACAAAATAAAATAGTCTCTTTTACCGTACACAGACTGGAAAACTTACGAATCCACCATAGTTCCACAAAAATTAATAGTCACTAACCGCAATTAGGTACTCCGACAAAGAAATTTGTGCACAGTGAAATGTTGTTTTGCACGAGCAGCTAGGGTTAGACTATACCGCTATATATACTATGGGACCTTCTTATGTAGACTGACATATGTAAATACGTATTTATTTTTACGATAACACAATCATTTTACAAGTTGAAACGAAATAATAACAATAATACAAGTATTGTTATATAA
>CM034534.1:72298215-72338409 GCA_020002185.1 Paraescarpia echinospica
GAAGCCGCGCCCCTATTCATAGGCGCGGTAACGGCGGCTACGACCCGTGTTCTTTAGTTTGTGTTTATTTTATCGGAAACACTTCGTTTCTTATCAGGCTTCAAATGTTAATATGTAATGATTCTTTCAATTTCTCTATTAATTATTTATGCTTTTCTGTTCACTCGTGTCTCCTAAACTGTTTCGCCTGCTATATTCATACCTGTGCAATATATGTTTTCATGGAATGTTAACTTTTTTAAATGACGTAAACACGTATTTCTCTGTAATCTTGTTGTAATTGTATACTATTTTCGCACTCCTTTGATTTAACATTCTTAATTTGCTGTGATATGAGCAAATGCATTTTTCATTCTTGGAATGAACAAATCTGTCTATGACTGCGACAATGATATGTGGATACTTGCCCGAGTAACATTCTCCAGCCAGAACGGCGATGCTGCGTATTCCTGTTATATCTTGGTTCAAGGGATAAACCACTGTGCCATTCCCATCTAGTCGGGTAGTATGGATGCTGAGCAGAAAACATCATGTATATTACGAGCAATACATTTTTATTCACAATATTGACGTTATCAGGCTTATATTAGTGTAGCCATGTGTGCGTGTCTAGTCTAGCATGTCTTGTAATTGAGAATAAACTTACTGATACATGTCTTGTAATTGAGAATAAACTTACTGATACATGTCTTGTAATTGAGAATAAACTTACTGATACATGTCTTGTAATTGAGAATAAACTTACTGATACATGTCTTGTAATTGAGAATAAACTTACTGATACATGTCTTGTTTTTATTTTTATTGAACGAACAACTACTAATGAAACTATGGAACTTGTATACATATTGACAGATCAATTTGAATTGAAAGGCAATCTCCACAAATGCTTAACAGTTTGTTTGTTTTACACATCGAATCCTGACATGTTTTACTCATGGCACATTACTTATAAAAAACAATCAGAAAATACTAATTTGGAGTCGCGGGTTATGTACACATCCATTCTGCTATATTTGCAAATATGGATTTATAACTAGAACATTACGTTTTAATATAACACGGTTTGACTTCCAGCGATATTTGATATTTGCCTTTGAAGTTTGATAAAGATGGGTGCAAATTGATATTAATTGTTGTCTGCTAAATGGCAGCACCGCTTATTATGTCTACAATCATAATATGATATATTATACGTCAACTTTTTTCCAAAACTATGTTGGCCCAAAGAACAAAAACAACAGCGAATATTAATAAATAATTTCAGCACAACTTTACTTTGTGATCCCGTGTTTAACAAATGTATGCGGGCATGTTTTCATTATAAAATATGCGTGTGTTTAATGCCCATCTTCGTAATTCGAAAAATGCATATGGCGTCTTTTTCTGAGATATACAAAATAGGTTTGAAAATTTAATTTAATTATGTTATAAAAACTGATAAGCTGACATTCTTCGACTTTAGTGAAAAGTAATATAATATTTATGTTAAGTAAGCAACCCGTTAAATATGAGTTTTCTTATGTTTAAAAAAAAAAGTCAAAAGGCAAGAAATGTCTGCAAGTCGCATGCATGTGCATTTTTAAACGATGATGGTCTCAGATTGTGCCACTGACATTGTAATGAGCGAAAATGGTAAATCACAAACATGTTATATACCTGTTTTGATGTGCTGGTGAGTAGTAGAACATATCGTCATCAGAATCCATGTAGTATGAAAATGTCGTGCCAGTGATGAGATAACGGGAGTAACCGTCATAATCCACGCATGCTATGCGCTCGGTGTCTGTAGCAGAGCAAGACACGAAAACATGTTATTTCACTGTCATTGGAATTAAGTAATATAGAAAGACATCTGCGTTGCTGTTTCTTGGCAGGATTTCACTTAATGTTTCCCTGTATTTATATTAAGAAAACGTAGACGCAAGTAAATGTTGCTTAGCTGCGTATATTTTATGTTTAACTTTGATATTATTAAGCAAGTCTTAAAGTTACTTATATTATATTTCCCAATAGTATCGAATAATTTGTCAGTCGTGTACTACTGCACAGGCTGTCTCGGAATCTTATTATAATCAAGCTTGCTAATGTTGGTTTCCTTCTTAGACGGCTTGAACTTCGAGCGTCAAACTGTCAGGGATTAATCTACGACGTCTAAAAGAGAACATCCGCACTATATCTTTTAAAAATACACTGTATATGTCAAGACACATTTATGGGCTAAACAAGTTCGTTCCTTAACGGTTATGAGCGTAAAACGTAAAGTGCGCGTAATACGTAAAGCGAAACGTAATAATTGCAGAAACGACGTGGCATCTTGGAATAGACGCTGACACAATAATGCGTATGTCTATCCTCATGCCAATAGCATAACAATACAATATTATTTGACAATTCTACACTATCACTACTAAGGCCTACATATTGATGTGAATTCCGACCTTCGTCATTTTGAACAAACAATATATCTGCGAACGCGTTATTGTGTTTATGTAACGATGCTCTGTGTTTTCTAACATTTTGTAAATGTTACTTTCACAATTGTCTTCGATCGAGGTATCCCCTCAGGTGACGGGCATTTTTATAAGTCTTTATCAATTTAGCAGACAATTTGTTATACATTGGTATGTTTGTTGTTAATATTTGCCAACGCTGTCTAGTTTAGTGGACATATGCTCGATCTTGGCCTGTTCAGTTAGGTTATCTAATTTACACAGGTGTATGAGCTCAGACAGTCACCTAGTCTATTTTTATATCTCAGTGTTACTCATCTAATTGATGGCGACGTCATCGTTTCACATGTGAATATCTCTCACGTTTGGGTTTGGTATTTTAGTTCATCATGCTATGTTCTGTGTCATGGGACTTTAGTGATATTTTATATAGCAATTTGTTGAAAGCTCTCTGAAAATATACGTGTATAATATATAACATATACTGTTGATCCCTCATCCACCTACATGGTGATATATTCCAATATGATGTGTGTTATGACCTCGCGTTTAGGAATCCATGCCACCAGAGAGATAGAGAGAGAGAGAGAGAGAGAGAGAGAGAGAGAGAGAGAGAGAGAGAGAGAGAGAGAGAGAGAGAGAGAGAGAGAGAGAGAGAGAGAGAGAGAGAGAGAGAGAGAGAGAGAGAGAGAGAGAGAGAGAGAGAGAGACACACACACACACACAGACAGACAGACAGACAGACGAACAGACAGAACAGACAGAACAGACAGAACAGACAGAACAGACATAATAGACAGACAGACTGGCTGACAGGCATACAGGCAGGCGTACATACAGAGACAAGATTTAACAAGACAAGATTTAACAAGATTGCCATCCAGAAAATTACTCTGGATGGCAGGTGGACAAGGAAGCCTTTTGGCTTATCGAGAGTCCAATACTTTTTATCTACATGTATCCCGCCTTTTTAAGGTGTGTGTCGATTTTATTTTTAAACATATTCACGCTACTAGCACCAACACAATCAGGAGATAATCTGTTCCATTCATTTACAGTCCTTTGTGAGAATGAGAACTTTCTTATATCTAATCTACACTGCTCCTTTACTAATGTAGCTTCATGTCCTCTGGTCCTTCTATCTTTCTTAACTGAGAGAAAAATGTTTCTATCAATATTTTCATAACCATTCAATATTTTAAACACTTCTATCTGATCTCCTCTCAATCTCCTGGTCTCTAGTGTTGTTAAACCACATTCTTTTAGGCGTTTTTCATAACTAAGATCCCTCAGTTTGGGTATCATTTTAGTCGCTCTCCTCTGTACTCTTTCTAGCATATCTATGTCCTTCTTGCGATATGGCCTCCATGCTTGTATACAATATTCTAAATGAGGCCTCACTATTGTTTTTGTACAGCGGTACTATTAATTCTTTTTTCTTATACGCTATATTTCGCCTAATTAATCCAAGGATTTGATTTCCCTTTGACGCTGCAATTCCGCACTGCTCTGAAACCTTCATATCAGCACTAATGGTTAACCCCAAGTCCTTTTCTTTTACAGTAGTACTTAGAACAGTACCCCCCATTTTATATTTTACCTCTTCATTCCCATGACCTGTGTGGAGGCATTTACTTTTCCCAAAATTGAACAGCATTTGCCACTTTTCAGACCATTTGATCAACCTATCAAGATCATCTTGTAAATGCTGTCTGTCTCCATCACTTTTAATCCTTCTAAACACTTTTGTATCATCCGCAAATTTTAACACCTTGCTTGTTATATCATCGTCCGAATCGTTGATATATATTAAGAATAATATAGGTCCTAGTACTGATCCCTGTGGTACCCCACTCAATACCGATTTCCAGTTTGAAGCCTCCCCATCAACTACTACACGTTGTCTTCTGTCATTCAGCCATTTTTCTATCCAGTTTATTATACCATTTCCTATGCCATGGGCCTTTAGCTTAAGGAGTAATCTTTGATGTGGTACTTTGTCGAAAGCTTTTTGAAAATCTAAATATATAATATCTACTGGTGATCCCTCATCTACCCACCTAGTGATTTCTTCCAAAAAACATAACATATTTGTTAAGCATGACCTCGCTTTTAAAAACCCATGTTGAGATGGGTTTATCAAGTTATGTTTAACAAGAAAATCCACCATGTGATCTTTAATTAGTCTTTCTAATAATTTGCAAATCACTGATGTTAAACTCACTGGTCTATAGTTCTCTGACTTGTTTCTCGAACCTTTTTTAAATAACGGTATAATGTTTGCCTCTTTCCATTCTAAAGGAACCACTCCCTCTTCTAATGACAAATTGAAAACTGTTGCAAGCGGTACGCTAATTTGTTCTACAATTTCCAATAGTAGTTTGGGCGGAATCCCGTCCACTCCAGGTGATTTATTATCCTTCATAGCCCTTATTTTCTTAGCTACCATTTCCTGTCCTAAATAGTCTGAATCTGCCCCCTTGAACTTAGCCTCTGGTACTGGCAGTGAACTAATATCTTCCCTGGTAAACACTGAACTAAAAATACTCATTCAGGTCTTCTGCCATTAAGAATCCCTCTGATATTGTATTTCCAGCACTATCTTCTAGAGGACCGACCTTATCCTGAACTTTCTGTTTGCTTCGAATATACGCATAAAAACTCTTACTGTCATGTTTTATATTACTAGCTAATTTTTTTTCATAGCTTCTCTTTGAATTTCTAATTTCAGCTGTAGCTTGATTAAGTGCTTCTTTATAAATGTTGTAGTCTTCATCATTTCCAGTACATCTATATGACTTCCACATCATTTGTTTATACTTAATTTTTCTAATGGCTTCTTTCGATAAGTGTTTCTTTTTAGACCGTTTCCCTTGTTTTTTGAAAGGTACAAATTTATCGACTATGCACTTAATTTCACTATTTAAGATATTCCAGCATTCGGTTGCTGTCTTATTCTTCAGTGTGTTATTCCAGTCTATCTTTGCTAAATATTTCCTCATGTCCTTATACCTTCCTTTGTGGAAATTTCTCCTATACTGCTTTTTACTATTCCTTTCTGATTTTACTTTGATGGTAAAATGTATCTGGTTGTGATCACTACTCCCCAGTGGCTCACATATCTTGACATTGTCAACTAATTCTTTCTGTGAGGACAAAACTAAGTCTAACACATTCTCTCCCCTGGTTGGTTCTAGCACATGTTGAGAAAGGAAACTATCTTGTACTAAAACTAAAAACTTGTGGTCCTCACTCCCCATACTCTGTAGAGATTTCCATTGTATATGCCCATGGTTAAAGTCCCCCATAATAATACAGTTCCGTTTGCTTACTTCCCTTATAGCGTTTTGTATTTTTTCATTCTCTTCTATGCTTATGTTTGGACTTCGATAAACTAACCCAACTGTTAACGTTGAGTTTCCTGTAACTATGTTACACCAAACAGCTTCTTCGCAATCTGCTTCTCTTTCTAATTTTATTTCATAAGCCTGGATAGATTCTTTAAGATATAAAATAACTCCACCTCCCTTTCTTCATATTCTATCTTTCCTAAACATTACATATTCTGTTAGTCCCAATTCGGCATCTGATATATCAGTGGTGGCCCACGATTCGGTTATACCTATTATGTGAGGGTCAATATCTTCTACCATAATGTTTAGTTCACTTCTTTTGTTTATTATGCTCCTTGCATTTAAACAAATGCATTTATATCCTGATTCAGAACAGTTTTCCAGGCTGTTCTTTGCCGATTTATTTCTGCTGTCTTTATCTATGCCTCCAGTTTCAGGCTTCTCTGTGAATCCCCCCTGCGAATCTAGTTTAAATAGATGCAGCCTGTCCCACTGTCAACAGATTGCAGCAAGTTCTCTGAGAAAACTGCTGCCCCCTTTCCACTTAGATGTAGGCCATCTCTCATGTACATATCTTCCCTCCCAACAAAGTATCCCCATAAATCTACGAATCCCACCCCCTCTTCTTTACACATCTGCTCAACTAGTGCGTTGATCGCCATCCTCTTGCAGTTTCTATATGTCGGCCCCTTCCTCCCATTACTGGCAAAATTCCTGAGAGGATAATCTGTTCTACTCTTGTCTTCTTTAACTTCTTCACTAACTGTCTGTACTTCTGAACTATCCCAGTTGTTCCCTCCCTCTCTGCGTTATTTGTCCCTACATGTACTAGTATAGACCCTCCCTTGCCATGCCCCAGTACCTTCTCTACCCTTTCATATCTTAGCCCCCGGTAGACAAACAACGACGTCCTCCCCCTCGCTTAGAGTCTTATCTGTCTTTCTCATAATCGAATCGCCCATAAACACCCTCTCTTTCCTCATTGCCCCCTCAATCACTGCCTCAGTGTAGCTCTTTCTACGGTTTGCATCTGTCTGGTTGTAATCTTGTTCCCCTGTCTTCTGCTCTCCCGTCACAATCTCGTCCGTTCCATTCTTTCCTGACGCTGTTTCTCTTGTCACCTTTCTTCCTGTCATCGTTCCTCCCGACTTCTCTTCTGTCACATGTACTCTCACTTCCTTTCTTCCTGTCATCTTTCCTCCCATTGCATTTCCTTCTCTCCTCTCCCGTCTCTTTTTCCCTCCTACCTCTTTCTCTACGGTCACTTTCTCTCCTGCCACCTTCACACCTGTCACATTTCCTGCCGTCGATCCTCCACTTTCTTCTCCTCCGATCACCTTCCCTCCTCTCAGTCTCCTTTCCTCGGTCTTGTTGCCACTACTCTGCTCCTTCAGTTTCACAGTATTCCCAACTTTATCCCTGTCGTCTCTCTCCATTCCATCTGTCTCCTTGCTGATTCTCATCTCCATCCCCTTCACAATATCTACCAACCTAGCTACCTCTTTCTCCAGACATTTCACCTTCCAACACCCCACGCACTGAAAGGTGAATCCCTCTTCCTTGGTTTCTGTCCATGACTTCTTACAGCCGGATAAGGCAAAATCTACCCAACTGTGTCAGTCGTCGCACACCAAGTGTCTCTTTGCCTTGACTTGCCGCTTGCAAGGCGCCATATCAGAATTTATTTAATAATAATAATCTAATTAGCTATTTAAAATAGTTTTGTCAACTGTGTTTACACTATTCACTGTCTGTGTAGTCTTTAAGAAGACTGTTTTCTGTGCACAAATGTTACACTTTACGTAAGATTGCGTACGCTAGACTGCCTTATTTATTTAGGTTATATAGCGGCCTAGCGAATAAGAGAGACACTAGCTACATAAACTTAGTTCGCCCGATTATCGCAAATGCTTAATTTTAACAACAAAGCTACCTTATCAAAATGTCTAGCAGGTACTGACTTACACAGATATTATCTTATGTAGGTAGTTTATGGTTGTTACTTTATCACCTATATATTCTACCACATAACGAGGTTTGTTAAATCTTGTTTACAAACTTATCGTAGCCGTAAGCTAACGTACCCTATTATCACTCACTAGACTAAAGTGTCCTAAAATACTTTATCTAACTAACTTTAAGCACAACTGCTACTCAATATATGTTTACTGCTACTTTATGAATGATATTAAGGCAAGAATAATACTTATCAATCAGTAATTCCACTTGCTTATGAACTTTGATACACCACCAATTTCAACGATCTATCTCCGCCAAATATAGCCTCGATCTCAGTTGTTATGATAACTTGTACAACTCCTTCATATATCGATATTCCAGTGATATTATGAGATTATACACGTTACTTTATGTAGCTGGATACACTATATGTTTGCTATGTATGTTTATTGATGTAGATTATCTCCCGTTGGTTGCATTCGATATAATTATTCTGAAAACGAGCCCAAGCTCGGCGAAACTTAGTCGACTTGTAAGCCCATTCGCATACGTTGTTTTGAATAAAATTCGATTCATGTGGAACCGTAAGATAACTGCTTGTTCCTCTATGATGACTAGTGTTTGTATTACGTCGGGAAATTGCACAATAACTCATTCTGACGCTCGTTTCGACCCAAAAACTATACTTGTAAACATGCTCTGAATGCATGGAAAGGGTCGGCCTGATGCGAGTTTGAGTCATAAGTGACGTCACATCTCGGCATCCCGAAAAGCGCGCCAAAAATATGCATATTCGAAAATGTCCGGATGTACAGCATAAAATGTGGAATTTCTAATTCATTGAATTTTTTTCATTTTTTTTGCTTGGTGGACGTGGAAATAGATAGCAGGATGTAATGTAACATGAATTCAAGCAATATATGTTTTTATTCCCTTTAACAGTGATTTGGTGGCTGACGCTATTGTATAACAATTTACCGTTTCTGGTACGTAATAAACAATGTTTGGTTCTGTTGCTATATCTCATTGAGTATAAGCTTTAACATGGCGCAGTCGGCAAAAGGCCACGAACTCAAAATAAGACGTTAAAAAGTCGGTTTGTCTGTAAACGGTAGCGACAAAATGGACAGAAAATCCCGCCCCGCAAGCAAACGCGGCGCCGCGGAGCTTTCAAAAGCTCCGCAAGAGCGCGCCACAAGCGTTAACGTTCACCAAAGTCCGCGCTGCGGTGACACAATCGCACCAGATTGGCTTGCGACATTCCTGTCTAAACAAGAAGAACGGGACAACAAACGTGAACAGCGAGAACAGGAACGGGAGCGCGCACGCGATGAAAGACATGAACTATCGATGCGTATATTCTGCGAGACCCTCGACAGATGCGCTCATAAATCACCATCGCGCGCACACAGCAACGGCGCCGATGATGGTCCAGAGACACGACACACAGACACTGTGACCAACGTCCAGCGTACTTCTACAGGCCAACACGCCAAAACTAGACCGCCGGAGCCAATGGCAGCAGACATAACACTACGAGAACTAGCAGCATGGAGGCGATCATGGGAAGATTTCGTGGAGTTAGAACAGCTCGACCGTCTCCCAGGACGTCAACAGAGAGCCATGTTGCGCACTAGCCTCGCTATTGAAATGCGTGCTACATTGCAATTAGCCATCTGTATAGACAATGATGACGATATAACCGTCACAGCGATCTTAGACCGAATCCAAGAACACATCCGAGCCAAACGAAATGTTACACTGGACAGGGTGGCACTAGAAGAACGCACACAAGAAAAAGGCGAACCGTTCGACCATTTCTACATGGAATTGCGGGAAATTGCCAACAACGCAGACCTTTGCCAGCAGTGCTTAGACGATCGTCTTACTACGCGAATTATGTCGAGAATTCGTGACCCAGAAACAAGACGAAAGTTATTAGCAATCACGCCTCCCCCTTCTCTACTGACAACAGTTGATATCTGCAGGAGTGAAGAATCAGCAAGGAATGATGAAGTTGCACTTGCAAACAATGACAAAGGTCATATGAAGATATACAGAATTGGCAAGAAAACATGGCAACGTAGTAAAACCAGGAATAACGCCACTTCAAAACATAACCACAGATGCGGTTATTGTGGAAAATCGGCTCATAAAATGCGAGATGAATGTCCTGCACGACACAGTGGATGTTCAGTCTGTAAGAAAATGGGTCATTGGGCTACGTGTTGCCGTCAGAACAATCCACAGAATAAGAGTATACGTCGATCGACCGCAATGAGTCAGATTCGTGTACTGGACATTCTGGGAAAGAAAAAACACCGTCGCGCCCCGCGCATTAAGGTACAACTTAATCATAATGCTGATGATAGCTTCATCGCAACAACACAGGCAACACCAGATACAGGGGCCGAAGCCACTGTTGCAGGACTTGATATCCTAAAACAAATAGGATTAGACATCGGAAATACATGTCCCGAAGACACAATCATTGCTGCCAATGGTACATCATTCGAATGTATTGGCACAGTAGATCTCCACATCCATGCAGCAGAAAAATATACGAAAGAGACGGTTCTTATCTGCAAAGAGCAAAAAGGACTTCTGCTGGCTTGGTATGTTTGGCGAGACTTAGGAATCGTGCCGAACGATTATCCCAAACCAATTCGTGCCATAAGACGGTTACGCGAAACAAAATCGCCACAAAAGATTCCTCCAGAACACGAGTCATCCAACACACGAACACGCAAGCGCAATGACTTACTTGAAGAATTCAAAGACGTGTTCGACACAGGTGACCAACTGAAGACAATGTTGGGTGAACCAATGAAAATCCACTTGAACGAGAACGTTGAGACTTTTGCAATATCTGCCACTCGCCCCATTCCGTTCGCATGGCGGGATGAAGTCAAAACAAATCTCGACCAGATGTCAAGACAAGGCATTATCAAGCCATTGGGAGACTTTCCCACCAGATGGTGTCATCCGCTCGTGGTAGTGCCAAAACCACGATGGGGTATACGTCTTTGTGTGGACCTCACACGTCTCAACAAATCCGTTCGTCGACCAATTCATCCTATGAAGACACCGAAAGAAGCAGTCTCCAACATCAAACCAGGGTCAAGATACTTCACGACGTTAGACGCAAAACAAGGGTACTGGCAGATACCACTATCGCCCGAATGCCAAGAACTGATGACTTTCTTGACCCCTTGGGGACGTTATCTCTTCTTGAGAAGCCCCATGGGACTGTCCTCAACCGGCGATGAATATTGCAGACGCGGCGACATAGCGATCGCCGGCTTAAACAACGTCGACAAGGTCATGGATGACGTCGTTGTACATGATGAAAACTTTGAGCAACACATCGAAAGAGTTCGCTCAGTATTACTCCGTTGTCGGGAGCACAGCATCACACTAAACCTCGACAAGTTCAAGTTCGCGGAAAATGAGGTGAATTACGTTGGCTTCAAAATCAACGCAGAAGGCTTCAGCACAGATCCGGAAAAGCTGAAAGCAATCGCCAAATTCCCTACACCAACCTGCTTGACAGAACTACGATCTTTTATGGGCCTTATCAACCAGCTTGGTGACTTCACGACAGCGGTCAGTACAACTGCTGATCCATTGCGTGATTTACTGAAGAACAAGAACGAGTTTCGATGGACTGAAACACACAGCAAAGCCTTTCAAGCCACCAAGAAAGCATTGGTAACTGCTCCTACACTGGCACACTTTGATCCATCAAAACCAACGGCGCTACACACAGATGCATCGCGACGCAAAGGTCTGGGCTATGCTCTTTTGCAGCAACACGCAGACAAATGGCGACTGACTCAGTGCGGATCACGCTTTCTTACAGACACGGAAAGTCGCTATGTCATGGTGGAATTAGAGCTACTGGCAGCCACCTGGGCAATGAAGAAGTGTCGCATTCAACTACTCGGTCTGTCACATTTTGAGTTGGTCGTCGATCACAAACCATTGGTGACAATTCTCGATCGCCATCGCCTTGACGATATCGACAACACGCGTCTTCAACGTCTAAAAGAAAAGACATCACTCTTCTCGTTCACGACACGATGGACAAAGGGCAAAGACCATTGCATCCCAGATGCTTTGTCACGTGCACCTGTGTCGGATCCATCAGAGGAAGATCAAGAAGCAGAAGAAGAAGTAGAACACCACGGTCACGCGGTAACCATCAATGCATCCAGAATGGTGCATGAAGATGATCAGCAAGATCACCTGTGTGACCCGATACTAGATCGACTTAGAACAGTCGCTACGCAAGACGAAAAGTATTAAACTCTCATTGAAAACGTCCAGAATGGCTTCCGTCTTCAAGAGACAAAGCAAACGCTAGTGTCATACCATTCTGGAACATCAGAAACGAGCTGTCAGTGGACGACGGGATAGTTCTGTATGGCCCTCGTATTGTCGTGCCCAAGTCAGCTCGACGTGAAGTTTTAGCGCGTCTTCATGACTCGCATCAAGGGACCGTTAGAACGAAATGCAGGGCGAGACAAAACGTGTACTGGCCTGGCATTAGTAACGATATCGCTACGACAGTGGCAAGTTGCAATAAATGCCAAGAACTCCGACCTTCTCAGCAACGCGAACCACTGAGATCAGAACCTCTACCAAACAGGGTGTTTGAAGTGTGTCAGCAGACTTCTTCCACTACTGTAGATCGATTTTCAAGATGGCCTGTGATCTTCCATTTCCCAAAGGCTAAGACTACATCCCGCCACACCATCTATGCATGTCGACGTGCATTCGTGGAGCTTGGAGTCCCAGTGCGATTTAGATCTGATGGTGGTCCTCAGTTCGCGTCTCGTGAGTTTAACCAGTTCTTAAAACGATGGGGCGTTCGTCCCGCACCATCCACACCACATTACCACCAATCTAACGGACATGCCGAGGCTGCGGTGAAAACAATGAAAAAACTCATTGCAACAACAACCGTGAATGGAGATCTGGACGATGAGAATTTCCAGCGAGGACTTCTAGAATACCGCAATACTCCTCGTGTAGGTGGCCTCTCCCCTGCACAAATCCTATTTGGACACCCACTGCGATCGGCAGTAGCCGCACACCGACAATCGTTTGCAAGCAAGTGGCAAAATGTGGCGGATAAGCAGGATGCTGGCTGCGGGCAAACACATGCACGGGGTGAAGAGCGTTACAACAGGCAATCCCGTCCTCTACCACAGCTACGCATTGGCGCACAAGTAAGATTGCAAAATCCCTTTACAAAAAAGTGGGATAAAGTAGGCGTGATCGTCGGAATTGGCCGACATCGCGACTATCATGTGAAACTGCCCAGTGGTCGTGTCTACTGGCGCAACCGCCGATACATCAAACCGGACACGGTATACTCGGGAGTGAACGATGTTCGTATCAACAATACTGCGGAAGGTAGCAACACTGGCCACGTTGAACGAGACATTCCGCCGTCCTCCCACAACTAACTGCGACGTAGCAAACGTCAGAAAATGCCTCCCAGTAAACTGCGACTCTAAGACCTCCAATGTTCGGACTTAAAAAAAGAGAGAGGAGGGAATTGGTGTAGTCTCCCCTCAAATAATGGGACCTCCCGTCTCTGACGAGAGACCACGAGGAAGATCAACATCGTTTAACAGTGATTTGGTGGCTCACGCTATTGTATAACAATTTACCGTTTCTGGTACTTAATAAAAACATTTTGGTTCTGTTGCTATATCTCATTGAGTATAAGCTTTAACAAATGTTATCAATGATAATACTTGGTGTATTGTTAACTGTCTCTACTATGTTGTGTCTAATGCATTTTTTGGCAAATTCATGCTTAAATCTGGACATATACATATTATTTCTTTCACGTGTGCAGCGCTGATGAATATCATAGATGTGTTTATTTGAAAAAAACATTGAAGTAGTAGGGTAAAAGATTGTTAATTAATTTATAATAAAACTTTAATTGTTGACTAAATTTTAATTGTAAGTATAGCTTTCAGCTTTTATGTGTCTTTTAATCACATCATTGTACCTCAGGCATTGTCCCGCTGGATAACTCGCCATAGAACACAGCCTTTGTGAGTCTGTCGCTGCTCATTCAGGTAACATATGTCCAGTCCAGCGGAGTTGGGATGCAGTCAGAATGGCTTCTATACTTGACATGTTGGCCCGTCACAAAACACTTCTACAGCTGAAATGTGATCTTTCCACGAGATTTAACAAGATTTAATAACATTGCCACCCAGAGAATTAACTCTAGATGGCAGGTGGACAAGGAAGCCTTTTGGCTTATAAACATATTCACGTTACTAGCACCCACACAATCGGCAGATAATCGGTTCCAGTCATTCACAATCGTTTGTGAAAATGAGAACTTTGTTATATATAATCTACATTGCCCCTTTACTAATGTAACTTCATGTTCCCTAGTCCTTCTGTCTGTACTATGTTCCTTGCATTTAAGCAAACCCATTTATATCCAGCTGCAGAACAGTTTTCCAGGCTGTTCCTTGCAGATTTGTTTGTGCTATCTTTATCTATGCCTCCAATTCCAGGCTTCTTTGTGAATCTCCATGCGCATCTAGTTTAAATAAATGCAACCTGTCCTACTATCAACAGATCGCAGCGGGTTCTCTGAGAAAAAAAAACTGCTGCCCCCTTCCCGTTTAGATGGAAACCATCTCTCACTTACATATCTTCCCTCCCAACAAAGTATCCCCATAAATCTATGAATCCCACCCCCTCTTCTTCACACATCTGCTCAATTAGTGCATTGATTGCCATCCTCTTGCAGTTTCTATATGTCGGCACCCTTCCTTCCATCACTAGCAAAATACCTGAGAGAACAATCTGTTCTACTCTGGTCTGCTTTAACTTCCTGACTAACAGTCTGTATTTCTGGACTATTCCGGTTGTCCCCTCCCTCTCTACATTATTTGTCCTTACATATACTAGACTGGTCCCTCCCTTCACAGGACCCATCATGAAACTGTCTCAACCATTTCTGCTATATGCTCTATCTTGACCCCTAGTAAGCAAACTACTAATCTTCACTAAGCGTCTTGTCTGTTTTTCTCATGAAAGAATCACCCCTGAATATTCTCGCTTTTATCCTCACCCCTTCTATCACTGTCTCAGAGTAGCTCCTTCGTTGGTTTCCGTCAGTCTCGTTGTTGTCATCACCCCCTGTCGCATTCATTCCCACCTTAACTCCTGTCTTCTTTCCCCTCACTGTCACTTCCCCTCCTATTACTACTACATATTACATTCGTTCTTCTGCAATCTAGCATTAGTGATGTATATATGTGAAAAAGGTCTACCAACCACGTCATTACTGTTACTTATTATTTATGGTAGTGTATTAACTGTTTGCTTGTAGTTATTAATTGCATGTTGTATTTACAACAATTCCGTTTACCGTTATCAGTGGTTGGCAGCGACCAGTGATTCAAGTTATATTGTTTCTGTTATGACATGTATATCTATATATCTACTGGTAACAGCCTTGGCTCTGCTGCCAACCAGGGATTGTATAGATTGTATACGCGTTGTCTTTCATTTATCTTCTGTATTATACAATTCCGAAATAAAACACCTACCTACCTACCTACCTACCTACCTACCTGTCGCAGCACCACAACTTCGCATTCCCGTGTTTATTTTAATTTCAGCGCATACCTTCGTACGGCACACCGTACGTTTTTTTAAAAAGATACAGAAGAACACCATCGGATCGCAAATACTCTTTCCATCTGGTAGCGAACCCTCTGTGATTGTATATGTATGTTTAAAAAAAAAAAGTATTCATCTATGTTATTTAACAGGACAGATGAGGGTAACCCCCGGTTACTATCCTCAGCCTTGTCCAATTGGTCATTGTTTAATGTTCAGTGGCATGGGAATGTAACGGCTGAATGCATCCCTGTGCCATGACTGGATAATCACGCATTCTCGTCTCCTTTGTAGACCGATAGTCGTTATTTAGATGTACCATTAATCATACATGTTTTTCTTTTTTAGGTTTAATTTACAAAAATTGTTTTGCAGAGAAGACCATCTACCCGAAAGGACTAAACTGATTTTATCAGATGTCTGGGTTTAGGGTTCACATTCGCCACCTATACTGCGTTGCCAGTACATTAGGGTCTTCGTTCATGTTCCAAATCCTTAACAGAGGATACTTGAGCCCAGTACACAAATTTTTCTCAAATACCTACCTACCTACCTGTCATCTTCATCTTTGTCCCTTTTCCTTGTGTCGCCTTCTTCTTCTTTGTTCCTTTTCCTTTGTCTCCTTCCGTCCTGTCAATGCTGTCTTCCCCTCTTCAACAGTCTCCTTGGCTTTTCTCTCCTTACCACCAGTCTCCTCGTCTCTGTTCTGATTGATTTCTCTAGTTTCACCAAGTGGGTGGACCTTGTCCAAGTCACCCTTTCATGTCATCATCACAATCAACTTCTTCAGCTCGTCTACTTCCGCCAGTAAACACTCCAACCTCTTACAACCTCGACACTCGAAGTGAAAACCCCCCATCTGCACCTCCTTCCATGAATTCTCACACCCTAACTGCAAAATCTACTCAAATATCGCGTTTTAAACATGTGACATGTCGATTAGCCTTTACTTGCCGTTTGCACGGCGCCTCGTTTTGTGTAGTTTTACAGTTTATTCAAGGTAGAAATTAAGATATTAAAATTAAGATAGTTCTTAGAAAGACTGTTTCATGTGTACTACAGCACACTTTATGTTACAGCAGATGTAATTACACATCTGACTATCTACCCTATCACAAACGCTAACATTACCCATAGTTACCCAATTTAAATACAATCAATTACGCTAGACTGCCTTATTTATTTAGGCTATACCGCGCCATAGCGAATACGTGGGACACTAGCTACATAAACAAACTCGAGTTCGCCCGACTATCGCCCACTGAAGGCCTAAGACTAACTTTACATGTGTGTATGTTGAACCAGTTCGTACTGGTTCAAGAATCAAACTGAAACCGAGTTATTTTGATATTTGGCATATATTTCCTCGTGTGTAGTCTATGTACTCCTATCTTTTATTCTCATATATACAATCTTTTAAACACTACTCTTGAGTTAAACTAAATTTCTGCACCAACGTCAACAATGATCCGAGCCCAAATTTACTTAATTTTAACAACATTGTTACCCAATCAAAGTATCTAGCAGGTAATGGATTACTCAGATATTATCTTATGTAAGTAGTTTTATGTTTGCTATTTTTATCTCCTGTATATTCTATCACATAATCAGGTTTTTTTTAATCTTACTTACAAACTTATCGAAGCCTAAGTTACACTATTATCACTCACTAGATTAAAGTGTTCTAAAATACTTTATGTGACTAACTTTAAGCACAACTGTTACTCAATATATGTATACTGTTACTTTATGAATAACGTTAAGGCAAGAATAATACTTATCGATCAATACTTCCATTCGCTTTTCAACTTTTGTTCCCGCCAAGGATGTAGTATGTATATTCCTCAATGTATGTCCAACATTTGAGCGCTTTATCTACAATATAACTGTAGTTACCATCGACAGACGCCTATGTGCCTTTCAAAGCTGTGAATATTGTTGAAATGCCTGGCTTGTACTCTTGACACCTACTGGTGTCGTACACGAATGACACACAGTTCATGATTGCATCTTATTATTTAGTATAATATGTGGTCATAAAGCCGGCTTTACACTATGCAACGCGGTTGCAAGCAAAGAGGCGATGTTCTTGTCATTGAGAAAGGTCAAGGCCGTTTCATGTCGCTTGCGATGTTGTTGCATGCGATACCCCTTGCATCGCTATACGATGCGACACGGTTGCTCCGACGTGACTTGTCCCCAGGCCACCGTATGGCGCCACTCTTACAGAGCCACGGAAGTCTGCAGAGCGCCTCTGGGAAATATTTGGGAACCAGTTTGATTCCTTTTATCAGTTATATCATGTGGATACCCACCGGGGAAGAAATCAGTTTCACCCTAAACCTTATGACCTTTCAGTGATTTAAATTGTTGACGTCATTTATTTAATATAATGTTATCTCAAAAAATATTGCTCATTGAATCTCTGATATGACAATTCATTGAGTACAAGTATAATGATGGGGGTTGAGGAATTTTATTGCATCCTTATGGGCCAGCAACGTTTTTTTACAGATTAATATAAAAATGCACTTTTTTATTAAGCTAACTGTACACATTACTTGAAAGTATTCTCAAATAATTAACGTTATATGCTCATATATCTAATGGAATAGATGGAGTGTGGCTACAGTTTTAAAGTTGTATTCTGAGATTATACATCCACAATCGCTTTATTGTATAATGTACAATACAAATTTGTGGTGTAAATTCTAAGAAATATAAATATATTTCTGTGTGCAGATATTTCAACATAAAAACTTGTCAATATTAAAAAATATGTTAAATATGCTGCAAATACTATGATTTGCTGATGTTCATAATACTTCACAAGTACACTTTATGTGCATCAAAGTTTATTATTTATTTTGTCTTGTAATATGAGCGTCTAATGTACCAAGGCAAATATTTTCCGATGGTCACAATATAACTTTGAACAGTTGTCAAAATAAGAGTCGAACAACCAACAGTGGATGGTGAATATATCTCAAGCTGCCACTGAAGCAATGAAACAATTGTCCACAGGAGGGTGGTGACGTATCACACCCACTCTTTTTACATGAAGTTGCAGCAGTTCGTATAGTGTAATCCAAAACATCCACCATTGGTTTAAGTCTGCAAACATGCCTTGGTCTCTGGAACACCTTTACCTGCAACACAAAATGTAATTAGTTCACAATTTACCCCTAGTTTAAACTGTGTGAGAAGTAAATATTGGCAGACGAACATGTGAGACAGAGACATATTGTTTTCAAATGATATGCTATTGACTGGTCACTATTGTACTACACTCGCCCTATAAGTGTATTGGCATAACATATCATGATATGAGCAATAAAACATTTATGCATCCGCTTCGAATATTGTCAGAGATACCTATCGCCCAAAACGTATCGGTTCTTCCATGCAATGCAACTGCCATGACCACCAATGATGGTACCGTTCATGTATGTATAAATCAACAAATATTAGTGTTGGTAGAATAGGTAAATTAAACAGAGTGTTTAGTAATCTGCCAAACAACAACTTGCCGCCATGTTTTCAAATGTGGTACGTCACTCACGTGCAATGGCTGTGATTTGACAAATTACATGCAACCAAGAGACGCGGTTGCACGGAATGTAGTATTCCCTATTGCGTTAAATTTTATCCGGGTGATGTTTATGTGCAAACGTAAGGCATAATATTTGGCACCAGTAGATCACGTAGTGATAAATAATATCCAGTAGTTAAATATGTTTCGTTTGTTATCGTAATACGAGCGTTATAGTTAGAGTACATAATTATAATTTGCTGTTTCAGTTCAGATTTGTGACCAAGTATAAGAGTAAGTCACGTGACGTGTGCGTGGACAGGAAACTGTTTTACGACAGAAATTGTTTATGTCTGTAGGAAGCAAACATTTTATAATTTAAATATATATATATATATATATGTGTGTGTGTGTGTGTGTGTGTGTGTGTGTGTGTGTGTGTATACATATAAATATACATAACGCCCGGATAAATGAAAACGCGACAGTCATAGCTGGTGCTAAATACATTCCTCTAGATACGCGCACGCGCAGAAACGTCACCCGGATATTATTTAACGCTCGGATAAATGTAAGCGTGACAACGTTGCAAACAACATGAGACGCTGTCGCATGAGACGCAGTTGCATGCGATGTACTGTGTACACGAGGCGACCAAACTGCGACCAGGTTGCAAGCAACCGGGTATCCTGTCGCATGCAACCGCGTTGCTAGTGTAAAGCCGGCTTTAATTTATACCAAATTCATGAGGATCTGCAACTAGCATATCCAATAAAATGCTGCTTAAAACAATGATTATGTGTATTTTTCAAAAATACTATTTTTTTTCAAAAATGACAAAGAAATGTTTCTTTAATAATCTATATATTTTACTCCCATATCGGTAAGATAGTATGGTGGAATGTGTGTTGTGCTTAGTACGATTCATATCAGGCAAACATCGTATGTGGTATAAGGTACCGAATATACATGTTTAAACCAACTCAAAGCGCTGTTTAGATTGAAGTTGTGCACAGTTTGATGACGCATATTTTAATTATCATTGAGACAGTGTAATTTTCCCTTTGTGGTTAATCTAGTGATATGTATTGCTTGATTTAAATATAATTTTCGTGAAGATTTGCAATCTTCAGGACGTCTATTTGGGGTATGACCACATTACAGATTCGTCCTCCTTTACCCAGTTAAAGGGAATAAAAACACCTATTGCTTGAATTAATATTATATTACATCCTGCTATATATTTTCATGTCCACCAAGCCCCAAAATAAAAAATTCAATAAATTAGAAATTCCACATTTTATGCTATGCATCCGGACTTTTTCGAATATGAATATTTTTGGCGCGCTTTTCGGGATTCCGAGATGTGACGTCATAGACGACATATACTCATATCAGGCCGACCCCTTGCATGCATTCAGAGCATGTTTACAAGGATAGGTTTTGGGTCGAAACGAGCGTCAAAATGAGTTATTATGCGATATTCCGATGTAATACAAACACTAGTCATCATAGAGAAACAAGCAGTTATCTTACGGTTCATCATGAATCAAGTTTTATTCAAAACAACGAATGTGAATGGGCCTACAAGTCGACTAGGTTCATCATGAATCAAGTTTTATTCAAAACAACGAATGTGAATGGGCCTACAAGTCGACTAGGTTACGCCGAGCTTCGGCTCGTTTTTATAATAATTATATCGATTACAACACACCGGAGATAATCTACAACAATAAACATGCGTAGCAAACAGATATTGTATCCAGCTACAGAAAGTAACGTTGTTTAATCTCATAATATCACTAGAGTATCGATATATGAAGGAGTGTGTGTGTGTGTGTGTGTGTGTGTGTGTGTGTGTGTGTGTGTGTGTGTGTGTGTGTGTGTGTGTGTGTGTGTGTCCGATATAATATATACAACACCAACAAATGGTTAATTAAAACGCATTTGGGCGTTCAGTATGTTATAACAGATATTGTTGTTTATAGTTAATAACATGATGCTACGATTCAGACGAACAGGCAATCTCCCTATAAACAATTTGGTGCTGTGTTTTGTTGCTACGAAAACATGTTTTAGACCTGAATTTCAACAAAACGTACGACAGAATGTCCGACATTTTCACACCTGCGGCGGACATTTTAATAAGCTTGTCGGACCTGTTTACTAAGCAAATGTGACGTAATGTATCAGTCAACTATAAGAACAGATGTTCGGAAATATAAAGGAAGGTTGCAATGTTGTAACCGATCGCGTATTGTATAATATGAACTACACATTCAATTGATGTCAGTATGTTAGCAGTGTGGTGGGTTACTAAATGGTGTTAACTTAATTTCAGATGATTCCTATTAACCGGACGGTGATAACGGTGTCATGTTCATTGTCAGTTTGCGTCAGCCTGGTTAGGCTGTTCTTGTCAGTTCGTAACAGCTACGCTTAAACTGGTCCACTCCAAGATGATGTGCATCCATTTTTTCTTCTGGTGTCCCTTTAAATCTTGAGCTGTATAGGATGCCTTGCATGGTGGTTTTTTAAACGTTGTTGTGGCCGATGGCCTGACGCCGTTCTACTGTTGACAATCTGGGCTCGTTTTCCAATGATGGAGTCAATTTATTGTCTTATATGTCCACTAGTTTATGTTCTGTATCGGAAACGAAGAGGGGAGTCTCATGAGGCACACAGTTTTAAATGATAGATTTATCGATAAGGTCATCCGATTGTCTAAGATTGCACAGAGGTTTTTAGCCCCATGAAGCTAATGGAACGCGCGCTGGCAACCACTGGGTTTCTCTCCGCATTCTCGAGCAGCAGTTTGCATCAACTCTCCACACTGTTGCATCTTCAGCGTTCCGGTTTTATTGTCAACTTCCGCCGAAAGTGCCCGTATCGGATTGACTTTCGTCGTTGTCGCTCTAATGCCAGGAAACGACCAAATCGTGGTTGGCTCACAATCAGGGCTTTGTCTAATACCACCAATGAATACGATATGGCGTTTTGGCGTCGAACGCTAATCGAGTTGCGCCGACGATCGATACCGGGCGCGTAATGGAAAACCTACCGCCGGCTTCCGTCGCCCTGCGGGCGAGTCGGGGTTCGCCGTCGCTTCCCGTTCGTCGCGTGAGCGCAGCAGACGACATTCGCGAGTTGGCGCGAATCTGCGCCACTCAACGGCGGCGCGATCGATCCGCGGGAACGAGTTGTCAGCGGCCGCTGTCGACCGGCTTCCGATTGGGCGCGACGGCTCCGAGGCGCAGTTATCGCCGCTCGCTCGCTGCATCTGACGTCGAGTGTGACGGGCGCACGCACAGCGTCCTCGAGTTATCGATAGAGAGGAAGCTTCGTCTCCTTCGCTCCTTCCGACTGATTGACCGTGTCTTGCCCGTCCTCAAGGCCGCTAACTGCAGCCGCTTCACGCACAAAGGTGAGTGTCGTCTAAGTGTATCATAACTGAACATAACAGCATTGGCGAAAAGCAACGGGGTGTTCATTCGCAATGACGGTGATAGCGTCCACAGAAGCGTCTCAAACCGTCGGCAACTAACACCGGTCGTTGGAAAGCCAGGTAACTCTAAACCTTGCATTTGTTAGAACAATTTGGTGATTTTTGTAATTATTTAAAAAAAACAAAATAGTGTTTTTCGTTGGTCTAAAATGTGTTACGCCTACGTTTATATTTGCAATGAACGTGGCGTTACTGACCATTTATATTATCTGCAGATGTATACACGTGCAATGATTGCTGTCACAAAAAGAACGCAGACGTGAACATATAACTTTAGATTTATCATTTATTATTAATTTTAGTCTCATCGATAATTTACTCCGGTTGTGACATCCATTGTTTTGACCAAGTACACCCGTTTATGCAAGACTCACCACCTCTCATTACAATATATATATATATATATATATATATATCCACACACGGCAATCCAGGTACTGTGAAAGCTAGGAGAGGACGTTTGTGTTATTTTCTCACCGCCAATTGATGCTTGAAGGGTGTACGGGAAATGCTAGTTTCTATACTGGACTGTGTTTTGTATATTCCTTTGTCACATGGCGGCATCTACAAGATTAACGAGTCTCATCTGTTTCACTTTTCTGAACGAGGTTACTGGTACTTTAAGCGCTGTTCAAGTTTCATTATGATTTTTGTTATATCGAGTCACGTGCTTAAACATATGTTTTGTGATACTTTGGTCAGGTGACGTAACCGGATACCTATGGCCTACTGAGGTCGACATTGATTGAACACAGCTCTAGATCTGCATGCGCACGTATATAAAACACAAAAAGCAGTGGCCTATTTGGAGAGTGTGGTTCGGCATTGTGCCATTCCTCCTTTTGGAAATGTTTTCCTAAACCTTTCCGATAGGTCTAGAACCGATTACGCCGCTACATATCAACATTGGAAACTAATGGGTGATTAAACGTAATCTCTCTATTACGAAATCCAAGATACAATTTGTTATTGACAAAACGTAACATGTTAGTGAAATATCTGCATTATTATTTAACTTTGTAAACACGCGATGATTACCAAATACTTGCGTATGTTAAAAGTGAAATGAAATCTCGCGATCTACACACAAAGATGTGAAGATTTTCTATGAAGATTTTCTTCCATGCCATGCGTTTTAGATATTGTTGTTAATTTTTGCTTGTTACTAAATTAGTGCAAACAAACACGCGAGGTTTACGGTACATGACATACTCGAAATAAGAACGATTCATACAGAAAAGACGGCAACACATTATTTTCGTTTGTGTGTGAACTTTGATTCAACATTTTTGTTCAACTAATATTTCCAGCTGTTTTATGTTGTTAGATTCCTGTGTGATTAAATCATATGTTCACGTTTTTCTGTTGAAATGGAGTGTAATTTTGACCTGGAGTACTTTTCAAAACAAGATTAACGTGTTCATAATATTTGCGAAGCGGAACGTTTTGTGAATGCTCTTTGAAACGGAATCAGCATAATAATCGACTAATATTTGTTCAACTGATAACAGAGTTATTCGTGTAACGGAATTCGTAATGCACATGTTTTATTTCGCTTCAACAGATGATTCGGCGACTATCATTGCTATATGTGTTTTGTTTTTCCACAACAGTTGAGTCAAATACCAATGACGTGTTCGGAACACAATTGAGGACGCATAATTTGTTCATTGTATTCTTACATGTTCACGATTGAATGCTTTTATAGAACCACGTTTGTGTAGCTCTACGTCAAATATACCTGCACTATTAATTTTCGAATGCGATATATTTAACTGTGGGTGGCGAAAACACTCTCATACATTTCCATACTTGATGGGTCTACCGGGACCCAACCATTAATATTAGCCTCACCGTGTCGAGTTGATGACGTCACGAGAGTTTTCTTCCGCTCCACTGAAACGCCCGGCCGTGACTTTTCACGTCGCTCGAGTCATTCGCCGATTTGGGGACGAGGCAAAAATCGACAATTTAATTTCCGCAAAGAAAGATCGACGTCATCGCTCGGCTGCACAAAACAGGTTCAAAAAGGTGTGAGCCTGTGAAGATATCATTGAGTATTGATCACACTGTAGGTAGAGGCAGCGAACAGCAGCACCAGACGACGGTAATATATAAGTGCTTAGCAACAGTCTCTCCGTACGGTATGACGTTAAATAGCTAACGGTCCACAAACGTCACAGTTAGAAATATCGGGCTAAAATAGCGCCGTTTGTTTGAATAATAACGCATTAATACAAAATGAAGCTACCTTGGTTTGTACGCAGTCTCCGTATGTTCGACTCCCCCTAAACATCCCTAATAGAAATGGAATACTTCCTGTTTTGAAGAATGGCGCGAACTGAGATTTATCTTAAGAAAAGTGCAGCATATTTGCAACAAACGGAGATATGACTGATCACAGAAAACGCTGCGTTGGTCTATATAGTGACTGCGGCTCTGACTGCCAACTTAGCTTGCTTATCTTCTTCCGGCCTCGAGGCCAATAAAGCCACAATGCTCCTTTTCTATGTTGTCCGATGGTCCTATCCATGACCACTGGCCACCAATGTTCATATATCTTAACATGAAAAGCAACGTGTTGCTGTAAAGTTGCTTTTCATTTTAAGATAATAATTATTATATGAACATTGGTGGTCTGTGGCCGTGGATAGGCCATTGGACAAAATAGAAAAAGAGCATTGCAGCTTTATTGGCCACGAGGCCGGAAGATTCTATTGAAACTTCCGATATTCCGAAGGATGACATCTTGCTCATGATGCGGATGCTTGAACAATAAACCACCAATAGACGAACATCGTTTTGTTTACCGCGAAGTTGCCGTGACGACATGTGTTCCTTCAATTCATTCAAAGGCCTGGCTCTGGTTGTTAACACATGGTATGGCATGCGGCGGAAACTGTCGCCGTATCATGACAATTAACATAAATTTCCATAAATAACACGTTACATGCTTATATTCCAGAATAGCTAAATAAATAAGTAGTGCAATTTCAAATGTCCTGACAACTTCGTAGACGGTGGCAAAGAAAATGTCTTCATTAACTTGCTACAATTTATACATATTGACAACAAAGGATGACGTTAACACGAAGCCGTCGCTGCCGTAAGCAGGTTTTGGGCGGCCAGGCAAGAGGGTGATTTCGTAACTCGGCAGAGGACATCATCATTCACTTCAAACAATGTATCACTGTTTTGATGACCTGGGAAGAAGTTACTAGAAATATGCAGCACTTAGTCCAGCATTAAGTCAGCATTGACAGTAAGCAAACGTTAACGGCATCGAAGGCTGTAGGCAACAGTCGCGATGGACGCCGACGTTGGCACGTTGTGTCTTCGCGATTGCATGCTTTGAATAATCAAATGAACTATATTGTATAATAAAGCTCTTAGAAAGCTGAATAGCAAAAGTTGTCGGCAAGCAAGGGTCGGAGGGGGGAGGTAAAGTCCCCTCTGGGGCGAAACGCAATATGAGTGCAACAGAAATAAAACACGCGGTAAGCGACTCACATTACCATTTTACCAGCAAAATTACACAAAAACATTCTAATAAATGTGGGACTGTATACAGTTACCAAGGGAAACTGAGATAAATTAAGTGAATATATGAATGTATAAAACATGCACATGGTATTGTAGTAGTGGTATAAAATATCGGTTGGGTGCGTAATATAAGAACATATCAAAATAAATAAATTAGAAAATTCCACAAACTTCCACCTGTGGGCGTTTTGGCTTCCTATCCCACGATAAGACTTCTGCTAATATGAAAACTTAAAAAACTAGACTCATTAAAATTGTCAACATAAGGAACATACCTAAGAAACCGAACTGGATTATCTACAACACGCAGCCGATATAGACCTAAAGGAATCTTTTCTCCTCATCCGATACTGGGGGTTATGCCCCGACTTACTCTACAATGTTTACAAATAGATTTTCATCTGGTGAGTGAAACTACCACGCATCTGTAACCTGCCAAATACATTTAGCCGTAGCCCGGATGGCATACCATCTGCTGTACGTAACTATATTTCATATGACCTGTATACACCACTGTGCTGATGACACTGACCTTAAAGAGGGAACAAAAACAGAACTATAGGAACTAACCAGAAAACTCGAAACGAGAGCAAAGTCATATGGCATGGAAATGAGCTCAGCTATGGCAAGATTTAAACAAATGTGGAATAACAACAACATCACTACAGCCACAAAGTTCAAACTGTTTAAGAGGCTAATGGTGACCATACTTACATACGGACGTGAAAGCTGGACTTTAAATGCAGAAATTGAGAGGAGGCTGCTAACTTTTGAGATGAAATGCTTACGAAGAATCTTGAAAATATTATTGCAGAGAACACAAGATCAATGAATTCGCAAGAAACACCATCAACAACTTGGCTGGACTTCAACAACCTGTCCTAAATATAATCAAACAAAGGAAGCTGCATTGGTATGGCCACACCACACGCCACAACACCATCGCCAAAGAATTACTCCAGGGCACCGTGAGCGGGGAGAGAAAAAGGGACGACCAAGAAAGAAGTGGCTCGACAACATCACATAATGGACTGAGTTGCCGCTCATAGATCTCCGGCAACACGAGATAGGACCCGGTGGCGGCAGATAGTCGACAACTCATTCAGACGTGCACCCTAACGATCGTCTCGGTCAAGGGTTGAATGAGTGAATCCACTGTATGTTATTTTCAAAATGTCACACGACAGCAGTATATGTCCTTCGCTCTGGAAATTGGCAGACATCACCCCTGTTTATAAGAAAAGTAGGTGCATTGCAGGTAATCACCACCCGATTATCTCACAACCAGCTATGTGCCGTTTGTTTGAACGTATTGGCTGACAACATAAATTACCATCGATATCAAAACCATCTAATCACATATGCTCAATACGGTTTTGTTAAAGGGCGATTCATAAAGCTGCAGCTATTGAACTGCAATAGCAAATGTGGTTTAAAGGGACACTGCAACGCAGCTGTAGTATGCCATATATGTAAATACATACTATCTAAGAACACACTGATAATGACAGGAACTTACTCGTTTATAAGACATACTGAAACACGGATTTTGTTCTAATCAATCTATATTTTCGGATTTCATCGATTTATTTAAAATATATATATTTCTGCGCAAAAACTAAAATATGATGTCTTGTTATACACGATAGTCGTTGTACAGATCAACAAATAATTTGTTTACACATTCGGAATAAAAAAAGTTAAAACAATTGACGTTGATTAGCCAATCGAAACCCCAAAAAACATAGGTGCATGCGTACCCAGAATTGAAGGCGCCGGTTAGACCGGACGACGCAGTCGGCGATGTCGAATGAGTTTAAAATCAAACGGCATATTATAAGATACTCATAGTTATATAATACTAATCACACTTAGTTGTGCTTTATTATATTCACAATCTTATTACATTTTTATTTCGTACTGGTCATACATATGTCTGCAGACATTGAAGGAAAACTGTGGGACTATATGTCACCGAACCTGGCAAATCGCCTCATCCGGCAAATCGTGCCGCTGCTGCTCCAACCTGTCCCGTTTCCAGGTCGATTTGGCCGAATATTACTTCCTCGGTGCATAGATATATGCAGAAAAATCAATCAAAGATGGACCTGTGTCTTTGACCAAAAATTACGTTTTGACGTTCAATGTCCTTCCATGCTCGTCACATTCGTATTTAGGCTTGGAATCAGCGTCCGAAAATTATAAACGCAGGCCCTTGCAGAGCTGGCCGCAGGCGGACACGTCAAATTTATTTATCATCTATAACCTGCTTTTTTCTGGGAATGCTTCCGTGGAAATATGTGAACAGTTTCTTACAAACACTTATTTTATATCCACTAGCCATGGAGTGCATTCACTTTTTATATCTCTATGTTTTATATGTGTTTTGTTTATTTTATTGGGAGGTTCGCTGCGTCACATTTGAATTACCGTGCATGACATTTCGCGACTCAAACCACTGGCCGTTGGATAGTAATGGCGGCGCCCAGTGCCAATAATGGCCACGTTTGAAACATTATTTAAAATATACAGTGGCGCTGTGCTCATCAAATCATGTTGACATGTACTGTAAATGGTGTGTTCTTATGTTTGGACTATGGTTGTTCAGGCGTATCATCCCCCTTTAAGACAATAGGCTCAAAACGGTTCGTTGACACGGTGTACATCAGCGATTCTTAACCTTTTTTGGTTGCGACACAAATTCCGGTCGCGGGACTTGCTTGGCGACCGATGCCTTCAAGAAGTTAACTTCTGATAAATGATACAATACACAATGGTGAGATAAATAGGCATAACAAAAAATAATGAGAAATGAGTACATTTCGTATGTGTCCTTGCTGAGGACGGCGGCATCACCAAATCTGATGTGGGCCACATTTTTGGCCAGTTATCTTTCTACGGGCCAAAGTTTTAATTAGGTAATATATAAAATATATCCGCAGGTATTCGCAAAGAGTGTGCTTTCTGCTACCTTGAACTATATCTAAAAGAATAACACTAGTTAAACGTCTTGTAAAAATAATGTGTAAACAGAATGGTGACGATTCCTATTCTTCCATAAAGTACGCCTACAACTGCCTAGAGAGAGCAAAGATTGCAAGTCGCGAAACAACTTTCAAACGGTATCGAATGTGGTCATGGTGTGACTTGTGGGGAATCCCGTTAGCGCTTAATCAAATTGTGCCATTTCTGCGCTGTTTCACGCATTGCTTGAAAATCAGCACTTTCATCACTCATAAAAGCACGGAGTTGTCTTTCATAGTGAATCATTTTTCTTTAAAAGCCTTGAAAAATAGCAAGTTGCCGTCCTCGGCATGCATTTTAAAGGAGATCATTTTTGTCAAAACTTCCGCTGCTCGTAAGCGGTGCTATTAAGTTTTTTTGTTCCTGAAGAAGCACATTCAACGTGTCTAAATGTTCGAAAACGAGTGTCAGAACGCAAAACGTAACCCGAAACTCAGTATCTTCCAGCTGAGTGACCGGCCCGCCAATTCAATACAAACATTTCCTTATCATATATCTCACGTGAACCGCTACATTGCTCAACCAACGCACACTGGCGTATGGTAGAACATTACAGTGTTCTGTTGTACAAGACGATTTCCAGTTTTAGCGCGGGTCTAGCAGGCCAGCTGGAAACCGTTCGAAGTCGGGATGATCGTACAATTTCGACAACGTTTGAAGGATATTAGACCTGCGCTAATTCACTTCATACTGTTGATAACAAGGAGGCATATATATAATACATTGTGTATCTGGTGGTGATTGATACAATATGTGTATGTGTAAGTTATTTTAATGGTTTCACTATAGACATAATCGATAATGGCACCAATGTTATTATCATATTGCGCGCATGACGCACTTTTCGGCGGAATCAAACAGACTTCCTCAACGAACACAATACGCCAAATGTCGTGTACATTTTAAATGTTGTATTATATTATGTCACGCGACGTTTCAGTTTCATACACGCTTAATACATAATTCGTCTCGCATGCATCTGGTATGGGAAAGCAGGACAACAAAGAAAACTTCGTAGTCGCTTGACGACCCACTTAAAATGGCTTGGCAACCCAATTTTGGGTCAAGGAGTCAAGAACCGCTGGTGTACATCGTCTGGACTTGACAGTTTGGCGGCGTATAAACAGAATATGACTTTTCCACAGCAGACGCAAGCAAGACGAACAAGACGGCGGAGTGGAGTACTACATTTAGGAGAACGTCCAAGTCCTCGTGATTATATAATTTATATGCATAATAAAATTGACTTATTATTCTCATTATATTAAATTGGCAACGGTCTATATTGCACAAAAGTACAACACCGCGAAGCAAAATAGACGTTGCCATTATGCAAATAATTATGATCTTTCATATGGTGGCTGGTTATTTAAAAGCAAATATTAAATCGTCCAATATTACGACAATGCATTGTTTAAAATCTCAAAGGCAATTCGAATTATCTGAGATGAAAGTTTTCCTTGTTAAATGTCACACAAGCTACTTATTTCCGAACAAGCTAGACAATTACACGATACGTTTTAAGATGGTCGATCCTTTATTGTCCCATGATTATCGTCTCGGGAAAGGGTAAGGTAATTGTGGGATGTATTACGCACTAACAAGACATCAATGACGTTTTGTTTATATAAAGATGACAATGCAACGCATTGAATAATATATTCGCTTTATTGGATTTGTTTCATTTAAGCACACTTATTGTTGAGATTGGTGTACATTTCCATATAGTTGCATTTACATTGAACTATTTATCATAGTCCAACCTATTAAATTAAAATGCCAAATTAGAACATTTAACTTATAATACGATTCGTCGTTTTTATACTAGTATTTCCACGCCCATGGTGGCAAAATGAGTCTAACCTACACAAGGATTGTCCCATGCAGTTGACAGTAGCACAGATTTCGGCAATACGGCCTGTAAGTGTGTCACGATAAATGGCGAAATTTCGCGCGAGTTGAGCTGACTGGCGACGTGTGCTATTGTCCACTGATTTTAGTATTGCGGAAGACAGGAAACAGTTGGTGACGTTTAGTTTATCGGTTTATTGTAGTTTGTTAATTGTGTTATGACGTCATCACTTCAGTTTTATATGCAATATACATCAGGGAAATTAAAAATGCAGAGAAAGAGCCAGACAGCAGTCGACGGCGGTCACATACTGGAATTTGTTTTTGATCCTTGTCTTTGATAAGTGTTACATCTTGTCATACGAGTTTGTGCCTGCAGAACCGTTCAAGCCACTAGTGGTGGTTTGGACGGGGTGTGATTCGCATGTCCTATTCCGGCTGCTTCGCACCTGGCCGCCATAAAAATACACGGCTGATTCTTTCCTGCCTTTTACATACTGTGTAAAACCTACAAAAACGGACACAACAATTAAAAAAATGTTGTATTCACAAGGCCTGTTTTGTGTGTCATACACGCTACGCGAATGGCGGAGAAAAATCAGTCGAATATTTACGAGGCCATGTCATGGTGATAATTAGTCGACATATGTTCATTTGAACGTCACATTTGAACCTAAGATCTGCCAATAAACAATAACAGTAACATTGACTTCGTCTTCAGCTGGTTATCAAGCGATAGCATACAACAAGTTCACAATGGATAGCTTAACAATGACTCAATAAATATAAAACAGAAGATTGATCCAACAATTACTATACGGTAATGTACTATGTTAATAATACCCTGTTATACACGCCACATGAAGTACCACCAAGGCACATATAGCCACCCGCATGCTTGATATGCATCGCCTCCAACACGATGTTCAAGCCCGGTTTCTGGTGTACAACCACACCACGTATGTTTGTCACTGTGGCAAGATTGACCCGTAGATAAGAACACAGCACAAGCCAACTGGGGACGAGACTTGCGGCAGTTGCGGGCCCGACATAAGATTCACGGGCCAATTCACAGTTACATCGACCGATGGTTGTCTCTCGCAGTTTCCTTTACAAAGTGGTAAGGCCAAATAATGTTTGACCGTTACATCATTGGTGTGGTTGATAAAGACTTGTTCACTGGTCCCTGCCTGCTGTCCCCTGACTATTTCTCTCCCTCCAACGTCACATAGCCCTCATAACGCGGCCCAGACACAGAGAAAGTTCACGTACCAGATGAGGTAAATGTAGGTGCAAAAATCTCCTTTTATGGATGTTCTGGGCCGCCCTTAACGAAAGTTACGCAATTTCGTTCACATCACGTTGTCTGTGTTTTTCGGAAGAGACACTAAGCGGTTGGTCCCTTTTATCTGGTGTCTATGCCAGGGGAAGTAAAAGATCCCATGCAGGGGGTAAATGTGTAAACTGTCGTAGACTCACAGAGTGGTGGTCTCTGTTTCTAACCCACCGGATCTTGCTCCCAGCGGCTGGAGTTGCTTTCCGGTCGGGCGTATGAGAGACGCCGAGCGGGCAGTGTATACAGTATGTATACACTGTATCATTGGACCCACTGGGTCCTATGTGAATGTACATACATTGGGCTATTTATTACTTACTAACTGACCTCACAAAAATTGTATTGAACCCAAGCTTGATTATGAAGCCAACCTTTTGCCATTGTCCTTGGATAATCACGTGATCTACAGGAGAGGCTTCGACTGCGACATCATGGCATGATTACAGTATGCATATGCAATCTAGTCTTCGCGCACAAATTGGCGAAATGTCGTCTGCTTGCCAAACAGCATCCGCCGATTTCGTAATTGTGGGGCATCACAATTGAATTACGGGACGTCGCCGGATCGGATATGGTAATGTGACAACGATATAAAATGTTAGCTTAGTCGTCCATAGGATAAGACCCATGAAAACTGTTGACGATACTTCTCCAATGGTGTCTGCCATGGTGGACGCCTTCTATTTTAGAACCTGTTACCGCGAATTCATTCGCAAGTACTTTTGGTGGTCTTCCCGTGTTTTGCCTTGAGTAGCTATTTAGGTATAGTGGTATGGTTCCGAACTAATCGTCAGTATGTTATGGTTTTACATTATTGATAGAACTGGTGTGAGAGAAATTTTAGAGTACATTTTTGTTAGTCACTTTTTCCAGTCGCTCCGTTGTTAGCATTGCACATTGTTCACACGGGGTTGTATTTAAGATACGTATTTCTTCCTTCTTTTGCCAATGATCAAACATTGTCTGCGCTGCAAATAAACGAATACCTTTTATATTTCTTTTTCGCACATTCCGCTGCAAACAACTGTTAAACATTGTCAACTCGCATTCGCATATGTCACAGTGTGAAGGTCATGTTTCACTGTGTACAATTACATGTGCTTCATATATCATCAAAGCAGTAGCCATACGCGGGACCAGTGGGCTGGGACACTTGCTTTGGAATGTGCCCCTGTAACTGAAGTTACGGCGGAGCGGCTGCAAACTTTTTCAACAACAACCCCTGCCCTCGTCTTCCAATGTCATGATCCAAACAGCGCAACGGCGGAGTCGTGTTGAAGCTCCGGCTCAGATCACCCAAAATGAATTTGGTTCAGCCGCCTGTAAACGTTCTTGTGCCCCCCCCTAGACTACCATCTCCGGACCCGCCCCTCGTAGCAAACTCGCCATCAGTCCTTCGTCGTAACCAATGATCTACGGAGTTGACCCCTGATCTAAGGCCTTGACGGCTGATCTACGGACTTGATCGCTGATCTAAAGTCTTGACCGCTGATCGTAGGCCTTGACCGCTGATCTTAGGCCTTGCTCACTGGTCTTAGGTCTTGACCGCTGATCTAAGGCCTTAACCGCTGATCTTAGGTCTTGATCGCTGATCTAAGGCGAAATGACACCAAGGCGAAATGACACCAAGCGCTCGGCGAGTTAGCCTTGAGCGGCAGTGTTTCCCTCGTGTTTCCGCTGACTTTGCTAACTGATTCTTCATGCTGTTGGGGCTGAGTTGATAGTCGTGTAGATCCGACGATCGCCTGAGGCGGGGACTGCATTAGACAGAGAGCACTCGAAGTGAGTGTGTTGTTACGTTTTCGACAGTCCCACGGACCTGAGAGGCGACATTCACAGGCTATGGTTTGTCATTCGCCAATCGCCTTTTCAGTTATGTCGTAACCGTGATCTCTCAACCTGTGTCCATCTTTTCGGTCCTTCACTGTCATTTTGTATGGTGTCCCGTCAACCTACAATATAGATTTCGTTTACCGATAGTTGATTTCTGTTTTACGGCAACCGCAGTCTGGCGTGCACGAAACAAGAGCTGGGACCTCGTATATTGCGTGTGTCGTTATGATAGTAACGTTTGTGTTGAGTTTATTGTACCGTTTCACTGGTTCGTCCTTTAACAGCGAACCCAAACAGAAGACTATCTGCCAAGTCTCCCGGTGTGTTTGTGTGTGTGTGTGTGTGTGTGTGTGTGTGTGTGTGTGTGTGTGTGTGTGAGTATGTGTGTGTGTGTGTGTGTGTGTGTGTGTGTGTGTGTGTGTGTGTGTGTGTGTGTGTGTGTCCCGGTCTCCCGGTCTCCCGGCCTCCCGGTCTCCCGGAATACAGGCAATTCTCCCGGATTTCCGCTGAATATCTCCAACGACACCTCTCCACCCGTCTGCCGATGTCATGAGTGGAGCCGAGATGGTGATGTTAACTGTTGTCTTCCCATGATGGTTTCACAATGGTTTCGCACAAAACTCTCCAAATAACGGGGCAAACATTGAATTGTCGTGGCAACCTTCAAGGTTTTCTCCGTAAATTGTGTAAATGCTGACCCTCGTGGAGTACATTCTACAGTGCGAGTGTGCCACGGAGGCAAAGAAACGTACCGCCGTAAGGGATGCTGCCTAACCAACTTGGCGACGTCTGGACAGAGAGTCGCATTCCATTTAGAAGTCACATAACTTTTACAATACAAAATTGAAATACATTGTAAACATTCTCCGTTAGAGAACCTTCATAGATACACTACTAGATATGCTGTTTCTCTGTCCATTGATCTCGAGGATGTCACAATGGAACGATCTGTAAAACAACTTCGCCAGCCTACGTAACGTGTAAGACGATGCACAGAAATAATAAATAACATTTACGCCAGGTTTAAAACAGTGGAATCGGACATAGTTTGACCTTTCGAATCGAACTGGTACTTAAAGAACACTATCGTGTATTGCTCTAAAGTATTGGCTATTGAATACTCTTACCCAGTGAATCCTTCTCCGACGAAAAATATTCAGGTTAATCGATATGTCGGTGTTATGTCACGAGTTATTTACGGGAAATATGAATACAAATTCCGACAAGATGGTCACGTTTCGTGCAGCGGAAATCAAATTAAAATAATCACAGTTGCTAAACAGCAATCTGACCAACTCATTAAGCTTTCTATGCTTCATTTGAATTATTTTGTGTATAATTTAAATATTAGGAGATAAGAAATTATGATTGTGACACGTTTTGCATGGATATGATCTTGATACAACTAGGGATGTTATAAATTCTAAAATATTCAGAGCATCGCAATGTACGGTCGGTTAATCACCGAAAATCATTATAAATTCAAAAAAGACGCAAGGTACAGACGGAGTCCACGTGACTGCAGTCCGCGCTACAATATTGGTCGTCTGTTCACGTCTTCCGACATTCAATGATGAACCCGTGCATTTCGCCAGTCGGTGTATACATATACAATACGCTATTCATACTTTTAATTTTCTTAGCGCCACATTTCTTTCTTTATTATTGCCCACATTAATAATGTTAAAAAAGAATGCCATAAGATTGTTATAGACCAATCCAACGCTGAACGCAAACCACTATGACGCCAAGTGGTATTTTCTTTGTTTTTGTTGTAAGTCATACATCGTGAGATTTTTTACGGATGAGAACAATCTTCTCTGTTCGACGTTGACGCACGTAATGATACATCTCCGCATGTCTTGCGGCCGAGTACCACGCTCCGTCAGATGGCATTCCTCATCCGCTTGCACAAATTGACGCACCAATTGGTTTGCCAGTCGCCGCATGAAAAGGTGAAGCACGCGAGGACGAATAAATGAAATGTATCCGCATAGATCCCTTCTAGCGCGCCAACTTTGTTGCGTTATTGCATATTGCAACGAGGCAAATTGCAAATGTGTCATGTTGATTTCGCGGATGATTGAACGGGCGTCGATGAGACGGCAGCGCGAACAAGAATTGGCGGTGTCATTATTATCACGTCCGAAGGGTCCACAGTTCGACTGCAATTAGCATATTGGACACTTCCTTCTATTTCTCTCCTTACTAGCTCACAGATAAGACAAATTCGAAGTGTCGTGAAGGAAAAGGACATGAGTACCTTGGACATAGACCAGATCTGAAGTACATGCCATTGCTACGTCATCGTATCATGTTGTACGTCAGCCAGTTACTTCGTCTCTTTGTCATACTCATTGTCTTATGCACATAGGAGGGATTGTTATAGAAATGTGCAGTCTTTACGACGGACACCATCAGACGTCTGTTGAAACATACCAAATTCACATTTTTGTAACTGCCGTACACGCACAATGACGCAAGCGTCTTTTGTTTAGCACACCACATTTAACAGTAGTATAATGACAAGTATTGGTGTATTTTTTGTATTAGAATAGTCAACATGTTGTAGATATACGTTTACAATGTCCGTATATCAGAACAAATAAAACCATAGACACGTACGGCTTGAGCGGAACGTTTGCTACAGGTAGTGTTGAGTTTACGTGACCGTTTTGACTATCGTGCCAGCAATTCGACGACTGTCGTTCACAATATATATCTATAATGTAAGTTCTTGACTTGATGCGTCTCGTTAATAAAAATATTCGCCATACTTGTTGCTGATAGCAAAATAGATGGCCGCCTTCCCCGTTACAACATTGTGTCCGCCATGTTGACATATTCGTAGCCGTAAAGTGGCTGTTTGACGCGAGAACCACGCCTCCCCGGCCCGGCCATTTAAGGCAGCTTGCTCCTGGCTTATTTAGACGCGACGTAATTTGTACGGATTACTCGCTGATCCGAAGCGGACGTTGAAAGCCAGACACAAATGGATATCTGATGGTCGTCCGCTCCGACAAGACGGCTCGCAACAGGAAGCCGTCAAGTCGCGTAGAGCAGTGTTTAGAAATGCCGATGAAACGCGACGCTCGGAGATGCGGCCGACGTAAAAGTATAACAACTTAATTATAGTATTTTTCTTTCGTTTTTTGGCTGTCAAAGTGTGGCGTGTGGCTGCCTAAGTGGCATACGATTGATCGTGTTTTATTCTGTGCGATATCCGTTGTTCTTAGATATGTTGCTGCAAATGGTTTCTGCACGCGCTGGTTTACCAAAGATGGTCCGTTGTAAATTGAGTTACGCAAATAGTTTGAAGCGACGCTTGAAGCATGCCTCGTTTAGCCTGTCGAAGGACAGCAAATACGTAAAGAAACAGTCAAATGTTCAAATGTCAGTGCTGAACTGCACGTTAATAATTCACTTAAACAATTGAAAAGCTTGTGGAAAAACTGACATTTTATGATAATACTGTGCTTAATACGTACCATACCAGGACGGCGGATTTAAATCAACTTACGAAAAGATTGCATCGATATTTTCAGCAGTTTGCCTACACAATCCGGCACGATAAATAGTATTAAGCAGCATCGTCGGTGATGGTATATGTGTTGACATTGAAGCGACTTGGCATGAACCAAACAGCCCGATAGTTGAGGCTGGTGAAGCTGAACTGAGACTATCTGGATTAACCTCTCGGCTGTCGGGGGTGGGAGAGGGAGTCAGTGGTGATTTTTCGTGGTGACGTTCCAGATTTTGGCTGGTGCCTCTCATTACTTGGAAGCTGTCGGACTTGACGTCGGAAGAACTCTTCACGACTTTCACTTTCAGGTATCAACTACGGGATGATACAATTGTAACTCGGGGGTTGCAACAAGGATCATCCTCAACAAAAATTCTAACAGTAACAATTCTTAAAGGCCCAGTTCCGACGCCCATGCTTTATAAACAAAACACGAAATTTGTCTACAATTTGACATATGCGCATACCTGTTACCTATGCAGAAACTGCCGAAACAAAACTACGTGTAGGCTACAATGCATGCATTAATGCATTGAATGAGCTTCAACACCGCCTGTAGAACAACGTCCACGCCGAGACAACTGTCCGACTTGTAAGTTTATAGTGACGTAATATTGTTTGCGTTATGAATGCGTCTCTCCGTCGTCAACAAACTGAGCTAGTCTACGTTAGTTGTTAACGGGATCGATCACGTGACACTGTCGCGGCAGTCTTCGTTGTTTGTAGAAGTTTAGTTTCTTACAGCGACCTTGGTTTTACTAATATTTTTATGAGCTCGTAAGACCGATTTTGCGCATTCAAGTAGATTTCAGTCTTCGCCGTGTATTCTTATCATGTACAGTGAAACCCGTCAACATCAGGACACTCCACCGTCACTCTTTCGCTGGTGTGTCACGGACATTTTGTTCTCGATGATAAATCGGCGGCTTTTTTGCATTTTGTAAAAGCCCCTTACATTTATCAAAGGACTCTGTTTAATGATGGATATTCTGATGATATCATTATCGTAGTGAAACCTCCAGAAGCTTGTCTGTTCCCTCGCACGGAATCATGACATCAAGCAGATGGTGATAGTTTTAGCAGGGAGTTCTTAAAATCAATTGTACATCGTCCCACTTGCGGGCTTCACTGCGAAATCAGGTGGGTCGCTTTCAACTTCAAAGTGTCACTACAAAGCTATGTTTACTATTTGAATGTTTTGTACACAATAACTTTTATCGGTGCAACATTCAAATTGCGAATACTGTTTTGGACTTACACCTACAAATTAGCAGGCAGTATATCTACAACACATGCATTGCAGTATTAAGAAAATTAGTCAATATGACTACAATCATTAGCTAATAATTTAAAATGCATATAAGAAGAAAGGACTTTCCGTCCACTAGTTTACTTGATTTAAATAATTTTGCAAACTATTATGTTGTAATTATATCCCACCATGCCATAGTAGGTCATAGCTGTTCCAAACTCGAAATCGCTCAAGAATGTCAACACAGTATCGACTATGATGTCGGGCGGGGATTAATTGTTAACTCAAACTGATGGACACTCCGTAAGAATGACGGAATGCTACAGCCCAACTTTGCTGTGACGAGTCGAAACACCAATGATTTCACTTAAACGACGTCGATCACTCGCACTGCAGTGAGTCCTGTCTCGGTTAGCGTTTCGTAGAATCTTGAACAGAGACAATAAAATGTAATAATTTGTTCGACGTTTTCACCGTAACTGCATAGTAAATCTGCACCCACCAGCCAGCATTTAGTAGTGGAAACTATGTAGTTTAGATTTTTCACCGTACAACTGCAACTTGACCCGAGGGAGGCATATTTAACGGGAGGTCGGAGGCCACCCACCGTCGTTGTCGCCGCGGCAGCCCTTCCCCGTGTGTTGACGTTGTGGCTAAACCTAAGCGAGTTCGCCATTAGCGCTCAAATTATAGCTTTTGCTTGTTGAGTGACTTTTAATTTCGAGCGAAGACGCGCATTACCATAGAGGTAATGACGGTTGTATTGTGTCAATCGATGGACGACTTTGGTGACGTCGTGCGCTGCCAGACAACGCGGGGCCAGCGCGTTTTTACTGGTCGTCAGCATCGGCGCTGGGAACACGCTATGGTACATGGCGTGCTGGCAAGGGTTCGTTCGTCCTACACTGAGTGCGGCACTAGCTATCCACCAGTACTGTAACGGTAACTGGAACCAGCTCTTAGCGTTATCACGAGGCGGCGGTGCAGTGCTAGTGCTGCCGTAACCGGGTAATTGACAGGTATCTAATCAGTGATCATCGGAGGAAGTCGCTGTGTTGCATTCATTAATTTATTCATTGGTACGAATCAGTCGTCCCACGCTACAAGTTACGATCGTCGGCTCGCAAATTGCGAATGGCGGCCGCACGCCACCTGGTGTGTAGTTTCGCGACGACATGTCACCGGAACACGTGGTGTGTAAACCGAGCCACGTGACGTAACCAGAGGCGTCTTTGTATGTCGCACCTGGTGGATGCCGCAGGAAACATTTCTACTTTAACTAATACCCCACATGTCACCAGGGCGATGTAGGTGGAACGCATAATCGTTCTTCAGTTAACCTAATTCGTCGATACGGAC